>VZRL01001454.1:233740-266293 GCA_013397895.1 Origma solitaria | reverse complement strand
CCGCCGCCTCACCGGCCCCGGCGCCAGCGCCGCTCCCGCCGCCTCCTCCGGGCTGCTGCTCCCGCTCCTGTTCCTGCTCCCGCTCCCCTCTGCAGCGGCGCCGCCCCGGCTCGCAGGAGGCGGAGCGGGGCGGGCACAACGCCTGCGCCCGCCGGGGCGGGGACTGCACCAGCACCAGCAGCAGCGGCACCGGCGGTGCCCCGAGCTCCCCGCGCCCCCTCCTCTCCCTTTGTCCGCCCCCCGCTTTGTTCGCCCCGCGGCAGCCGCAGCTCGGGGGAGGGAGCGGCTGTGCCCCGGCTCGGGGCGAGCTCGCCGCGCCCGGTGGTCCCGGAGCTGTCGCTGCGGCACAGCCCGGCTGGGTGGGAGGGGGAGAGGGTGGGCACAGACAGGGAGGTGTGAAGCACATCGCTCTAGTGGGTGAATAACTTCACTGTCTGCTGCTTCGCTCCATTTTCCTTTTGTCCTGATGCCCAGAAATTTATCATCCAGAAATTTATCATCCCGAAGTACTGAGGACTTTTATTTTCATTGTGTTTGTGAAGCAACACATTGGAAGCTGGCGTTATCCCACTGCTAAAGTTTAAACAGCTGGAGCTGCAGCTCCAACGCCATCATCAACAATTTAATACTGATTTTCAAGGCTGAATCAAACAGCTCTGCTCCACTTCTTCCCTTCTTATAAACAGGCAGCAGAGCCCTGCCAGAGCTGGCCCATCACCACTGAATTCCTCACAAAGCAAACCTCAGTTTGCAGCCTCATAGCTTGTTTGGTTTCTGCATGATGCCATTCGAACAAAAGGGTGATGAGAAAGCAGTTCCATTGCTGGGGACTGATTGCAATTTGTGTTTCATTTTGGCTTCTTTCTTTGGCATTAATCCAGCACGGTAAAGCACAAAATGGTGTGATGCACTCCCCCAAATAATAGGTTTCAACTATATCAGCATTTAGCAATGTTTGTTAGAATTTCAGTTCCCAAACATTAAACAGAATCTCTTGCCATGGCCATTAGATGGTGAAACAGATACTCGAATCCATGTGCAGCCACCCCTCTTTCTCCCTGCAAAATTTGATAAAAGTTTTGCTGAATAAGGACTTCAGGATTTAAGCATTGGGTTGTATTTAGATGTGCAAAGACAGCAAAGGATTGCTTTAAAAAAAACGACCCTGCAACCCCTAGCTATGAAAATAATGCCTAACACAAAAATTTCAATTAGGGTAGAAACTGGAGAGTTGTACTAACTTTAAAGAACACTTGCCCAAAATACCTGCTGGCTTGAGAGCACCATGGTGAACCTCTGTGCTTCTGTCTGGTGGTAGAGATTTGAGCTTTCTGTATTGATCTGATGCTAACGTAGAATGGGTTTTTCTCTAACTGTATCTATCACTCTTCATCATTAATTTGATGTTTTGTCTCTCAGTTAATTTGCCACTGTGTAAGTCCATCTCAGATGCTTGCAGTTCAGTGCACAGCATTAAAATTGTATAAGCAATATTAGACTGGTGCATCCAGGACAGAGCACAGCAATTACAAGCTTGAGGGTGGAAACTGCAAGTTGCAACTTTGTGCTGTTATTGTAGAACTTGTGATAAAGTGGAAACAGGCAGTAACAGTGGGGAAATAATAGATAAAATATGGTTTAAATGTGTAAGTAGTTTGCTTCATTCCCTTGCAAGGCTATGGTAAAAATATCCTGTACAAAGGCAAGAATTGAGAATGATGTCACACAGATCAAGGGAATGTGCCACTGCTTTTCCAGTAATTTCCTACTGAACAGACTCAGCTTCAAGATCCTGTAGTCCTGTAGGAAAAAAAGAGAGTTTGTTATCCATGCTTTGACCAGAATCAGCTTCATACCATGAAAAAGTAGCTTTGGAGCAACTATAACTTCAGTTCATCCCAACTGGAAATGGTTGACACACTGTGAACAAGGTCTGCACCAGCAGGGCACAGGCAAGTTGTAGGAATAATTTTAATAAAAGATCCTGGTACTATAAATCACACTCCTGTAAAGGATTAAATATGACTGAAAGGCAGAATATCTCTGCTTCCAGTCCTAGTGGCTCCATTTTCTGATCTGCATCATCACATCAGTCAACATGTAATATATAGGCATTTTCATAACTCTGAGAACAGGAATTGCTGGATGCTCCAGGGAAATTCGGGATGCTGACATAACTACTGGCATCCTGGCCACAAGTGTAAGGCTACTTTAGAATTAAATTGTTCACTTCAACAATGTGGGAACACCAGTTGCAGTTGTTTCTGCCCTTTTTCAGATTTGTGAAGGTTCTAGGGTTATTGAAGCTTTCTAAAGAGCTAAAGTGTTGTTCTTTAAGAACTGAATTTAAGGATCTCCTCACTGAAGAGATCTATTTTTCTATTCAATGGGATGTATTCACCCAACTATGAAGATTTTGAGTACAAATTTTTTTTTCATCTGAATGATCTCTTCAATATGCACATCTGGCAATGCCTATACAGAACTGATGGTCACATCTGCTACAGAAAAAGCAGCTAATTGCCTTTTTTTTAAATCTCAGAAGTGCTGCTTCAAAAATCCCAGCACTTGCACTACTATTTTCTGTAGTTTCTTTTCTGTAAAGGCTGCAAGAAGTCTTTTCACTGCTAATGCACTTACTGGTTCCCTTCCCTAGGTCAGCCAGACTACCCAGCAGCAATGCAAACAAAAAGCTCTCCAAACCCATGTTCTATGGTGAGCTACACAAGCTTTCATCCAATTTTACATTATTTGTTCTACCCAACATGGGTAAAACAACAGAGAACAGTATTTAAACAAATTAAAAAATAATCCTTTCTGCATTCTGGTTTAAACAAGATTCTTAAATTAACAATAATGTTCATCTTCATGATGGGTGTTTCGTTTCCCTGATAACTGAGAAACCAGTCTATTAATAAAGATGCAAATCATTCTAGCACTTATGTAAATACCAATAAAAGCTGAATTCTCACCTACAGCGAAGCAAAGCAGAAGGATTTTGTTCCTGCCGAGTGATGAATTCTAAAGAAAGGGTAAATAAATGTTTATTCAGTCTTTGGTGACAACTAAACACACGTTGTAAAAAATCTTATGTAAGGTCTCTGCTGCTTGTAGTTAACTGAAGTCTAGGAAGTGTCCAATTGTCACACAGTAATTAGCACGTTGTTAAATCCATCCTGTTTTTAAGGGACTCCAGGAATCACGACCAATGCCTCCCTCTGAGTCATCCCCTCCCACCCCCCAAAATGAAGCTGTGACTCTGAACTGTATTCTTAGGAACAGCATCAATCTTCAGAGGCATTCACTTCCCAGGGGCAGCACAGCCACGGCACGGAATGAAGGTGCTACGGAGTTCCATGGCAACTACCAAGGCATTTGAAATGCTTTAATTATCTTGCAGCTTTTTCCTCCTCTTCGTTTTCCTTTTTCTTTTTTTTTTCCCCTCAGCTATGCTGCCTTACAGAGCTTGCAGTGAATTATTTTTAGCAGCTACCACGTCTTTCAGATATCTTCTAGAATCTCAGCTATTTCTCTTTTCTTGACGTTTTGAGCGCTGTAAATTGGGTTATAAAAATTTAGAGTCAGGAATTCACATCTTTTTAAGACACAGCTTCCCACCTGACTGATACCCAGAATATTTTGCAGAGATTTGATTTTTCAGACATGCATGAGCATTTTAAAATATTTTTGGTGTTCCAAGTGCTGTAAATAAACACGAGGACGATGCCAACAGGAATCTGTGGGAAAATTTGAGTGATGCCTGCTCATGCTATACCCACCTCATTACAGATTTTATTACTCATTCATTTTAGTAAACTCTAATCTAGGTTATTATGCCACACCCATCACCATGGGAATGGGACTTAAAAGTACCCAAAATACTTTGCTATTCAGCTTTTCCTCAGGACTTAAGAGTGTGATCTGATTGCAGTTTCAATATACAAAACCCATCTGAGTAGTTACAGCTGACAGATTAAAAACCTCACTAATTACAGGCATCTTCAGTGCAACAATATACAGCACTTGATAGAACAGTGAATTATAGATAAATAGCTAAGAGATCCAGAGGAATGAATTCCTCATCATGAGCAAAAGAGCAGAGATAACTCCCTATCTCTAATTAACTGTGTATCTTAAAGCAGAGATAAATATAGGAGGAGTTTTACTTACTGGTTCCATCTTCTCAGAGCACTATCCATGGTAACTGCCACCTCCACAGAAAGGACAATTGCAAAGACTGGAATTCAAATTTTAAATTCCAAATTGTTTTTAAAAAAAACAATTTAAAAGATACCTCTGAGTGCCCAGAATTTTGTATAATTATCCTTATTTCAAATTAAATTACTAAAATTAAACCCAGAAATTAAACAGTCCCTGCCTGCTTTTCTGAAACCAGAACATAGCATAAAAATATTAAGAAAAAGCACTGGAGGAACATTTATGTAAGTTTCCTTTGCAATTTGAAAGACAAAAGAATAACAAATGGAAGTATTTTAATCACAACTGTTTTGCTTATCTGATGTGACCAATTAATTAGGTGGAAGAGTGATTGAGGGTGGACCATGCAGAGTACTAAAAGGTTTCAAGCACATAAAGATGATTTTCTTCTTGTGTGCTCTCCTGGTTTGCTCACAGAAACCACAAGCACTCCTTTAGTTTGGGTTGCATATCCGACTCAAGCAGCAGCATTTCCTAAGAGCTATTACAGATCTTTAAGGTGTGGTGAGAGAACTGCGTGCTTCAAATATGAGCAGCGCAACACACCCAAAGGTGTGCGCTGGAAATCGTCACCTCCTGCCCTGCATCCCTTTATCATCCACGTGGGAGTGATGCAGCACACAAAGGCTCCTGGAAACTGTCATTACTGCCTTTTAACTCCATGGGAGGAGGAAAAAGTGCCAGACCTCCATATGCTTCCCCACAGAGCTTTCTTTAAATGTGTGTAGAAGCTGGAAACAGCACGTTAGTTGTCCACTCCTGTCATAAAAATACTATTTCTCCTATAAACTAGGAAGAAAAAAATCATTCATTTTAGAACATATAAGGGACATTTACCTTGACTTGCTTTCCAAGTGCAACCAAATAAACTGAACTGTTAAATGCTGCAAAAAGATTTTTCAGCCTCTCAGAATTCACATATAAAGGCGCTTTGGTTTTGCTTTCCTGTAAAGTTTAGGGGGGAAAAAAAGAGAAATAAATAAAGGCTTTAACTGCAAAAAGCCTGGGGTTCTCATAGAAATTCAAACGCAGAGTGTACTAATATCATGCATTTTGAAGATCTTTCGGCAATATGTACTAACTGCAAAGACGAGAATTCTAAAGAATTCATAACATTATCCATATATGGATAATGTCCATAACATTATCTTACAGACATCTCCCTTCACCAGCTTTTTTGTCAGATACTTGAAAATGCTACGCATTGCACTTGGTTGGGGAGACTTTTCCTGCATTTAGGGAAGAACAAATGCTTTACCAGCTCCAAGGAAAGTGTTACATCAATCTAGTGCTCCCTCTCTTGGCAACTGAACAATGTACAGTCGCTTCAGCCACAGGTCCCTCCCAAGACAAGAAAGCGAAAGAAGTGTTAGAACAATTATCAGCAGGATTATAACATTTCTAAGGATTCAGAAGTGGGCGACTCTTCAGATTATGAAAACTGACAGCATGGCAAGGTTCTGTTTAAAGAGCTAAGATAATTTTAACAGTTTCTGGATTACGAAAAACTGAAGCTGACAGTTCTGGCCCTTCCTAAAATATTTAACTATATTCATCCTCATTTTGTTCAGCTTATTTTTCCAATTATCTTCAGCAGCTGATTTTCAAAAACCAGCATTTTGCTGCTTTAAGACTCCAATTAAAAACTCTTTAGCTAAAAGCTCATTTATTAAACCTCTGTAGACAACCACGAACACATATGTACAGCAAGTTTACATGAAGGACGATGCTACAAAAGATACAGTGGCAATTAAAACAGACCCACATAAATAATTTATAAAAATACTTGAAATGGTGAAAATAGCACTGTAATCCCCAATTATTTTCCTCCAATTGCCAGGACTTTGATGTGGGAAATCTTAACGTCAGACCTTTTTAAAAACATTCCGAATATATTAAACTTATCTACAGGATAATTAGCAAAATGTATAAAGTGTAGATTATTGTACAAAGGACAGATATTTAAAAAATCACCAATCCACCTGAAACTTAAGGACAATATAAATTTTAGCCAAAATAATGAACACCAAACCACAAACTCTGCATTTTAGAGTCTTGAGTATTGGCAAACAAAATGCTCTTAACAAATCATCAGTCCTGTTATTCCTTAGTGGAAGCACGCAATTTGGGAAAATTCTACATTTTCTGGCTGCACTGGTGGTCCTGGTCAAGATGGAAACCCTGCATGACTTCAATACCAAGGAAGAACAAGGCAGACCTGTATTTGTCAAGATTCTGTAAGATGAGGGAATCTTATGGATTCCAATCCCGTAAGATGAGGGAGGTTATCTGAGTTTGTAAAACTGGGGGCGAACAGAAGGGATTCGGACATAAGAAAACAAAAGAGCAGTTAAGATTTAAGTCTTTTTCTTTTGCTGGTTTCTTGGGGAATTTTTTAACAGGCTTCTTATCCGCAGATAAACCCCCGTTGATTCTGCCATGTTCTCAAATTCAAATGGTGTGATGCCTGCAGCAAACTTGCTCATGTCAGGAACAAGTCCAGATTTTTTCACAGATGATCCAGTGCTCGTGGGCACTTTATTACCCGCTGTGTTTTCCCCCTCATTAACCTCAGGGTTGGGAGCAGGCAGGGTGTCATCCAGCAGGCCTTCAGAAACTGAATTCTCAGGGTTTTCCTTTAAGTCAAGCAAACCATCTTCTGGATTCGGACTGGCTATAGAATGTTCATTTTCTGGGATCTGCTCACTGATGTCAGAAAACTCTGTTTCTACCGAGATCACTTTCTCAGGTGACCTGACTTCTGCAACAAGATCTGCTTCATTCCTGGCTGGCGATGATGTAAGGGAATTTCCAGTTACAGGCGTGTCAGCAGGAATATCAGAGTCACTGTTTGTGCTCTCCGCCTGCTCCAGCGCTGCCCAGATCAATCGCTGCTGCTCCTCCAGCTCCTCCAAGGTCAGGGTATCCTCATCCATGACTGAGTCCACTATTTTGGGCTTAGGACTATCAGCGGAAGGATTTGGTGGTGGGGTAGTCCTAGCGAGGGGAGAGCGGGTGGGTGTGGAGGGCTGAGGGGGTGTCAGTGGGGGTGTTCCTCGTGGCACAGGAGGAGGAGTGGACATCGATGGAGAGCCAGGTGGCAGCGGAGGTTGGAAATGAAAATTGTTGGGAGTTTGAGATCTCTGTGCCCCTTCCAGATCTAGAAAGAGATTAAAAGTCACCTTTTAGAACCTGAAATCTGACCAGGACAAGATTCAAAGTGCCAATGTTCTGATTAACTAACAGATTTACGTCTTCTCGTCCTTGGTTTTCAGCTGAGACAGAACAGACTTCGTAAGGGTTTTCATATCCACCAAAACTATGGTTTTTGGGATTTTAACTCTGCCAGCCATTCAAGGGGAAAAAAATTACTCTTGAATGTATTCAGAACAAACTCATTCCACACTGAGACACACTGAAAGTTATTCCTTATAGCAGATTCCAAAAGAAAAGCCAGAAGTTTCTCCAGCTGTTCTAACACTTAAACAACACTGTGTCCTCCTTTGAATTTCCCTCATTTTTAAGAAGCTGTAACTTGCAAATTTATGTTATTTTATCCAAATATTTAGTGATTTGGGGGGTCTTAACAGAAGCTTCTTGAGGATGCTCCTGAAGTAAAGTGATCAGAAAGTTTAACATAACATTGCAATTGCTCTGAGAACACCTGAAACCTTGTGCTTGGTGCTGGAAGGTATGAAAACCACAATGACAATCACAGCAAATGCCACTGCAGGAGGACACTGCTGTCTGTGTCAGCACTGACAGAAGTACCACCAAAATGACTACTAACACATTGGCTTCTGCTTTTAATGCTCACATTTAATTCAGAGCAAGTCATTTTGAAAATAAAAACGGAAACTGGGGAAAAAAATGCAGAATGACCATACCAGAGTCCAGGTCCATGTCAGCTGCTGCCACCTCAGGGTTGTCTTCTCTTGGTCGCTTGGAATGATGAGACTTTGACTGAGGCGCAGCCCTTTTGTTGCTGGATTTCGGACTTGGCTGGAAAGAAATTATCCAGAAACCCAAAAAGAATTAGTATTAAACTGTACAGGGTAACATTTCCAGCTGCAAGAACCTACTTAAAACGATTTTTAACTATACAATCATTTGGGGACTCAGTGTGTGAACAGACTGACATTTGAGGGATGCCATGGCTTTGGAAACCAAGCTCCTCACTGATTAGGGAGGAACTTCTAGGCTGTGTAAGTTCATAGCAAATTTTTTCTCAACTGTTTACAAATTATTGCCCAACGGGGATCTACTTGTATTAACTGAAATAATGGAATTAGTTTTAAATATGAAGCCATTTTTTGTTAAAACAGAAAAGCTAGATCAGCATTTCACCCCCAGCAGTGTCAATAAAAAAGTCTGTCCCCTTCTGCAGAAAGAAGATAAAAGCAAGAGATCATCATGACCTACACTAACTACAAGACAACATTTTAATTTTAAATAACGAGGAGATATATTCACCTCCTGAAAATTAGAAAGGTAGTGAGCAAAAACATCCTTCTGCTGAGATGGCTGCATGGGGATGGAACCAAACATCTGCCATTCCTACAGTAAAAAAGGAAAAAAAAGAGAAATAATGTTGCATATGGCTGGTTAGTAACAGAACTTTGGTTAATAATACTGAGTGAAAAAACACATTTGGAGGCCACTAACTGGACAAATGTAAAGGTGTAAATGCACAAATGCTTCTTTTTAATGCACAGCAATGAGATCAGTGATGGAACTCACTGACAGCAGTTAAAATGCTTTTGAAGATATAAGTGCAGCACCCACAGGAGACTTCTTGTGGGCTCTGTGCTTAAGAGGGCACCTCTGTGTGGGTCTTCTGCTATGACCTGCTTGGTTCTAGTTGTTACAAAGCTTTGCAGAGGTTGTGCACTGACTAAGCTGATGTAGCTTTTTGTGATCAAAATTATATTTACGGAAACACCCACAGTGATTTTCATATTCCAAGAACATTCAGAAAATTTACATATATGTGAAAAACAGCCATTCACATGTGAAGTTTTGTGTTTAAAAAATATTAAACTATCCCTCCAGGCTCCTGTTGGTCTCATAAAGGAAATAATCTCCACAGAAGCACTGTCAGACCCTACCACAATAATCATGACAAGTATCAGTCAGATGGATGCCACACAAATTACAACCCCTGGCCCCAAACCAAGGGCTTAAAAAGAAGAGACTGTTGAAAGAAAATTGTCAGATGCAAAATACAAAACACAAAACATTAACTCTTGCCTAAAAGCAATTACTGTCACTCAGGGCATAGTTTAGAAGGCAGAGAACAGCTACTCACATCTGGGATCCCACTGGGAGTGGATATATTAAAGCCTGGATAATTTACCAACTTGGACACATCATAAGTGATACGTTTGGGTTGGGGGGAGCCCTCATCTTCTGCTTCAACATCACCTGTAATGGAATATAATTATTATTGATGTTAATGAAGAACACCACGGAAAAAATCCACAGGACTCAAGAACAGGGGATTGGAATGTAAGTATTGATAGAAGGTTTTAGAATCCACAGAGAGGTGCATGAAGCTACCCCGGAAACCAGCTGGGTATTCCTACACAACTACTCTTCATGTACCATTATTTGGTACATGAATTCGGCATCAGGACTGTTCTGAGATGCAGCATAAATGTTGGTCATTAGCAAAAAGCTGGGAAATTACTTAAATTGGGTTCCAAGAAATGTGTTGGTAGCTTGCTCGTGGTTTTGTTGCTATGTAAGGCTAAGTCATTGAGTACTATGGCTTCTTTCATAAACAATAAAATGGGAGAGGAAATAGGACAAGAAGAGATTTGCAAGTCTTGTAGTTTCCCAGAACTCCAGGTTCTAACAGTGAAATCCCACTGACAGTCTCCACCTTTGCAATCCAATCATTATGGAACTTGTTTCGTTGTTACATCACAGCTGACAAAAACGGTGTATTTTTACCAGAACAAAAATACTTGATTTGTACTTTTCCCACTCTTTTTACAAAGGTTTACAAACCAATTATTTACTGTCTCCTGATCAGGGTGCAGCCAGTACACAGCCTCATGCTACACCTGCATTCAGGCCCCACATTCCTCACCTTTTCCATAGTACAGAGCCAGTCCCGAGTGCTCCATCTCCAGCCCCACATTCCTCACTTTTTCTACAGTACAGAGCCAGTCCTGAGTGCTCCATCTCCAGCCCACATTCCTCACCTTTCCCATCACACAGAGCCAGTCCTGAGTGCTCCATCTCCAGCCCACATTCCTCACCTTTCCCATCACACAGAGCCAGTCCCGAGTGCTCCATCTCCAGCCCCACATTCCTCACCTTTCCCATCGTACAGAGCCAGTCCCGAGTGCTCCATCTCCAGCCCCACATTCCTCACCTTTCCCATCACACAGAGCCAGTCCCGAGTGCTCCATCTCCTGCCTACATTCCTCACCTTTTCCATAGTACAGAGCCAGTCCTGAGTGCTCCATCTCCAGCCCACATTCCTCACCTTTTCCATCATACAGAGCCAGTCCCGAGTGCTCCATCTCGGCCTCCTTGAGCCAGCCCGGGGGGTAGCCCAGCTGCCGCATGCGGTAAATGAACGGGGGCAGGCTCTTGTCTGTCACACCAAGGGCATCCTGAAGGACCCCACTAAGTGAAGAAAAGAAACACAAAACAAAGTGTCATCCAGAAAAATCCCTGATTGGTGACAAAAGGTTATTAACATTTTGTGGAGCTTTCAGCTGTCAAGGTAAAATTGCTGAGTTGTAGCTCAAGCTATGTTGCATTTCCATCCCAGATATAACTTTAGATCAAAACCAGCTCTGATATTAAATATAACTTTTTGTCTTTCTGATATGCTTAAACACTTTATTAGATTAATTCTACACCAAAAATAACCTACTTGACCTGCTACTTCTGACTCATGGCCTTGACTGTGCTATCAACAGGAAGGGTGGATCTTAACACTGAATTTACTGGTGATTTTTTTTGAGACTGCCACACAATACTATGCTTTCTTTGAACGTTTTGAATAGAGTGGAAAGTTCGAAATTTGAAGACTTTTGAATACGTTTTTAGTTTATCAGGAACATGATAAATTTACAATTCGAGAAGTCAAAGAGTATTCATTTCCCTGCATTAGGGAAAGGGCCCTGGGAAAGGGTAGAACTGCCAAGCCAGCACTGAGTTTTCACTTGAAAAATACCTCTGCAATTTATTAAAGAAAATTCTATTTAGCAAATCTGAACATAATACACGCATAGCTAAGAGCAACACATGGACTTAATAATCTCTGGGAATTAACATCTGGCACTCCAAAGGTAGAAGAGATTCCAGGAAAGCAGTGCAACAGCAAATGGAAAGAAAAGAGATACCTAATTACTCCTGGCTTAAATTTTCCAAACCTCTCTTCTACTTCTTCTGCATGGTAACGCTGCTGAAAATTCTGATTGCTCGAATCAGCACAAGCTTCCAAAAACTCCTTTCTCTTCTCATTTATACGAGCTGCATTTCGTGGCTTAAAGATAACACAATTGGGAAGTTTAGAGTTGGACAACTTACAATTTATGCACTCCTTCACCCAACATAAAGCTTGGAGAGCAGCAGTCTTTGGAATACTGGTGACTTTACCTTTGGACAGTCTTTCATTTGATGGTCTTCAGAACCACAATTGAAACAATGAGGTTTGGGCCTGCTTGAAAAATGCACAACAAATTAAACCTGAAAACAGCTCTGCAATGCTAAATACACTTAATTATTTTTATTCTTGACAGATTTTAAGGTTTAGACTTCAGAATGACAAAAACAAAAGCATTGACTGCTGATGTCATGTGCTATCTTCTGCTTCTCTTAAACTTAAGTCAATCCTCAAATAGAGGAGCAGAGTATTGCTGATTTCACAGTGCTAAGGAGAACATGGGAAGCGAGGAAAGGGCAGGGGGAAATAGGAAATGGCATCATCAGAGGTCTGATCCTTTTCACAGTACAGAGAATCAGCCACCAGGAGAAACAAACAGCAGCGCAGGACTATTTCCTTGGAAAATCCTGGCCCGCAGTTCAAGTAATGAATGTTGTGGAACTGTGCGCTGAAGACCTGGAATGGAACTGCAGCTGCCTTCAACTTAAATCTTCCTTGTAAATTCATACTGTGGCAGGAAATATTTGCAATATTACTGGGGTGAAAACACCAAGATTTCAGAGGAAGATTTATTTTCTGAATGTTCACTTTTACTGAATTAGGATAGGAACCAGAAGTGGGGAAATGTGGCACAAGAACATGTGTGCAAGGTAAATGCAGCTGGAAACTGAATTCCCTTTACTTCTGACCTCCCATAAAAATGATACCATCAACTCTAAGACCTCTGTCTTAAAAATAAGTCAGACAGGAGCTGTTCTACAAAACAATAATGATGACACATCAGTGCAAGGATGACAAACCAATCACTAAAAAGACAAGAAACAGAAGAACTAAGTAAAAAAATTCAGAAAGTTTTCACACATTGACTTCGGGCCCATCCTAAAAAAGTCAATAAAGAGAGACCCACTGACTGCAAAGCTCAGCTCTGGTTTATTTAATTTAAACTCATTGCTAAAGTATGTCCGAGGGTTTATTAACTGGGCAATAATCACAGAGTATATCTGAACTTTTCAGCTCAAAACTTTATATTTAAGAATAATACAAACCTTTTGGGTTTTACTTGTATTTCTTGTCCATCTAGGGAGAGAATCTGGCTGAAAACTTGCTGATATCTTTAGATTTCAATAAGGAACTGCTACTGGATGAAGCAAAATTTCAATTTTGTTTAAAATATCAGTGAAAACTTAACAGTGCTTTGAACAGAACACTGAATCATCTGCGTTAAGTTACAAATGGGTCCTTGATATGAAGTCCAGAGTATAGACTATAAAATTATATCTACAATAAACTATTTGCTAAAATAAGCTTATGCTGTTTCCTCCTACAAACTTCTGCCCAATATTTTATCAGCACTTACTAGAACTACAACCGTCTTGTTTACAGGCCGAAATTTCACAGCAATCTTATTAAACTACATTTTGATATATTTTCAAAATGACACATTCACTGAGTGCAGTACTTTGGTCATTTAGAAGCCAGTGCCTGATGAACCATTTCACCCAGAATTTTAGGAGAAATTCCCTTGTTAGGTATCTACTCCCTTCATCCAGAGGTTGGGAGATGGTAAATTTGCATTTTTTTTAAAAAATACAAGTAATTTTTTAACACTATGACATGACCTTGATTACAAGATTAAGAACTGGATGTTGCAGAAATGAACTGTGAAAGTGGTTCTTGTCCTGAGCGTTTCCAGGACAGAAGCAATAATGGAAAACTGGGGAGATTGTGTTACTTGAGAAATGTCTTGTCCAATTTCTTTTGTCGTGGAAGACTTCGATATTAAAAAACATTTCAACATTTTCCAGCTTTTTTCAACATTTCCCTCAATTCCACCTTTCAAACATTGGCTTTAATAAACAGTAAAGAACTAACTTTAAAATGGATGCATGTTAAGAGCATTACATAATTAAATTTTAGTAAGACTCTCCCTCTGGCTCCCACATTTGGAAAAAAGCATTTTACAGCATGTTTGAGTTTGCCAAACCCTTTTCTTCTCCCAAAGAGTGGATTTTACAGAGGGAGAATACTTATTCAATCTGCAACGAGCTGTCAATCCAAACCTGATTAGGGATTGGCCCAGAAAATTCCTAAACTCACAAGATGTATTTATGGGGATAAGGCATTCACTCTTCCCAAGGATAGCAATCAGCAAGTCAATTATATCAAAACACTGATTTCTTTTGAGTAAAAAAGCCATTAATGACTCATTAAAGCATCCCATCTCTAATGACTGGTATGGTTTTGATAGAAACACACAATCCACTGAAGAGAATTTGAGTTCAATTTACCCACTGGAATTCTTTGGATTTGACAAACGGAAAAAAGCAACGTGTTTTAGCAAACAGGATACTTAGGTATTTCCCATCCTTCTGTCAGCTGTGGATTCTCATTTAAAATAGGCTGTCCCAGTTTATCAAGACAAAAATTGGTAAAATACAGAACACTTCCTACAACCTGTAGAAAAAAAGTCAGAGAATTGTCAGAAATGTGTCAGTATTTAGGTGAGATTGGTAGCATTTCTATAAATTTACACTGCTTGAAATACTTCCAGGTTTTTTTCCCCATTCTGTAGGAATTTACAAATAATACAAGCCCACACCTGCACATGTAAGATTTTTTGCACTGATGTAGGTAAAACATGCTGAGCTTAAATTTCATTTATCAGTGTAGCAGCAGATAACATCTTATTTTAATGGCAGTGCACATTGAATGTGGAGAATGAGGAGTCAGACCTACCATGGAAGACCACAGTCAAAAACTTACACTAAAAGCTTCCTTCACTTTTTTGGAAGAACTTGAGCTGGCTGCTTTACAGTCCTCTTCCAAAACAATGCTGGAGGGCTGACGGGAAAAGGAAAAATAAAAACGATTAATTTAAATCCACTGAGCTCCTGAATTAGTGATGTAAAAGGCACAGAATGTGGGGTTCAGCTTCTGTCCTTTCACCAACAGTAGGATGGAGATGTCCACATTAGTCACGAAGCTTTCCACAGTCCAAAGCCTGACACAGCTCCTTTCTAATGGTTTCTTTGATGAGAAATATTGCATAGTAACATTTTCATTCTCATCAAAAAAGCTAAGGGAAAGGTGGAGAGAAATGTGCCATTCCACCATTTTACTCAAAGTGGATGTCGAGTAAGAATCAAAATTCTAAGCTTGGAGAAGAAAGTGTAAATTTCTAGATTCTGTTGTTCATCTATTCTCTTATATATACTCAGAGCTGGGCCAAATACTATCCCAGAAGAGGACACACTAAGTTCTCTTCTCCATTATTTAAACCAACTTATTAATTTTCTTTCATTGAAATTTCACTAGGGACAATTTTCAAAAAGGATTTTCATGGGCAGAAAGGATCTTTTCTTTGTCCTGGGCTCTATTTGTTGGAACAAATTGTTATACAATGTTTGATAGCTACTTGATTTGATTGTTACTATTTAACAATGCAGTATTTCAATATTCCCCTTAGAGAGATGAAGAAGCATCTCGTAACAATTTGAGTTTTAAAGTACCTGTGGCTTAGCATTCAAGTGTGATTTTTCTTGTTCACTTTTCTTCTGCTCTTCATATTTTTGAACTAAACTATAAATAAAATCTTCAATTTCTTGATGATACCGCCTGGGACAGAATGAAGTACAGAGAGGTAAAGACAGGACCAAGGCTGAAACAAAGACCAGATCTTTATTTTTTTAAACATTTATAATTTACTAAATAAATTAAAAAAGGGGAAATCCAGTTCTTTTTTGTCCCACTCTCAACCCCCACCAACACAAATGCAATCTGATATTAGAGAGCACCTGAATGTGGCAAAAAAACCATCTCAGAGGCAGAGAAAAATTATTTTCTTATATTTTAGCCACAACATTCCTGAAATTCAAACTGCTTTTTAGACTCACTCCAAGTTCTTAGAAGTCAGCCTTCATTTCATGATAAAACCAGATACTGCTAATGAAAGCAACAGAACTCCTGTCACATTGCCCATTATCCTTTCTCCCCTTCAAGCTTCAGCAGTTTGTTATTGAACAAAATCTATATCCACCCTTTGGGCACAACACTATTATATCCAAACAAACAAAAAAGCCCCCATTTCCTATCAGGGTTGTTTTTTCTTGAAAATACTTACTTTGTAATGACATTGTTCATAAATAAAATCTGCAACAGAGGTCCATCAACTTTGGGGTTTTCCACTGAGATTCCACTGGAACAGCACAAAGACACAGACAATGGGTACAGTAAATACTCCCCACCAGGTTTATCACAGCTGAGTCTGGACCCCACAGGGAGAGGAAGGTTTGGTCAATACAAAAGCTGTACTTTTAAGAAGTTTCTATCCACATAAACAGAAATTATCCTCTTGAGCAAAGCAGGTTGGTTGGTGTGAGGTGGAAGGAGAATAAAACACCCCCACACTGTAGAAATACTTATGTTCTGTATGAACAGAATGCTCTTCCTGCTCTTCTAACTGCAATAAATTTATACCTTATAACTAAGATTTATTCAAGCATTTGAATGTAATTTTTCCTCACTGCTGAGCTATGCATTTAAACTGTTTCCCTTTAGACCAAGTGAGTTTCATAAACAGACAGATATATGCAAATAAAAAATCACAGCAACACCAACTAAATTCCTGCTATTCCATTCCAAAAGACCTTCCAGGAACTGGAATGACATTTTAGAAGCCCAACACCTGACCAGGGTCTGACACATGGAAAGGTTTCTAAAGATATGGCAGATTGTTACCTCAGACAGTTTTTATCAGATAAACTCTATTTATACATACATACATACATATATATTCTTCTTATATAAACCATGCAGTGTTTTAAGTCAGCATAAACATACCTAGGACGAGTCAAAATTCTCAGCTTCCTTTTAAGTTCCTGATGTTAACTTATTGTTAAGGAATATGATTTTCTTTGGAAGACACACACCCATGCCCAAAGCAAACAAGAAAACACCAAAAAAAATTTTCACAGAATAACAAATAGGGTTTCAGTCCTTCCCTTTCACTGCACAGGTGATTATTTACAAACACACGTGTTGCCGAAGAAACACAATGAAATTTAAAAAAACAAACAAAAAAGAGGACTAGCTGTGACAATCCAAACAGTGCCATTCATTATGTGCAATGATTGTATTAACAGATATATCTTATTTTAAAAATATCTGTGATCATTACCAAAAGAAAGGTAACAGTCACACACATGTGTACTTGTAAATGGGAAATAAACTATAAACATTTCTTATTTCACTCTGCTGCAGTGGCAAACCCCAAAGCCTTTCAGGGAACCTGCCACAATTCAACAATTTGAAATTATTTGTAGCTACGTAAAACGGATTGTCAAAGGGAACACATAGGTGTTTGCTTCCCCTGGAAAGGCAGAGCGCAGGGATCAGTGACAGCCGTCCCAACAGCCATCCCCACAGCCCAGGACGGAGCCGCCTCCCGAGGTGGAGCTGGCACGGGCCCGCGCACTCTGAGGATAAAAGTTTCCGTGGAAAACGTGCTCTGAGGAAGCCCGGGACACCACACTCGGCTCTCCCTCCCCGCCCAGCTCAGTCCTCCCGCACTCCGGGATGCGCTGGGGCTCCTTCCCACAGAGCCCCAGCGAGGAGCCGGAGCCCCCCGTGAGGGCCGGGACCGGCTGGCCCGGAAGGGAACCGGCGGCAGCGGCGCGCCCGCCTCACCCCGTCCCGGCGCGGGCCCTGCCTCTCCCGCCAGGATATTCTCCGCCCGCAGCCGCTGCACCGTCTCTTCGCGGTCGCGCAGCCGCTCGTAGAGCTCCAGCAGCGGGTCCGGTTCATCCAGGGCGGGCGGCGAGGGCGGCCCGGGCTCGCCCTCCAGCTGCCCGAAGAGCTCGCGGTCCCCGAAGTCCACCTCAGCCGCCATCTTGGGCCGCCACAGGAAGGGCGGGGCGGGGGCAAAGGGCGGCGGGAAGCGCGGGGCGGCCGGGACCGCACACCCTGAGGACTACAACTCCCAGCATGCACCGGGGCGATGAGCCACAGACGCTGGAGGCGGCGGGGCGCGATGCACGCTGGGAGGTGTAGGCGGCGAGGAGCCCGAGCTGCAAACGCTTGTCGCCCTCACAATGGAGGACGCGCTCCTGTCTCCTGAACCGGCAGCGCTCCGGCTTTGGAGTTTTTCTTGCTCTTCTAAGAAGGGGCGAGAGGTGGAGTTAGATGAGGCAGCAGCAGTTTGCAAGTCTAGAGTATTTTAAATACAGGGTATGCAATAAGGCCTGACACTGCAAATCTTATTTTAGGCAAACCCTACTTGAAGTTAAGCAAAGCAAAGCCAAGTTCTAAAGTTATCCTTCTTAAGTTTTTCGTTCTCTTAACTAGCTTATTGGGAGTTTGGCCCAAAAGAAAAATTAGCATAAGACCTTAGAGAAAAAAAATGTCTTTATTATTAACCAGCTTTTTTTGCACTGGATTATGTGCCTATTGGCCCAGACCGCTAAATAACATCTACACAACGTTTCTTTCATGTTTCAAGAATTGAAAATAACTGTACAAGGTTAAAGTACAAAAGTACACAAGACAGTGGACACGAAATATCCATGTATGAGTTCATCCCATCTGCTGCTTGGTTTGAAAAGTAGAACTTTTAACTAAAAAATACTGTCCTTCTCTAGTTCTGTCAAGTTTAATGGAAGTGGGTATAACCTGATTACAACACTAACACCAGTATCACTAATCTGATATTTACAAAAAAAATTGTATTTTTCAATAAATTAAAGTCAATGCAACACCCATGCAAGCTAGAATGCTAGCTTTTTGGTGAACAAGGACCCAACATGTGAACAAGAACCTTCCACAGTCCCAAACTTCAAAACTGCCTTTTTGTTTTTTCCTTTTTCAAACTGCATCCATTCCTCGCATGGAAGATGTGAACCCCAATCCCATTCCTCTTTGCGTGTGAGTCTGTGATCTTGCCATTTCATACTGTGCATCCAGATTTCTGAACACCTCCTCCTGCTGCTTCAGGGTTTTGTAACTCTCCTCATCCACGGAACTGCAGCCAGCTTCATCCTCGCTCTGGAAACAGAACACAAACATCAGCTCTGGGCAAGCAGGGTGGGTTCACAAATTCTTACAAGAGTAAGAATTCAAGCATTTTGGTTTATTGCTGCAAGATTCTAGTGCAGATTTTCTCTGTCAAGAAACACAGAAGCCTTCACCCAGTTGCTTTTTGAATTAAATTCAAATTTAGATGCTGCTTCTGAAGTTAATAAATATATAAAAGCTCTTAACTACATCCAGTTAACTTACAATCTTTACTGGCTAATGTACACTAAAATAAAGAGAAAGCACTATCCTGCAATTTATAATTACATATTCAGAATTATTTACCTTAATGCCCATCAGTTTTCTGAATTTGACATTTTGGTCCTTGTTCCCAAAATTTAGTTTTTCCCATATTTCTGCAGACTGTGATTTATCCTGTTCAAGTTAAAAAAAAAAAAAAGATGCGTCACCTTTTTACATAAGATTCCATTAATAGAACAATAGAGAAGCAAGCAAAGAAACAGTGCTGAACACGAGCCCATTCTGTACCACAGCTGGAAGTAAAAGGTTTCCAAGTCTGACATTCCTCCTGCAGAACCCTCACAGGAGCTCTTTTGTGAGGGAAGACTACCAAACCGTGGTGTTCCTTCCTTGGGCAAACTACTCATCTCCAAAGGTCTGGAAGCCTGGTCAGAATTCAGGCTTAAAGTCAGTTATGGAAAAATTAATTTGTTTATTGCAATTAATCACTATACAGCACAATTCAGGAAGAACTGCCCGGAGGGCATTCAGGGTTCTCCTGCCCTCCCTTTTGTCTCCCTCCATTACCATGGGAACTGGTTTCAGTTTTTCTCATCTGATGAACAGTCTGTGAAAAGGGAGCTTGTTATCAAACGGCTGCCTGAGGAAAACCAGCCAAACAAACACTTCTACACCAGAGCAACAAAAGACAAAACCATAAATAATAATGTGACCATTTTTCCACAGTATCAGCAGGCAAAAGTTCTGCTCAAATCCAGCAACTTTCTGAAAAGCACCTGCCAGAGGTGCCTTTCTTACTTCACTAATTGCAAAGACATTTGGCACAGTACAAAAATCTGAAGGCTTGTTTGTATTTATGACTTTTGTTAGGGTTAATATTGCATCACTCTACTCCTGAAAAGTTACCAGAAAGGTTGACAGACTTGTCTTTGAAATCTGCAACTGGAGAGGACACAACCACCAAATGAGAAATCTCCACAGTCCCAGAAAGGAGAAGTCACTTATAGATTCCACACCTTAGCCATCCCTTCCCAGTAAGGGGAGCCCATCCGGATTTGATCTATAGTTTCAAGTTGTAGTTAAACTGACAAAAGTGAAGCTAAGATCCAACTACATCTCTGAAGCTTTATGAAATTTAGGGCTTCCTTGAGTCATCTGTCACAACCACTTGTCATTGAAGGACTAATTTACCTTAGTCCTTTCACTCCCAAATCACAGAATATTCTGAATTGGAAGAGACCCACAAGGATCATCGAAGTCCAACTCCTGGTTTTGCTGAAGTTTTACCTCATGCTGGTATTAAAACTTGCTAACAGGCATGGAAGTAATTGTGCTGGAAGTGACATAAATCAGCATCCTTAAACTGAGTGCAAGATGTTTCTAAACAAGTTTATGAAGGCAAGAAAAGCCAACATTACCCCTTCCTTTTTGCCTTGCCAAAGCATCTTCCGCTTTTTCTCTTGCTCAGCAAATTTCATGGGGTTCACTGCTGCTGGGTTGTAATAGCTGGGCACAGCTATTCCAGTCTCTGCCAGGGCCTTGGCCTGGAGCGCTGCCATCTGAGCTGCCATGGCGATCTGAGGGGTCACTTGTGTCCCTGATGCCAGCAGAGCAGCGACGTTGATGACGGAGCCTCCTGTGGCTGCAGCCGCTGAGGAATAAAGGGAACTTGCTAGAAATAACTTTGCACTTTGAGGAAAAATCCTAAATGCATACACACAAAAGCCAACCACCAACGTGACCCAGAACAAAACAAAAAACCCAAACCCCTCAAACACTTCCCTTCAACCAAAGTAATCCCAAATATATCTTGAAAATGCAAAAATAGCAAATGCATGATAAAATACATGTGATTTGTCAATTAAGGAACATGTCTCCAGTAGTTTTAGTAAAACATAACTAGAAGTGAAACTAATGCACCTTGTGGCTCTAAACTACCACCCCCAAACAAGTAACAGTCCAACGGCGATCTCAAAATCATGCAAAAGCCTAACATGCAACACTTCTGTTGTATACTAGGCAAGCGATAAAAAATCCTAATCATTTTTGTTGGGGTTTTATGTTTCTTTTCTGAATTTTTTTTAACATTTCCTAGTTCTTGTTGTGGTTCTTATTAACAATTACATAAAGACAACCTGTCCATCTGTTGGACGGACTGCAACATTCCTGCAAGGTAAGGCTACTCTATCTTCCACTCACACTACTGTTCAAGAATTAATCTAATACACATGGACTACCTGCAGCCATTTCCTGTTGCTTCTGTTTTTCAACCATTTCTTTCTCTCTCTGTTCTTGCAGTTTCTTTGCTCTTTCCAGCCTAGAGGTACATGAAAATAAAAATATTTAGACATTGAAAATCAACATGAGGAATTTATCCATGTCACGGATCATTAAAATCACCACAACTTCTGACCTTCTGGCTAAGGCTTCCTGTGCATCCATAGCTGTATTTCGTCCCCGGAAAGGTGGAGGGCTCGGACTCCGGCTGTGGCTCCTGCTGAACCTTCGGGGCTTTTCAATCCTTTTCTTTCGCTCTCTGTAACCAAATTTAACAGTTGCTAAAACAGTGAAGGCATACATGCAGCTTAACATTTCATAAAGTATTTGATCACAACACAAAATGTGCTTTATTATTAATTTGGAGCGCTCAAGAAAAGCTTTCAGAGTTTATACTGAAATGGTGTAAAAGCCTTGTAGCAACACAGAGCTAGAACTGAAGATTTCCAGCTGTAACAGAATGTGCAATTCTGGGTATTCATCTCATTTACTCTCATACTTAGTGTTTAGAACAAATAGATTTGCTCTAGAGATTCTAAAGCCTAAGAAAAATCATCTAATTACTGGTAAAGTCAATTGCAAGAGAACTCAAATGAATCAAGCTAGAAGAATGCTTTAAAACCATGAGAGGCCTCAAAGCACTGTAATTATGTTAATAAGGAGCATTTTGGAGAGGCCCAATTTAAGAAGTGGAATAGTACTAGAGGAAATTACTACTACTCTCCACTCTGTATGTTCTTCCCTAAATGTGCTTTGAGGGAGTCTACTAAGCTGAACACATGATTTGTCTTGGGTTTCTCTTGGGAAGACTGTCCTATGCAGAGAACTCTGAAGCATGAATTACCTGGAGCCTGATCATCTATAAAGGACCCAGTTAAAATGTATTTTTAAGCAAAATACCAAAATATTCAATTCAACTCTTCTTTACTAACCTTCTCTCCACCTCCTTCCAAGCAGGAGTCATTCTGAGGATATCTATATCTAATCCCATCTAAACAACAGCTACTCAAAATATACATAAAAAGTACTATTAGCAGCAGTTCTCTGTGCCAGGATCATGAATATCTGCAGTACAAGAGATAACGGTGTATCCCAGTTTAAGCCTCTGACACTGGTGTTTCAAATAAAGAAGTCACAGACACTGGAAGTGTTCAACAAAGCTTAATTTACAGAACATACCACTCACATTTTTCCCAGATTTGCCATAACCAGTAAGTTGAGATGCACAAAGGTGTTTCTGCAATTTTTTAACTTAAATGTTATTATCACCCCCTTGGGTTAACAGCTAACTGGGGATAAGGGCTAGCTTGGCAACAGCCACTTTCCACGGCATTCAGATATTCTCTTTCTTCTGTTTGCAACCTGGGCAGCATCTACAAACATTATGAAATGCAGACTGAAGTTACAAAAAGATCCTCGTTTACATGACAAATCTGGTAGAATACAGAGGAGGCAAGACTTATCTTTTCAGAGAAGATGACAAGATGCAGATTCAGGCACTGGGAAGTGACAGATCTGCATTCCTGAGATAAGATGTAATGCATGTTTCAAAGATACCTTCATTTTTCCCGGGCTGACTACTGTTGTTTGGTCTTGTCTTTGGTCTGATGCTTTATTGCACTGGTAAACATCAAGGAAATAAATATTTGAGCTTTTGAAGTATTTCTATTTGAAACAAGCAGCTGGTGTCATGTTTTCCACCTAGCACTCAATCAGAGCCATACCACTAAAGAACTGCCAGGAGGTTCTACACACTCACAAATATTGGTTTAAATGCCCTTGAGGACAGATCTCTTGAAAATCTGAACTTGAGATCATGCAAAGAACCATCAAGAGAAGGTCAAGCTCTGCTATTTACAAATGCTTCTGTCACAGCCTGCTCACTGTAACACAACAGATACTGCATGTCAGGAATGAGGGAATTCCTTGCACAGCTGAGTTTTAACGGGGTAGGTATCCACATCATATTTATCTGGTTTGTGTAAAAGTTTTCCTTGAGGATTTGCCCTGTAAGACACCTTCTTTTCCAGGCTTTGTCTGAGCCCAGAACTTGATGAAGTGTTCTAGCTCCAAATAAAGACAACTTATGCCTCTCACTTACTTTCATCCTCTAGGATTTGCGAGACAAGAACAGTTCTCAGAAAAAAGGATTCTTGCAGTATATGTCCACCAGTATCCAACAAGGCCTGCTTCCAGTTTAAGAAATTCCTAAGCTATGACTATCCCTTATTTTTATTTCCCACATTTCATGTTCTGTTTCAGGCAATTTGAACTCCACTGCAGAAGCCAAAATCTATTCTGGGACAAGAAGTTTTCATGGAGCCATTAAACACAATGTTCAAAGTGACTTTTAAAAACAGTAAGTGCACATTATCTACAGTAACTGGAATTAATGGGGAGCTGAAGCCTTGCACAACATGCTGAAGTGGCTCAAATACCATTAAATGCAAGTAAGGTGTACCAAGGGCAGACCCAGCTCTACTCACCCCAGCTCAAAGTTTGGTAGAAAATGCATGATAAATGTGACACAAATCATGCAATTCAACTACTTCTTCAGAAAGGTAAGTCTTCTGACCAGTTTCACAAGTGATGTTGTAGCATTACACAAGTGTGTTTGTTAAGATTCCAATGATTCACTGTAATGTTGAGTAGCCATAACCAATCATAGAGCAATTTCAAATATTCTGGTGAAAACACTACTAAAACAACTGGAACACCGTCAACACCTTCTTTCAGCTCTGCAGGGACACTGATTTTCATTCAATCTACTTTCAACAAAACATCTGTAGCAGTCACTAAGTCGTATTTCAGCTTAACCACTGAGAAAATCCTAGAGGGCATTAAGAATGAAAAAGTGACACAGAACTCTACACCGAAACACTGAATGCATTACCACTATTGGAAAGCATTAACTTCTATACAGTGATAAAAATGTCAACTCCAGCATATCCCAGGTGAGGTATGGAATCTCAGCTCTCTCAGATAGACCTAGACCAAGCCAGTATACGTCCAGATCAAGTGCTTCTAGAATTTAAGCAAGAAATCAAAGCACTCAGGGAGAAAAATGTGATAAATATCTCAAGCTCAACTTGACAAAGAGGAGCTCGTAATCACTAATGCTGAAGACTGCATTCATATCAGAAATAATCCATCTGAACCAAAATTCGCCTTAACCCTACACCAACTACCAATTCAGAGAAAAATTAACTTTGTGGAGCTGATCAGAATTAGCTTCTGATCTATGTATCTGCTCTGACAAACAGCGATTCCCAGTTAAACTTTCCTTTTCTGATATGCACACAAACTGAAGGGATAAATACACCAGTATGCCAACCACACTACCACTGCATCAAACACAGCAAAGGGCCACCTATATCTTATTCTTCAGTTCTTCCCACTTAAATACTATTGCTAACAAGAAATCACACTCCAAAAAGCCAAGAGTTTGACTGTCTAGGACAAATGTTTTGTAAGAGTAAGCAAATCACCCAGTTGTAAGAGTAAGCAAATCACCCAGTCCTGATCCCAGCCTCAGTACAGCTGAGAAAAAGCAAGACACATTTAACTGCACTGAACAGGCATTAACTGGAAAATCCATCACATGAGCCCACCACAGAACGTTCAACCAAACATCACCAAGTACATGGAAGGTAACACTTACCTGCTTCTGCTCCTAGTTCTGCTTTTACTTCTACTTCTATGTCTGTGTCTAGATCTTGATCTAGAGCGAGATCTGATCCGTCGCTTTCTCTCTCTGCTGCGAGATCGGGATTTTTTCCTATCACGACTTCTACTACGATGACGTCTGAAACACATGCCCCAAATTCTTATATATATTCTTGTGTTTAAATGCAGTTTGTACTTCAGGACTTACACATGGCTTTGTCACCACAGGGCAAAATGCATCAGGCAGGGTGGGGAGATTGCAAACTACACATGGAAATGTTCATGCCTAGACCAGGTTAAGATGTAAGTCTAAGGGATGAAATGGGAAAGGAACCAAACTCCCCCACTAGCCACAATTGAGCTGCAGAGTTCATGTAAATAACCACACTCATCAACACTGCTATTTTTAGTTGTTCGTTACAGTGTACATCTCACAACAAATACATAGCCAAACTAATCTGATGCATGAGTTTTAAATCCAACTCAACAAAACCTTGCTCCTCCCCATGGTATTGCAAGACCTTTGGGAAGAGATGCCCAAGTTCCAGCTTGGGTGTCCCATCTAGTCCCTCAGCCTGTCATTAGCCAAAGCTTGTTCCTTGTTACCCTGATTGTTGCAGATCCCTCAGCTACAAGGGGAGAAGTTCTGCTGGCAGCAGCCTGTTAGTCCCAGGCAATTTTCCCACCCTCAGAATATGCTGAGTGGGCTACCAGGCAAGGAGGACTGGCCAGCAGTCCCTCAGAGGAAGCTCATGATTTATGAGGTAAAGAGCCATGTCACTGCTAAGGTGTATTTGCTTTCCTGTCACTGACAACAGGGTATATTTAATACTCTGTTTAGTATTTTCTACACCAATTCTAAATGTGAGACACATCCCTATATAGTCTTAGAGGCATTTGGTACTTTTACTCAGAACCAATCTGCAAAAGAACTATCAGCGATGACTATCAGCACTGCCCAATGAAAACTGGAACATGCAATATAAACTGATGCTTTACACCAGGTCAGGAATGGAACTCAGCTGTAGTTTGGAAGTCTACAATAATTCCAAACATAGGTGTTGGAAATACACTCACAGAATAATCACACAGAACAACTTACCTTTCCCGAGACCTGGATCTTGAATGACTCCTGCCTCTGGATGACTTCCTCTCTTTGCGTTTATGTCTCTCCTCACCATTTTCAGACGAATTTAGGCTATCTCTTCCCTTATCAGAAGAATGCTCTTTGTCATTGTGGTCTTCAGATTTGTGCTTCTTGGAGGACTTCTCTTTGGATTCATGTCTTCTTGCCTGTTTTAAGAAGAAGTTGGTTCTTTCAGGAAAATAGTGCAACAAAGAGAGTTAGTATGGGTATCAGAAGATAAAAATGCTAAGTTGTGATGCAACATTAGTAACCTTAGGAGTGTGACTCAATCATGAGCCATGGCTGCTTTACCTAATGCCACCAACTACCCAAAGTTGCAAATGTACACTATCATTTTTCCCCCTTTTCCCTCCTCCCACTGTCTATAAAGGATTTTTAAGGTATCCATCAAGGAATCTTTACAGTGCTTCCATGTAAGACTCACAGCATTGTAACAAAAGCCCCTGTCATTGTCTTCATTCCAAGCACATAAGTACCTATCTTAAAGAACCTGACAATTTATGAATATGCATATATATAAACACAGTTGCAGTGACTATTTAGTATTTGCCTGAGCCTTTCATGTAGAAAGTTACTAAAATCCACACGTAGTTGAAGACATAGTATTTTGCTTTTAGAACTAAAAAAAAATCTTCTAGTCATCATTGGGTAATTATTTTCTAGAGCAAAATTCTCTTCAGTCAGGAACTTCCAACAGTTTTTACAAAGTGATAAATTACATGGCTGACATCCCATTTTTAGTATTTCAAACTAACATGCATCACTCAGACTTCCCACAGTAGTTTTAAATTACAGATATGCTGCTCCACTATACCGCAATTCCTTCCTGCAGTGCCTCTTAAAAAAAAAAAAAAAGATTCCTTTTTATAGCTGCAATGCCAAAAATATTTAGCAAGGTCAGGCCTGATTTTTGCCAGTGCTTTCCTTAGAGACTAAGTCGTGACATCAACACCCTTTCTTAATATATCCAGCGTGTTTTGAAATATTTCTAGCACAAAAGCATAGCCCACTTAAGTCTTACATTTAAATAATGTTCTGCTCAAGTCACAAATTAAACATGATACATTCATTTTGGATAAACCCCAATTATTCAAAAGTTGTTTGGTTGGTTTTCTTGCTTATCTAAATCTGTTAATTATTCATAAAACCTTTTCTTCCATCAGAATTCTCTCTCAAGCAAGTCTGGAGAAGATGCTGTAATTAGTTTAAACCCATTTGTCCAAGCCTAACTCTTTATTAATACATATCCATTTCTAAATATATTTGATTATTGTCCTTCAAGTAAACAAGAATATTAGATAATTTTCCTGCTTTTACAGTATTTTATTTTTAACGCCTTTAACAATCAGTTGTTACATAAAAACACATCTGAGGTTACCTGTACACTAATTTTAAATACATACTTATGTAAGTAATTGTTCTCATATACATATTAAGAAGAATTACTGATATTCAGTATTTAGTCTACAGACAGAGCTTAATCTTGCAAATGAATGACAACAATACATCTACTGTGAGAGATCATTTCTCATCTGTTCACTGGGAAACTTAAAAGCTGCTAAATAAATTGTGTAAGATTAGATCCAACAGCCTGGCAAAGCACTGGACAGGATTTTAAACACCTATTTTTTTTAATCACTAAAGAGAGTCTTAGAAAATGTTTTTAATCACATCTTTCAGACACACACTTAGTAATAAAACCACCATTATATCCCATAACGGATTTAAAATATTTTTAAGGGAAATATGAGTTTGAATGACTAATAGTTACCTTATCATGAAGTAGGCTTATAATTTTGCTATCTGAGTCTGCAGCGTCTTCAGTTCAGTCTCTTCGCGCATTAGCACGCTGAGTATGATTTATTATAGAAATGTTATCATGTGAGCTAAACAATATATTATTCAATTTCACAAAAACTCGCCTAGATTTTTTCTTTCCTCCTTTTTTTTTTTTTTTTTAAACCAGAGCTTCCATTGGAATGGGGGAAGGAGAAGTTCCTGACCCAGGTTTGAAGTTAAAAAGTCCCTCATCTGTCCCAGCCTATTGCCCCACACGGCTTAAGCTTCTTTATGACTATTTTGATGCTCCTGGTTTGCCTGTTTCAGCTCTTCTCTGGTGTGTGAGCAGTTATTTTTAAGGCATTATTGATGCTGTCTTTTCTCTCTCTCCTATACATATATACACACACACATTTAAGAGACAGCCCTCTGAAATTTTTGCTGCTCCTGTCACATTTCCAGCTGACTCAGCTTGTTTGTCAAGCTATGACAGCCTTTACAATTAAAGGAAGCAATAAACAGAGCTCAGTCCGGTGGGGAATTATTTTTAATACACCTAAGTAGACAGGTATGTATTATTCAAAGTCCTGAACAGTGGCCAGGAACAAAGCCACCCAAGGTTTTTGGATAATGGAAGCTCTGTGAAAGTGATCAAGAACACCATTCTACTTCTCCACATGAACTCTCTCTTTTGGCCGTTTCCACAAAAATTAAAAATAAAAAAAAAAAAGAAAGAAAAAAAAGAAAGAAATTAAGTTACTAGTTTCTCAAAAGCATTTTCTATAAAACTATTACCTTGTCAACATGATGGCTGCAATCATGCTTCACTATGAAAGGCTCTCCATATCCATTTTTAAGTTAAAGTTTTCAATTTCTTGTACTTACCATAAACTCATTTATATAGGTTTACATATATGTGCATTACTACAAGATACTTTTAAAGATGTACAATTACCTAAACGCTACAAAGTGTTAATTACCTCTTTGCTTCTGCTCCGGCTTCTGTGTTTTCTTCCTTCAGTATCTGGAGAAGAAAACATTTACTGTCATATACCAAGATAAAGAGAAGATCACCTGACTGTTATCTGTCTAGCTCCTTTCAGTTATTCCACCCCTTAAAGTCAGAATTTAGGAAACCAACAGTGCTACTTCAGTCTCTACTGCAGAAAGCAAACTCTGTCTGTTAGTCCCAGTTCTTTGCATTTATTTAAGCTATGACACTGAAAAACTAACCCACATCACACTGCAATCATGTTCTTCTGCCAGGTAACCTTATTCTTGTTACAACTATGCAAAAGGATCCCAGTCTAAGGTCATCTAATCAAAATGAAACAAAATAGGACAGTTTCCTGTTTGGTGTGATTTGACCATGTCTCCCCTCCCTGAACCCCTCAACACTGGCAAGACCTTTTTCCTTAGCACTTTCAATATTTAGGATACACTCCCAAAGTTAGAAGATCCAGTTTTTCCCAATTCTATCAAGTTACTAGAGCTGAATTTTCCCAAAATCGCTTCAAAGAGAATTCAGTTCTACAAGCAATTTGCTTCCATCGAGACCATACCTGACTTCCGTCTTCTTTCCCTCGACCGTGAGCGTGATCTTGAATAATGATGCTTTGATGTTCTGGGAGAACTGGAGGCATCTGATTGTTCCTTTTTCTTCTCTCTTTCTGGAGAGGATTTTTCTGGGACTACTCCATCTCGTTCTGTATCACTACCCTACACATGAGGACAGAATTATTAAAAAACAGACGTTTACAACTGAAAGCCAAAAAACCCCCCCTATTTACCTCATATTTCCTCTGAAGATACACCTAATTTTTTCTTCTCTAAAGACATTGTTGTGTTCATCCCATATTTAGGCAATAGCTTTACAGACTTGCAGTGAACTGTATAACTGCATGCAGATTGATTTTTCAAGATTTTAATAAAGAGAATGGATATAAAGTAACATTTTGCTCTCTCCCTAGATTAAACTGTACTTTACTTTTTCCATATACTTCTGAGAGTATCAGTAACACTAAACTCTGACGCAGAGTTTTCTCTAAATGGTGTTTGTAGGTCAATCACCTTTCAGTATTTCCATGACCAGGATTACTTAAGGTCAATGCTGTCCCAACAGATCCAAGCAACCTCAGAAATTTGGGCATTATGGGGGCACAGAACAAAATCCCCAGAGTGTTTTGAAGCCTGGAATGAACTTTGAAGAGAACTGCAGTAAGATGCATTGATTAGTGTTAGACAGCTAACTCTGGAATGAGGAAACACCTCAACAGTATCTCTGTACAAAAATATTTATATGAGAGCACACACAAGTCACTTACACCTGTTCCAACCACATCACATTTTTCTCAGATAATGAAAAACAAGGTGCTCCCTCCATTCCTTCTAAGCCTTGATCTAGGAGGCCTAAAACTGATTTTGTTTGATACTTTGAGACTCAGTCTGTGAGAGGTAAATGACTACTACAACTGGTGTACAACGTACTGAAAGGAACAGAGTGACAAGTACACAGTGATAAGGTGAATGTGCTCTCATTAATGATTTTGCAGGCTCACTGGCCTCTCTTGATCTGATCTCCTCAGTGCCGCTCTGATCAAACCTCCTGAACACCATGTGGCCGCACAAGATGTCACTAAGAACATCATCTGGCCCAGAAATGCTACTCAGGAAGACAATTTAGTGTAGTAGAGGACTCGATGTTGCAGTTTTCCACCAGCTGCATCTGGTAGAACAGTTTGCAAACCACGAGAAAACCTCTCAAATATTCATTTATATCCATTACTTTGAAAACAAAGCAGCTACTTTTTCTTAAACCACACCAAATATTACAGATTGTCATTAGTATACTGTGTACTAATGGCAGACTTTCCTCATGACATGCTACAGATAAATATTTGGATTTATGTTTCAGCTACTACTGTTTACATTTTGAAGTTACTTGAAAAGAAAGAGAATACCAGCTAAGAGTATAAATTAGCTGGCATTTAAAACACATTATCCAAGTGCAACTGAGCCCACTGCCACATTTTCCAGGGCTACAGATCTCATTATTTACACAATGCTACTCATTAGTGCCCTTGTGCTCTGCACCCAAGGGAAATCTCTGTGCTACAAAAAAGCAGCAATAAAAAAATCTGACAGAACTCACTACGATTATTCTCAGTTCTTATGTTGGCCACAGGCTCAGTGTTACCTTGAATAAGCCCCTCATCTACACTTTAGAGGAACCTCTAAACACAGAAGAACCTTTAATCTAAATGGAAAACCACAAGTACATAACAAAAGTCGTTTTACAGAAAGATGTGTCTTACTGTTAACAGGGTAAGTTACATAACAAAAAAAATTTTAAAAGGATTCATTTTCTCTAGAAGTTTACAGTCCCCCTGTTCTCTTTCACCACTGGTTAAACTTTCAAGACAAGAACTTTAACTACCAGATTAGACACCGTAAAATGTTCAAAGTCAACTCTGAAAAGTTCTATCACTATCAAGTCCGGTTTGTTTGTTGGGTTTCAGAGATTTTTTTTCGCTCAAAACTATTTTACAGTTTTGAAACTTTTGAAAAAATTAACTACATCAGATTAACTCTCTACTAACTCTTACTGATTCTTCAACCCAATTACGATTTAAACTCCTTTATACAGATCACAGAACTCTTTCAGAAAATAAAGCTACCCTCTTAGACCCTGCTTGAACGTGAAAGGCAGTGGTAACTACAGCAAAGGCGTTTCCAATTGATATTAACCATAAAAATCATGATGGGAGTGAATTGAGTGCACAAAAACCTGTGACCAAACACGAAGAAAAATAACAGGGCAAAGAAAAGTAGATAAACGAAAATTTAACATGGCACAGGCACCAGGTCGCTCTCCTCACAGGGAAGCTTCACCCCACAGTCTCCATGAGAAACGCCCATATCGCCACAGCACTTCTCCCGCAAGCCATGGAACCACCGGGGCTCAGTCCCAGGGAGTCTTCGCCTCTCTCCAAGCCCCGAGGAACGAAACAGAAACTTCTGGAGACGGGGACTGAAGCGGTGGGCGCAGCGCGGCCGCCCCTCCCCGAGCCCATCATGGCGCCGCAACCGAAGGCGCGGCGGGCGCCATTTTGTGTCTCCGCGCACACGGCTCCCGACCCGGCCCTCCCCGGCTCTGCCCCCCCTCTAGCCCCTTCCCCACCACTCCCGCTCCAAAACCCCGGCAGTGACCGCCGCTCACCGCCATGACCGAGCGCCCGAGCCGCCGCCGCCGCCCCTCAGCAACGTCCTCGCAGGGCTCGACCTCCTTCGGCTGCGCGGCCACAGCGATNCCCGTTGAGCCTGTCCCGGCTCCCGCCAAATTGAAACCTCGGAGCGGCTGAGGGGGCGCGGTCAGGGGAGCCGGGTCCCTGAGGGCACGGGAGTGTCACCGGTGAGGGGATCGGGGGGGCCCTGAGGGCACCGGGATGTCACTGGTGAGGGGATCGGGGGGGCCCTGAGGGCCCGGGAGTGTCACTGGTGAGGGGATCGGGGGGGCCCTGAGGGCACGGGAGTGTCACTGGTGAGGGGATCGGGGGGGCCCTGAGGGCAC
>VZRL01001454.1:168213-233718 GCA_013397895.1 Origma solitaria | reverse complement strand
GAGCCCGCAGGAGTGTCACCGGTGAGGGGATCGGGGGGCCCTGAGGGCACGGGAGTGTCACCGGTGAGGGGATCGGGGGGGTCCTGAAGGCACGGGAGTGTCACCGGTGAGAGGATCGGGGGGTCCTGAGGCTACAGGAGTGTCACCGGTGAGGCGAAGGGGGTCCCTGTGGGCACCGGGATGGCACTGGTGAGAGGTTCGGGGGTCCCTGTGGGTATGGTTGTCACCGCGGTGAGGAGCAGTGGTTCCCTGAGGGCAGGGGATAGGAGTCCCTGTGAGCAGATGGTCGCTGTGAGCAGAGGTTTGTCAGAAGTAGGGCGGATGGGGGTCCCTGGGGGCAGGGGATCGGCGTCCCTGTGAGCAAGGGGTGTTCACAGCGTGGTGGGCAGAATTCTGGCAGTGAATTTAGTTGGCGAGACCTGTTCTCCCCAAGCTGCCTTCAGCCTGGTCGGGATCCACACTGCTGTACAGCCCTTCCTCCTGGCGCGGTGTTCCCAATACAGTAATAAAACCAAAAACTTGTCTGTGGCCATGTAACTTTTTTAAGCTGTCTGCTCTACATCATGATCCTAAAACGTTTATCCCAGGCAAAGATGTGGAATGATATCGAGCTCCTGCTCAATGAAGACAGCGGACAGCTCCCTGTGGGTTTGGGACGCGAGTGTGGCACTGCCTTGTACCAGGTGGATTCACTACTGCAAATCACATCTTCAGAAAAGGTACAACCCATCAAAACTGTGCTTTTCTCTCTCTCTTAAATATCTGAGCTTCTTTGTTACGTTTTCTGAAATGTTCCTGCTTGTAACAACCTTTCCCTTCCCAGGTCTCTGTGAACCCTCAGCTCCACGCACGCAGCTCCAGGGATGGCAGCACTGTTGTTGTAGACAGATCTGTGGCACTTCTGGACAACAATGGGCTGTCTCTTCTGATGCACATTCAGTTTGGTGAGTTCATTCCTTTGGAATTCCACTTTGCAAGTGAAAACTGGCTTTAAAAAGGTGTAGGTTTGTATAGGAAAACATAGCAAGAGTCTGACTGGCCTTTAAAAGGAAGTATTATAACAAGTACCTAAGTAATAAAAAGTGATTTTGACTTCTGAACACAATAAACTATTTCAGTGCAATTTATTTAGAATCTTCCTAACTTTTCACTGAAGTGGGAATAATGGATACCAAAACCACTCCCTGTACTTCATTTAGTCAGAATAATTTGTTTTGAAGAAAACTGGCACACTGTATTGTCCAATTCTTGTGTGAATGTTTGTTCATAAAAACCAAATCTTAATATTTGACATTTTGCCATGGAACTTTTCAGATACTAACGTGGATGTAGTGGGCATGTGTCAAGAAAAGCAATTTCTTGTGGTTGGTGAGAGAAGTGGCAGTTTACATCTTATCCACATTCCATCAAAACAAACCTTGCTAACAAAGGTACAGTAACTTTTCTATTTAATTTTGCTGAGAACGTTTTATTCTCAGACTTTCTTGAGGCTTTTTTAATCTTTCTTCCATATACCAAAGCATAAACATCCTTGTGTTTCAACTGTGTATTCTAACCAAAGAGATTAAAGGAACACTTCTGTTCCCGTGAATAATGAGTAAGGAAAATATATTTAGGAATAACATGCATAAACAAGAACCAGGCCTTCATGAAAGAAAAAGGTTTAAACTGATGATCAGTATTTCAATTTTTTAAAAATAAAATACAGAATAATAGTCTTTATGCTGTTTCTATTTTAGATTTTGGTTGAACAATCTTCTAGCGAAAAGACTTACTTAAATCTCTTTATTGTAAAAGATAATGTAGATGCAGGTAAGAATTTGATGATTTTTTTCTCCCCCCTTATCTGAATTTTTGTGATTTTTTTTCTCCTTTAATATCTTTCAGGGAAAGACATTACAAAATGAATAATACAGGAAAGCATAAAGAAAAGTTCATTTTATGTGCACAATGCAAAGCAAAGCTGTCTAAGATTCTTTTTCTCATTAATTATTTTACAAAAGCCATAGAAAACAAACATTCAGAACTCAATACCTCTTGAGACTGTGCTAAACATATGAAAATGCTTAAAAAAGAAGAGTTTCTCCTCTCTTCTTCTATCAGACTTCAGATTTTAATAGTTCTGTTCTATAAGCTCTCAGCCTTGTTCTGTCATAATAGAATATACTATTCTGCTCTTAGTTGGGGATGACAAAATTTTTGTTTAGAATAGTCTTATCTAGTCTAAAATAGTCTAATTGGTCAGATGGTTTTTTGGGGTGAGTTATTTCACTGCCCCATTTACAAGTAAAAGCAAGTCTTCTCTTTGCTTACCCTTGAATACTTAGGTTTGAAATATTTGTGTTGGGTTTTTTTAGGTGTTTATCACATGTTCATTCTCACAAGCAATGGATGCTTCTGCATTATGTGTGTCCCACTTGCTAAAACACAGGAAGGTAGGATAAACTATAGACCCCTTGGGATTTCATTGGAACAGGGAGGCCTGTGTTTAAAAGCTTCCTTAGATGAGGTTTAGTACCTCTTTTAAATTTTGAAAAAGTTTGTTTAACACTGTTTTTTTATTTTTATATTTAGCAATTGAGAAGAAGGATATGACTGCAGCAAAGCAAGTAAGAAACACCTGCAAAGTGGTAATGTGTTAAAAGCGCAGAGTTTGTGACCAAACTTTGCTCTGTACATCCATTGATTCTTTACCAGTCCATTATTCCACCTCATAGCTGTGATTGTAACTTTTTCTTCATATTTAGAAATGAGCAGAGATTTTATCCTTAGTTATCTAAACAACTCTTTTTCTTTCCTATTTGTTGATATTCCTTTCCTGTCCCACCCCTAAGTTACAAGGACAGATAAAGACAACTTTCATTGCGGCGGGAGAGCATCACAGCCTCGGCTGTCAGGATTTTGTGATCAGCAACACAGTGAACAAAATCCATTTGATAATTGGGGTAAGCACTATGAATGTGATCATATCAATTTTTATGTTATCAGTGATAGCGTTTTTTGATATGCAACAAAATTTATCTCCAGCTGGTTGAAAAAGAAACTGATCAGCTCTTTGCATTAAGACTTTTTTGCCTTTCATTTCCTTCACTGCAGATTTAAAGGTTATCACTTGTGCAGCCTGTCCATAGTTTTTCTCATAAGGAAATAACTGTTGTCATTTCCAAAACTACTTTTTTACGATGGATGAGGGGAAAATATTTTCACCCTGGTTATTTGAGCTTAGTAAATCATTGGCTCCTGGTCTGTACAGGCTGGATTCTTTATATATTAAATCCTTGATTTCACAGACAAAACTAGAGTTGGCAAGAATATTCCTATCAGGTCTCCATTCAACAAAAGCCTGCTAAAATAATATGGTCTAATTCAACAAAGCTTTCAAGCTTGAATTAAATACAGGAACTAATAAAAAAACTAAAATATAGACATGCTTTGAAATGTTATTTTGAACTAGAAACAAATTCTCTTGTTTATTTTTTTGAAAACTGTTGAATTCAATGTGATTTTCCTCAGTAGGCCCAGTGTAATTTCATTCAGCTTTTATGTTCTATGAGAATAGGAAGTGGATATTTTGAAACACTATTTTTCAAAGAGCCAAAAACTGCTGACTGTAACAAAGGCCAGTCTTGAAAGGAGAAAGGAAAAAGGTTAAACTAAAAATAAAGAAATCAATGTATTTTTCTGAACGTCAGTGGAGGAATGAAATTTCATTTGGTTTTGCAGCTTTCCAAGTTAAAGGTCAATTGTAGAAGCAGCCATGTCAATGGTCAAATATCTCCTGTCTAACCCTGTTTTACTTTGCCTTTCCTCACAGGGGAAAGGTGATTATGTGCTCTCCAAGTGGGAGGTAGACCCCACCAATGCCCTGGTGTCTGCTCGAAGTTTTGCTGATTCAAGTCTGATCCAAGGTAAAGAAGATTTTTTCTTTCTGTAGCCAAGTGCAGATTTCATATTTAATTGCAGAATGTACTAATATTTTGTTATTTAATTGTTTTTAATAAATGCACGTGTAGCAAACAGAACAGAATCTCAAGAAAAAAAAATGAATTTATGTATTAATATTTTTTAGGTGCTGCAAAACTTCAAGTCCTTGATAGTCAGCTGTTTGTTTTGGATACAGAGGTATGTGTAATGATTTGTGTTTAATCTTCACTTTACAATGTTCTTGAACCAGCTTATAAACATATTTTTTAAGGTTTAAAGTAAAGTTTTTGTAAAATAAAGATGCTTATATTTACAGAGCACCTTGATCTTCCTGTGTTGGGTTTTTTTTTAAACTCCTATTCATTATTTAAGTTGTGAAAAGTAATATTTTACTAAAAAAAAGTCTTCTGTGACGAAAATATGAAATTTTATCTGATTCTTTTTTTTTTAAAATCTAGAATATCTTAAGCACATGGGATGTTTATTCTCTTACTCTAATTTGGGATTGGCCTTTAATACATATTGAAGAATTTCTTCTCACTACTGAGTCAGATTCTTCTCAAGTCATGCAGTAAGTAAAATGTTACAGCAGCAGCCCTGAGAAGTGAAAAGCTCTGGTGCTGTTGCCTAGAGTCAGAAGAACTTTCCAATATTAGGATTGATAACATAAAGAACAATCTTTTAGTGAAAGCTTTCAGGTGAAGGAATTATATCTATGTGCATGAGCAGCATTGAATTTTCACAATTTCTATAAGTTTAGCTAATTGGCACATCTAGCAAGTCCATCCCATAGGAGAATGGTTGCCCTGGTAACCAACCCACCCTTGGATCTGCCCCGTTGGAGCCTCTCCAAGCGTTCTTAGCCCTCCATCTTGTAATGGCTATGAAGTATCTTAATTTTTTGGCCCAGGCACTGATGCAAAACACGATGTTCTTGTTAGAAATTCCTTTCCTTGAAAATAAGATTAAATGGAGTGTGTGAAAAAGGGTACATACTCTTCTAAAGTGTGAGAAAGTGCTAGAAACTATACAGCTATGTATTAAAATATACAAGGATTTTTAAATGCACGTGGATTAAATTATTCTCATGGAACGCAAAATTTTCTAAAACTCAGAAGCAAAAATATTTCACAGCTTTAACCTAAGACTCATACAGCAAATTTTGCTTTCTTTCATCTCTTTCTCATTCATTAGGCAAGGGCTTGCCAATGTTAAACTGATTGTGATGACAATGCCAGATGACAAACAGGTATCATCTCCTTATCTGTGTTCTGTTCTTTAATTGTTATGCAGTTGGTCATAGGAAAAAGGGGGACAGGGAAGGAGGTGGCAAAATATTTGGGGCACACAGAATTCTGAGGGGCTTAAAGTCCAGACTGAAATGTGACCATCTGTATATTAGAGTACAGCAAGTGATTCTTGTGGTGGTGACCAGGGCAACCTGTCCCACCGGTTGGGGTTTTTATGGATGGTTTGGGGTTTATTTGTTTGGCTTTTTAAGGCAGGCAGACAAGGAAGAACAGCAAAATCTATTGTCTTACACCCCTGCACGGATTTCTTTAGAGCAATGACTGCTGCCTTCAGCAGCTACCCCCAGGTACAGGACTGCAGTTAATTGAAATAAATTAGCAGGATGAACATTATACAATTTTTAAAATGAAATTAAATCTGTCAAATTATACATAATAGACCTACAAAGAGAAAGGAAGGCAACATCTAAAGTTTCATTAAATTTTCCCAAACTGGAGACCTGCATTCCATAAAACATCCTACAAATACTGTCCTCTAATTCCATAAGAATTCAGAAATGATTCTGCAAATATCTCTCTCTCACCAGCAGAAGAGAAAAAAGTAACTCTGACTTTTTTTGGTTTTTTCTCCCTTTTTTTTTTGGTAGATGAGAAGTCTAATGGTTTTTACACTGCCCACTATGCAACAGCTCTATTCTCTCGAAGTGTCTCTTGTTTCTTCCCTTGTTCAAAGTGGGATTTGCACAGTAAGTTTAGATGATTTTCTTTTCGTTCTTGGAAGAAATATAGTTGTCTTAATATGTATAAATATTAAAGAGGGTACTGTGTTATTCTTGTTAGGTTAGAACCAATTTCTGTTAGAAACTATACAGGAGCTATACAAAGAAAGATTAAGTGATGTCCCCAAAGGGTTGAGAAAAATATCCTATTTTAAAGCAAACTGAACAATTTAAATTTAGTCTGAGGTGTCTTGCACTATTTAATAGCACTGCCAGTTGTTCCTGCTGCTGTTACAGCTGAAAACAGAGTGAAGCTTTAAGTACTCTTAGCATAGAAAAAATGCTCTGGATTTATTCGGAATTTATTTCATTTCACCTAATGGTTTCTATTATTGCACACTACAGGATACAATATACTTCTTGGAAGGAATTAATGAAAAGCGTCAGATGTAAGATAATATTTTGTTTGTAACTGGATCATTACTATATAAAAATGGCACATTACTTCCACGTAGAGTTGATAAACTCACGTAGTTCCCTCTCATCCTCAGGCCCTCTGAAACCCCAGTTTCTGTAGTTGTGATGAGAAGTTTAACTGAAGCCTTGCCAGAAAATAGGTACTGGTTTCTGTGAAAATTATATGTTTCTAATATCTGGTTTGGACTTATATTGAAGCAGTTTATTTTATTTCATCCCTAGACTAAGTCGTTTACTGCACAAACACAAATTCACTGAAGCAGAGAGTTTTGCTATTCAGTTCGGACTGGATGTTGAGGTAAGTTGTTAATTCATGATAAACACATTGGAGATTAATCAGGATAACTAAAATCATGAGTAAGATTCTTGCCCTATAGTCCAATAGAAAACATAAAAAATATTACAGATATTACCGAGACAGTGGAAAGTTACCTAATAAAACAACTCACTATACTTGTATTACTTTTTTTTAACAGCTTGTATACAAAGTAAAAGCAAATACTATTTTAGAGAAACTGGCTTCAGCTTCTGTTGGGAGTTATGGGAAGGAAGCCTTGCTGGATCTTGGAAATGAAGCCAAAGAAAATTTGCAAAAAATTCAGGTTTGTTGTTATTTCTACCCTCTTTCTCTACTAAAGCAATTGAAATTATAAAGGACCTTGGAATTAATTTCAGTTGTTTCCTTATGCCAACAGGACAGCCAGTTTGTTGTGAATTACTGCCTAAATGCTCCATGGCCACTGTATGAAACCACTCGAGAAATGCTGAATTACGCTAAAGTCAGAGTAAGGGCTTTCTTTGTTTCAATTTCTTCTACTCTTCAACTTCAATTCCCCCCAATTGAGAGGGGAGAAAACCAATTCCAGTCATCCAAAAAGGCAAAAGTAAAGGTGGTACAAGTCCTATGTAACCAAACATGAAGAAGCAGCAAATCTTCCTCCAACCTCGGTTTTGGTATTGCTCAAGGGCAAAAAAGAGCTTACAGGTTTATTTTTGCATCAGAAAGCAGGGTTTAGTTTTGAGTAGCACTTTCTTAAAGTACCTTTAAAATGTTAATTTTCAAACTAAAGATCCAAGTAGGTCACCTTTTTTGTTCTCATTAGTTTAGTCTTTCCTGCTTTATCAAACAACCAGAGAGATACACATTATCTGTCTGATCCTCCACCCATGCAGATTAGACTGGATCAGGTTAGACCCAATCCAACATTGTAAAATCCCAGTTTACAGAAGTACTGACTTTCTGCTGATGTCTTTATTGCACTCACGGCCTGTCTGGCATGTTCTGAGCTGTAAGGCAAACCCTTTCATGTCCTTTTTTCAGATCTTGAAGAAAGATTATCGAACCATTGCTCCACCATCTGATGGGGCTCCTGTATCCATAGCTGAGGTGAGGACAAATTTGTTGGATCTGCACTATCATATAAACAATTGTAATGTAGAGTTTTACAAACTGTTGTATTACGAGCTGTGTTACTGCTGAACATTTTAAAACAAAATTGTATTTTATAGTATTAAAGAGAGCCACAGTAATGAGATTTAGAAATAAGCCATTCTTTCAGTCATAGATTGAATTCCAGGTGCTCCATAAATTGAAGGCAGAACCTTTCTTAAAGTACTCTTAGGTATTTTGTTTCTTGTTTAGTCCTGTTGTAAACTGGCCTCATCTGCCTTCAAGGAGAATCAGTGTTCTAATCATGTAAAGTACCAATATGTTCAGCCAGATATTAACCTTAAATCTCATCTGCATTCAGGTCCTGAGAGCTCAGGCAAGGCTTACAACATTCTATGAAGCTTTTGGACTAGAGAAATTCAGGTTTGTTTTTGTTTGCTTAAGGTTTAAAGTAAATTTAATTGTGATTAAGTCTGTACCACTGAAATTATTTTAGTTTTTATTATGAATTCATTAAACTTCAAGCATTTCCTTCTCTACCTGAGGTTTCCCATCCTGTACTATGGAGAAGGTTGAGTCATCCTGTTTTTTGAAAACATAAATTATCTGTTGCTCGTGCACTTAATTTTTTCTTTTGTTCAAAATGTATAGGAGGGATTGTGATTTTATGCAAACACAACATAACACTCCTGTTGTTTCTTACAACACACAGCACTTGGTAGAAAAGGTTTGAAGTTATGCCCCCAATTCCTTCGATAATGACATTTAACAAAGCTTCTCCCTCTCACTTTTAGTGGTATTGCTTGGACAGAATTCCTGAACAACGAGGACATGTTCAAGATTATTGTTTTTCAGCTGGAAGAAGGAAATTTGTCTTGTGCACAGTACCTCTGGCTTAGGCATCAGGTGAGGTGGCACAGACATCTCTGGTATTTATGGAAGGGTTAAATCTCTTCAGTTTTCCAGCCTTATTTCACAGGGGCTGTTACAAAACAGCTCCTCAGCCAAGCAAAGGTCCATGGCAGAATCTCATCTATTATCACAATGATTACCTGTTCACCTGGATCCTTAGGAGCCTGAACTTCTTATTGATTTAGGAATAAACTGCTATTTCTGATGTCAGAATTCATATTTCTAAGCCATGACAATTTGATTTATTCTGCAGTGCTTGTAATCTTCCATTCACTTTCTTGCATGCACAGCTCTCAGAATTTTTAAGTGGACGTTTGCTGCCTAACTTAAAATCCTTTAAAAATACTCACACAGACTCCTTGCTCTGAATGACACATTCAAGATATTTGCTGTGTGCTGTTATTTTGTTTTTTAGTGCAGAACTTTCAGTTCCATGTCTGTTGTTTTCTTAATAAGACAGAACTATAGAACAAGTCTGAAAGTAATAGAACAGTGTGATTTGTAAAGAAATTACTTCAATTAGGTCTTGTTTTAAGAAGACCAAGCTCTGTTTTTATTGAACAGAGCCATTTATTTAATTTCCATCTATGACTACTGGGATTTTCTCTTTGTGAAATTTATTGGCCCTTCCTATTCATGAAACAGCTTTACAGAGTATCAGATAAACACATACTCCGTGGATCTGTAATTGTTCTAGTTTAATATTTTAGGCTGATTTTGAGAGCAGCTTTGATGAGAAAATGCTGAAGGATTTGCTCAATGCCATCCATTTCACTGCTCCTTTGAAAGAACTGCATGTGTGGCTTAAAAATTTTGTGATCCCCTTCTCAAGAAGAGTTGTGCCAGATGGACAGGTGAGACTGACTTAATAAATGTAAATTGTTATGTTCTCAGATTAAGATGATTTTTCTTTTTGAGTGTCAGATCCTTGTCTCTCTATCTTTAAAAGGGATTATTTTCCCAAGTGTTTATATTTTAAATTATTTCTTTTTAAAGAAGTTTCTAATGGCAAATTTTGCTATGACAGATACCATAACTCTACTTATAACTGTATTTTTTTCAGAAAATATTAGCAAAATGGCTAGAACAAGCTGCTCGAAACCTTGAATTAACTGACAAGGTAAGTCACACTGCAGAAACTTTGCATATCTTGTATTTCTAGATCTATAATATAGTTTGCTAATATCAATTATTTTGGACAGGCAAACTGGCCTGAAAATGGACTCCGAGTGGCAGAGATTTTTTTTACCAGTAAAAATCAAGATGAACTGGGAGTGACAGCTTTTGGCAAGTGGACTCCTTCGGTAAGAAACCTAACAAATACAAGAATTAGCTAATAAGAGACTTCAAACAGATGCTGTGTGCTAGAGCTGCAATGATAGTTAGGTCACTGTAGGTTTTGGTGAAGATTGACTTAATTCCATGAAAGTAAAGAACCAAATTCCAATTTTCTTGTGTTAAAGATTTTTCAAAATGTTGACGACAGCCTCTTAATGGATTTGCCTCCTAACATTTCACTTCTCAACACTGTTTCAGAGGTGTGGTGACTGTGAAGAGATACAGAGGTTAAAGAAGCTGGTAAATGATTTACAAGAATTGATAAATCTGTACAGAAAATACAACTGCAGGCTGGCACTCTGTGATTTTGAAAAGGTAACTGCACACACTTAAAAAAGTACTTTTCAGTAGCACTTCCTGGGAAGGAGGGAGGGGTTGGGGGTAAAAACAGTGTTTTAAGGGCTTATTTTACTTCTTGTTATCCTCCTCTCACTCTGTTGGTAATAAATTCACTTTATATTTCTAAGCTGAGCCTGTTTTGCCCTTGGAGCATTTCCTCCTGGTCCTTCTCTAGACTCATAACCCCGTCACTAAACTTTTTTCCTCCTCTGCCCAGCATTTGGCCAGCATCAAAACACAACAAAGGGTTTATTTCCGCTAAAGAGGGATTCTTGCTTTTCAAATAATTCAGTTGATTTCAGTGGCCTCGGGATATTGGATTATTTATTAGAGACATAAATGGCCTTGCACTAACATGTGTGATGTTCTAACATGACCTTTTTCCACTCACTGCCCAGGAAAATGCAACCACGATTGTGTTTCGCATGCTCGATAAAATTTTGGCACCAGAGCTTGTCCCATCAATTTTGGAGAAGTTTATAAAACCCTACCTGTGTGAGCATAATCTACAAAAAGATGAGCTGCTTCTACAATATGTAAAGGTATCCATAATTTTTCCTTTTGAAGAAAGCTATTTCAACATGAGTAAGCAGAAAACAAGTCTGATGAACATTCGAATTTACAACAGAATTTTAGGCCCAGCTTTTAGATTATCTTTCTCCTGTCAATGAACTTAATGACAGTTACTATTTTAGTTATGAAGCAATACCTTAATGTCCAAAAAAATTTACTGTTTTGTTCATATTATAAGATATTCCTCTCTTTTCTGATTTCAAATGTTCTAATCCTTTTTATCAAAATACACAGGATTTGCTAGAACGTTGTCGGACACGCTCTATTTCAGTGTTTGAAACTGCCTGGGAAGCTAAGGCCATAGCTGTCATTGGCTGCATCTCTGACACAGATGTAAGTATATTTTATGGAAGGCATCAGGTCGCTCCAACACATCTGTATTGGGTCTGACAGATAAAACTGCCCTACCTCACCCTCTGGTTGTTCTCCATCTCATTCTCTCCCTCATCTCATTGGGAAGGGGAGTGATGGAGCAGCTTAGCACCCAGCCAAGGTCAACCTGCTACAGCATCAGTTCAAACTGAAACATAATTCTTACATAAGTAGAATGAGGATAAAATACTATTTTGTTTTCTTATTTTCTTTTAGTCATCTCCCATGTGATGTTTTTGAGGATACAGATGTAGTATTGATGGCCTTGTTTTGTTCCTTTTGCAGCTGAAATTTGATGCAGTTCTGCAGATAATGCACGGAGCTGTGGTGCCGTGGAGTGCAGCAATGGAGCAGTTGGTCAAACAGCATCTGGAAATGAACCATGTCAAGTAAGAAGCACCCACAGTCTACCCCTGGCTAGGGAAATCCTGTGTGTCTGATGCAGTGTGATGATTACATCACCTAGCAAAGGAATTGATGCTTGAATTTGTCCCCAGAGTGAAGTTACTGCAGGAGAGTTACAGACTGATGGAGATGAAGAAGCTTTTGAGAGCTTATGGGATAAGAGATACCAATCTTTTAAAGGACAAGCAGATGATAATGGTAAGTCAAGACTGTGGGTTTTTCCAAAGGTCACAGTGAACAGCACTTGGTGGGGTTTTTTTAGCATTTGGGGATTTTTTAACATCTCCCTTTCATTAGGAGAAAAGATGAATATTTCTGGAGAAGTTCCTTGATATCCTGAGGAGCCAGAGGAATTTTCAGAGTTCCCAGGCTAATTCTGTCCCCAAGCCCTATTTTTTCCCATTCTCCTTCAGTCAGGTTTTCTCTAGATAAAAGTTTTAAACTTCCAGAAAACTTGACTGGAACAGTCTGAACAATTCCATTAGTAAAGGTATGAGCTAATTCCTTTGTAATCCTGTATATCAACAAACTGAACTCCATTTCTGTTTACTTTTTACAGAGGCTTGTGAGATACATTCTTAAACAAGACACCCCTAGTTGCCTGGAGGATGCCTTGAAAATTGTGGAAGCATACATGTTGCCCACTGGGGAAGTCTATTTGCTGAGGATGATGGATCTGATTGACAAAGGAAGGGTAGGAAAATACTTCGTCTCAGTTGATCTTGGAATTTACAGACACTGAGGCCTACTGACAAAGCAGGGGCAAGTTGTGCTGCTTCCTGAAATCCTATAAGCAGTTTACATATGTGGTTTTAATTAAAATTATTAATTCCACTCCTAACTGCTTATGCTTAACATTGAAAATGAGTCCTTTGTCAGAGTTTTATGCTTCATTTGTGGCAGAATGGGATAAAAGTTATGACCTACAATACACCAGACAGGTTTGGAATTGAAGTCTCTACAGATTTTCTTGTATTGTTTTTGCTTACCCTCTTGGCCGTTGTGCAACCATTGCATCAGAGCAAGAATATATACACAACTCGGCTTTTCCGAAAGCAAATGCCCTTTCCTTTTTATTATTTCTGTTCTAATTTGGTTTGTTTCTTTTTCTCTCTTCAGGGAGAGGAATCTCTGACTTTGCTAAAATCTCTGCCACTTGCTAAAGCTGAGGAAGCTGCAGAGAGATTGACTCTGTGGGGAAGATTGGTGTTACGGAACAAAGCAGATGATCCTGAAGAGGTACTAAGCCTTTTCACATCAGAAAGTGTGCACACAGTTATTCTGAAGAGGGACAACTCTGGGTATTTCCTGTGAGAGCTAACAGACTGTGGAGTAAACGCATATTACACCTATAAAATATTTACTGTTTCTATAAAAGATTAATATTGAAAATAACTTTCTGTTCCTTTGCTTTTCAGCTGGTTGTATCTTAGACTTGGTAATTGTTGCTTAAGAAGTTTGTGGAACATTGCATTGTACTTTAACAGCTGAAGGCCAAGTCTGCTCCTGGCAACATTTTGATTAAAAAATACAAATGTATTTTTTTTGCTTCCTTTCCTGCAGCAAAACCCACAAATGTTTATGACTAAGACACTCATGGAAGTCCTTAAATTCCTGTTCAGTGTTCAAAAAGGTAAGGTGCAATTTCAACATTTTATATCTTGCTTGTTAAAATGGAATCAAAAAGTAATTGTTGTTCTCTCCCAACAGACAATCCTGTGAAGAAATACGAATGGGAAGAAAACCTGAAGATGTTTGAAACACTTGCTACCCTGCAGGTGGGTATTTTTATTGTTTTAAATCCCTTTTGATTTACTGTAGTTCCTCCAGTTGTTCTTATTATATGGATCATAATAAAAATTAATTGTATTTACAATGTATGTGTGAAGATTGTTTTTATCATTGACTTCAAATTGATTCTAAGGCTAATCTAGGAATTTAAATAGTGTCTGGGAAAGTTCTCAGTTAGAATTCAATTGTCTGTTTAAACCAAAAATTAGATACTCTCACTAAAACCTGAATTGCTAATACTTGAAAGATTTCATAGAGTGCTGTAATACTCTAATATATCTATACTATTAAAAGCTCAGGATAGTAAGTAAAAAAAAAAAAGGCCATTTAAAGAAAGTTACATGGATACAAGTCTATAACTTTTTTTTGTTGCAGGAATATTTCGGTATCTTTCTCTCAGATGAAGAATATAGGAACCCTTCAGTGATGTCTAAGCTTCTCGAGGATCACATAAGTGCTTACGAAAGTGTCAGATCTGTGTCCAAGCCTAGAACCGTGCAAGCCAGGAATTGGAATTCAGAAAGTGGCAAGCCCAAGAACCCTCCCACTGAGTCAAGGCTGTACAGGTTGGCTTTGCTCCTGCAAGTCTCAGAGCATGAACTGGCAGAAAAACTGGCCTTGAGAGCACTGGATGATGGAAAAGTGGAAGTTGCTGTAAATATATGCAGGTAAAGCTGCAGAGCTTTTCGAGATCATCACTTTTAGTGGCCTTTTCTGAACTATTTCTGCCACTTTGCAGAATAAATAGATGTAGAGCAAATAAAAGGGTTTTTTGTTTTAGTTAAATAATTAGAACAGAATGTGTGGCCTTAAGTAAAAGCCCTAAGAACTCCTGGGGTTTTCTCTCTAACATCCTTTTCTTTCTTCATAGGGACTTCTATGAAAATAGCTGGAATGAAAATACAGCAAAGCTGCTGTTTTCAGTGTGCCAAAGGCTTTGTCATATGCTGGGAGGTGATGTTCCCATGATCCCTCCTAATGGGATGAATCTTCCAGCAGTGATCCTTGAGCTGGCTGGCCAAGCAGCCACACTGTGTAGCCCAGGTAATGACTGTTCCCATTTGCTTGTGTTCGTGTTGGGGGCCCAGCTTTCCAAACAGCCTTCAATAAACTTGACAGCAAGGTGAATTTCTAGATCTGCATCTGTGAAAACAGGTGCTGCAAAATTGTTTCCTTATAATAGGACATATGAACCTTCCATTCGTGCTAATGATTTTGATATTTTTACAGATTTAGTGTTGGATTGTCTGGAACTGTGTAAATATACTTCACTTGCCAAGGAAATTCATGGACAGTGCCAAATGGACAACTATGAATTTACAGCAGAGGTATTTTCTATGCTGTTTACCATATGGATTATTTTCCCTCTCTCTAAAAAAAAATTTAAAAAATCCACACAGAGCTCTACAAATAAAAATTTCCTAGAATTTGTGTGTGCTTCAGCTTAAAGAATAAACTGATTTGAGTCCTAAAAGCAGTGGAGCTGTGGGACAAGCACAAGTAGCATTCTCCACTTACATTTCAGTATAATAAATCCTGCTGAAAATAGTGATTTTATCAAACAGCTTCTGCCAGGACTGGCAGAGAGCTGACTTGAAAATATGGCAGTGAGAGTTTGATTTTTAAATGAATGTATTATGTGAAAGCTTTCCCCAAGAGTTCTGTAAAACTTTAAGATGATCAAGTTCTTGAATAGCATCTTTGTTTTCTGATTAGGTCAAGCAGTGCTTTAGGCTACTTGAAATAAATGGGCTCTTACAGCTGGAGTGGAGTAGAGCAAAGTGGCTGGGCTTGTTTATGCACAAAATGTTATTTTTCTAGAAAATGGTCCATTTGGAAAATGTTTACGTATAATATTTGGCCAGAAACAGTTATGAAAGCCTCCATTAAATTCAATAAGGCTGCATTTTTGCTGTACAACTAAACAACTGCAACATGAGAGACAAATGTGGCCACTCTAGGTAGGAAATGTATTTCTTGCTGCTGGCCATTTAACAAAAGTACTATTTTCAATTAGAACATCATGTTCTATTCCTGTACTCCAAAACTGAAGCCTCTTGGTTTATTAGTGGTCTTACTAACTCTGCCTTTTGTTGTGTGTGCTTTTGACAATGTTCTTACTCAGACAACGCCTTCTGGAGGAGATAAAGATCCTTATGAAGAGTGGACTTATGATGATTTCTTTAAAGAGGATGGGATAGTCCTTGATCCTCAGGCATCTCTTCCAGTTGCGTATGAACTAACTTCTGCTGTTGTGCCTGTTTGTGGTAAGCTTGCTTTCTTGAACATTGAGACAACACAAAATCTGTATTTCTTACTGATTTTTATCTAAAATAGAAATAATTCAGCTTCTATGTGGAAATTATCACTGCAGAAATCTCAAATAGACAAACTCACAGTAGAAATATCCATGAGGGGGAATAGAATGGAAAGATGACTTTGGGTTTAGTTCTTATTTTCACAGATGAAGAGTTTAATGTTGACTGTCTCATCCAAGGCATTTACATACAAAGTAGTTACTGAAAACTGTTGGATTCCTTTGTGAGTCTGAAAGATATTCCCTCCTAGAAAATAAATTCTGAGCAGGCACAGTTAAAAATAGCAGCAAATGGCTCTTGGAGTTCACGTGTCTCTATTTTATGTCCCGTCCCTGGGGTATTTTTAGGGTTCTCCCAGACTTCCTGGTGTTGCTGAGCTCCTGATGTGCATTTTGTGTCTTTCAGAGGACAAGCTGTATCCCTTGGAGTCCCGAAGCCTGGCACACGGAGCCTTTATGGAAGGTATCCCACACTGGTTGCGTGGGAAGGGACCTTAAAAATCACCTCATTCCAAACCTTTGCCATGGGCAGGGACATGAGGGCAGCTCCACCACAATGAAAGTATAAACAGACCACTGGAAAACAGGTTTAAATTCACCTGCATGAGCATGACTAACTCCTAGAGATTTTCACAGGTGCCTAAATGTTCCGCTTAAAGCCATATTTTAGGGGGTGGTTTGGTTGAGCAGGGAATTCACCTCTTTGGGTGGTAATTCCTACCATTCCCCCAGGTGATTTTTGAGCATGTCAAAGCCTGCACTTCAGGAAAGTTCTACCATTGTGAGCGAGGATCATCAAAGCCTGTCCAAGAAGACAACTTCTGGTCAAAAACTTGTAGGTTTTGAACTAGAATGGGAATCTGTATTTAAAGCCCTGAGAATTTAAGGTTTCAAAGGGAACTAAAGGCAGATCCTGCATCATAAATTTAATGAGGTAAAAGAGAAACTGCTCTGATATTAACTCCAAGAACAATATGCTTCATAATTATTTTCTCGGGTTGTTTTTGAAATGTTTCACAGGACATAACTTTCTGCTGCCTGTTGGATCTTCCTTCTGTGCAGTAGTGCAGAACCTGCTGGAGTGCAGCCAGTTCCAGCTGGCCCTGCAGCTCACGGTCTGTGCCTTCGGATCCTGCCTCCAGCATGGCCTTTCAAACACCATGGATCAGGCCCTGAGTGAAAAGGTAACTTTTCGCAAGTTTGGAGTAGTTCTCTAAGGTTTTGGGAGGCATGGGAAAATCTCTCACCAGCACCACTTGATCAGATGTTGAGTTAGTTTGTGAAATGAGCTGGTGGTTTTTTCCCTATTTGTCATGGTCCTCTCTTTGCAAAGTGTGCTCAGAACTGAACTTATATTCCTGGCCTTCCTGCAGACTTAGTGTTAATGATGGTTTACTCTATTCTTTCATGTTGTTTTACTCCTGTTTACTATGGGAAAAGTTGCAAGAAGAATATTCAAGAAACATTCCTCAATTCAAAAGCACTTGGAAACAGAAGTCCTTTATCTAGAAGAAATCTTTGTATGGCCTTAAATAAATCTGAAAATACAATTACTATTAGTACCTCCTGCTATGCTGTAAATGACAAGAAGTTGAAGGCTTAGAATTTATTTTTAATTATGTGCTGTTTTCATAGCAGCTAGACGACAGTGATCTACTACTCACTGAAACCAGAAGCTTCCTTATAGCTATGAAAGAGAAGAGCAGCTCAGTAATTAGGACCTCTGCCCTGAACTTGCTACACAAGGTAAGAATCGCTTGTGAGTCCCAAATTATGGTAATGGCCTTTATGATCTGTAGGTATTCTCTATCTCATTTTAAATCCTGCATTTGTTTTAGATTTGTACTTTTTCTAAGTGGGAAGAGTTTTTTAAAAAGCTGTGTGCAAAACCTGCAATTTGCCATCTTCTAAGGCAGTTTAGACTAAGGGAAGTTACTTTCAGACTGGCTTCAGAATATTCAGATTTAAATCCTGAAATGCATTTTTATTCTTTTTTCCCCTCTAACTTAAACGCCCAATGCTCATCTAAATTATGTCTAAATTATTTTTCGTGTGTTGCACTCAATACAAGGAGACCTACTGAATAAATTAAATAAATCCCTAAAGTTTATAACTTTTTTTCCCCAAACCACAGGTGTTCAACTCTCGTGTCATCGATCAGAACCTGGCCCTGGGATATTGCACCATTTTGCCCAAGGAAGAGATGTTCACTAAGCTGTGGGATATCATAAACAATTCACGGCAAAATTACAGAAAAGTTTTGGTAAATTCCCAAGACCTTGTGTTTCTTCTGCAAATAGAGGATATTAAAGAGATCCTTCATTTAGGGCACTGGGAGAGGAGCTGCCCTCTGTCCCACAGTGGGAAGATTTTATTTCGGAGAAGTTGTTCCCTGGCAGTTCTCTAGAACTGAATAAGTGAATATATCTATTAAAATATAAAGGAAGAAGGGAATTAAAGCATAAGGAAATGGGGAGGGAGAGTAATGTAAATTCTGAGAAAATGTCTAAAAAGTACCTTTTGTATTAATTTCTACAACATTAAGAAATTGTTTTAGAGAAAGTAAATTTTAAAGTAGCTTGGAACTGCCAGCTCAGGAGGTGGGGTAGCCCTGACATCTTCTCTGAGGTTTGTTTTCATTTGTCACAGTTGTGTGATCATTTATGAATTGTTTGAAGTTCCTCTAAGGACTTAGACTTCAGGATTCCCAATTTTCAGATTATTTATATACTTGTATTCACTTCCCTTCTCCTTCCTTCTAGGCAGTAGCTCTGGTGGGAGCAGAGCTTGCTGACCAATATGGTGAAGCAGAAGAAAAGAGAAAATTCCAGGAACTAGTTATTGATGCAGAATGGGGTATCCAGCTTGGTAAATTTGGTGTAAGTTTTTATTTATTTACTTATTTTGGGGTTTTATTAACTAATCAATAGGAGTAGCATAATCTGAGATGTGTAGGGGTTTTTAGACAGATATTCCATTCAAATGTAAGCAAAGTTGGGGTTTTGGTTTTGATTTTTCATTCTGCTTGTCTGCATAAATAAACATCAGAAATGAAAATGCAATAATTGAGAGGACTACAAAAGAAATTTTAAGTTCTTAGGTATCATTTGGCACAGGGGATAGTCAGCAAATACACTGCTTTTTCCTGCTCTGAAAGCGTCTGGATTGAAACGAAAAGAAGTAAAAGCTTCACTGTATAAGGAATTAGTCCTGATATTGTCTAAAAGACTCTTTTTAGATGAAGGTGTTTTTATCTGCAGATTTCTTTCGAGCCTGTCTTTAGACAGCCACCAATGAGGAAGAAAGAACTCATAAGAGTGCTGGTACAAAACCCAGAAGTAGACACAGGTCTCATCTTGAATTACTGCAGGTACTGATTCTATTCAATCTATTGTTGCTGTCATAACAACCACGGCCACCGAAGTCTATTTTAGTTTAAATAAATCCTAATTAATATAATATTTTTTTAAAATGCTAGTCACAATACACACTGGCCTTGGATTAATTTATTCATAAGGAAAGAATCACTTTGACACCAAAGGTCACAGAGAAATCATATTCTGTCCTTTCCTAGCACTTTCATGCTGGACAGTGATGCTGCACTGCAGCTTTGCATTGAAACCCTTCTGCTCCAGAATACAAACACAAATGATATCGAAGATGACTCTGCAGAAAGCAGTGAGAGGCAACCTCATTGCACATTACTGAGTAGAGCACTGAAAATAATTCCTCTGCTGAGCAGCACCAAAGCCCTGGTCACGAGCCTCAGTGGAATATTGTACAAGGTAAAAAAATGATAAAATAAAGACAAAACAAAAAAAAAATAAAACCAACACACAGAAATCCCTGGAATCTACATCTAATAATGCTGCATGTCACTTGAATGACAGATTAATAATTCCACAGAAACTGAAAAGGTGATTTTTTTTCCAAAGTTTCTTAAAGCATATAAATGTCAAGTTTCAGTTTTCTGCTTCTCTACAAAAGAAATTACAGCAACATATCATTAAAAGAGAGGTAGGAATCTTTTATCCCCACTTCCCTTAAAAAACAACCAACCAGAAAATAATCAAAGAAGTAATTTCTAAGTACACTGGAAAAATCCTACAGTAAAAATAGGTGGGGTTAAAAATGGTATGTTGGGGGTGGTTATTGTTTGTTTGAGGTTTGATTTTATATTTTGGAGGGTTGGAGTTTTTGTGGGGTGGGATTTTTTTTTGTTGTTGTTTGTTTTGGGGTTTTTTTTTTTCTTTTCAGCACTTATAGTTTGATATTTCTGCAAAATCCTGATGACTTTTTTTTCAGTTTTAGGATTTAAGAAACTGTTTTCTTTTAGAAAATTATGTCATGATGCTTATATTGACATAACACTGAAGAAACAGTAACTGGTATTAAAATTGGGAAAAATTAACTCACTTGTATGTTTTTATAAGACACATCATGTAATATCTTATAAAATAGATGATTGTTTTGAACAGCTGGATCCCTATGACTATGAAACTCTGGAAATTGTCCTGAGAGTGATACAAAGTGCTGATGAGAAGAACACCAGCATCCAGCTGAGCCAGGTGTGTCCAGATGTGTTCCCTTGCTGATGGCATCTCTATTCTGCTTTGCTTATTTATTGATGTAGCTATTCAGCACTGTTGAAATTAATTGAATCATTCCATGTGCACATCTTTCCCTCAGAAAACAGCCTTATAAATAAAGTGATTTCTAGTTATTTCACAGCAATTTCTATCTTCTTATTTCTCTTTTTCCCCCCTAGGCTTTGAGCCTCCTCAAACATCTGAAATCTTACACAAGAATCTCTCCACCGATAGACCTGGAGCACCAATATGTTCTGGAGCAGATGATTCCCTTGGCTCCAGCTGCTCACTCCAGGCTGCCCTTCCACCTGCTGTTCTTCAGAACCACCCAGTGTTTCTGGAACGTTATATGTGAGTTCAGGATCTTTTATGGCTAGATATATACATACATACATATATATACATACATACAGATACACACACATATACACGCATATATATACACATACACACCTATATATACGCACCTGTATATACACATATATGTACACACCTATATATGCCTATAAACACCTATATATACACATATACACACCTATATATACATATAGATACACCTATATATACGCATATATATACACTGATATATTTACATATACCCCCCATATATACATATATATACACCTATATATACATATACCCCCCATATATACATATATATACACCTATATATACATATACCCCCCATATATACATATATATACACCTATATATACGCATATATATACACCAATATATGCATATATATACAGCTGTATATATACACACCTATATATACGCATATATATGCGCCTATATATTTACATATATATAGGCGCATGTATACATATATATACACATATGTACACATGTATATACATATATGCATATATATGCACACACATATACATATATACACATATACATGTATACATATATATACATATATATACACATATATATATACACATATATATATACACACATCTATCAAATTCCCTTTCTCTGCTATCTGTGACCTTCAAAACGCTACTGTATATATTATATATTAACTGTAATTCTTTACTAATGCAGTTTTCATCCCAAGCACTTCTGGAAGCACTTGTGCTCCCAAATTGCTGCGCAGAGGAGCTAAGATGATAAATACAATGCAGGGTTTCTCCTCAAATTCTTTCCTAGGACCTCTAACATTTATCCCCATATCCCATTTCCCAGGCCATTGGGGATAATTAAAATCATATCCTTTCTCTCCCAATGGAGGTCCCCATCCACCAATAAACTGAAAGTGCTTAATTTCACAGAGGAAGCTGCAAGTGGATTGCAACACTGTCCCAGGCAAATCTCTTTTCCCTTTCAGCTGCAGAGCTCAGTGAGGAAACTTTCTCAACACTTCTGTTGATTTCCAAACTGATGAAGGTAAAGTAACATCTTGAAGGAATTTATTTAAATATTATTCCCCCGCACCCCAAAAAAAGAAGCTTTCATCTTTTGCATGATGTTGGCCTCACTGTAGAAGCTCTGACAACTTTTAATCTACTTTAACATTTTCCAGGTTTCCCTGGATACCTTCCACATGTCTGCAGTTCGACATGTCTTTGAAAAAAAACTGAAACCAAAAATATTTGAAATGAGAAGCCGTGGCTGTACCTCCATAGTTAACAAGGAAACCATAAAAACTGTGCAGGCGGTTCAGTCCTATTTGCTGTCTATAGTCAATCCAGAGTGGGCTGTGGCCATGGCTCACAAGATTGCTCAGGAATTCCCCACAGGTGAGTTCTGAATGGGATGGGTGAAGGGATGAGAGGAGAACAGGCTCGGGACAAGCAGAGCAAGGGTGTGAGCAAACATTGTTCACTGATCTTCAATAACACCCAGCAAAGCCGGAGGATGAAAATAAATTTGTCTCCTGCATCCACTTTTGAACTATAGGTTAGAACAACAGCCATTTGATATCGCAGCATCACCATCAAATCCTTTCCCCCCTTCTTTTTATGGAATAATAGAAAAGCTTTAAGGTCCTTCCAGCCCAAACCAATCTTATTCCAACCTGGACACCTTCCACCATCCCAGGTTGCTCCAAGCCCCATCCAACCTGGCCCTGCTGTCTTGCTAAAAGTTTCTGCATGTTCATACCATCTTCAGACAAGTTTTCCACCTAGAGCAAATATTTCAGCCCGATTTGATTTACCTTCTCTGCTTTTTGAATCTAAATAGATAATATTTTTTTGCTCTTTAGACACAAGAGCTTTCCTAATATTTTAAATAGCTCCTCAGTTTTTTTTTAATTCTTCAAAATAAAATGGATATAGTATATACTGTAGGATTAATGAAAACTTATTTACTTCTTTCCCTTCCTTTCTTTAAACTTTAAAAAGGTCCTGACCATGTCCAGGCTGTGAAATTCTGTCTCTATCTGGCGGAGAAGTGGCTAAAGAGTACTACACCTAAGGTAATGTAAACTGCTTGCCCGACTGTTGTGAAGATTACAAAAATTTCAAAATACTTCTGTTAGTATTTTGATTTTTGGTGTTTTGGACAGTGGTGTGTAAATTGTACCATAACCAACCCTGATATGGGAAATACTCTGGGGGAAGTGACCCCACAGAAGAATCCTCTCTGTCCTGTGACATTCTCCTGTTCACACCCTGCAAAAATCAGGCTTAGTGTTCTTGGATCTTGGACAAAAAATAGGAAGTTTTAGGGAAGAATGATTTGCTCTCTCTCCTGTTGTGTGCATTTTTCTTGCTGCAGGAGAATGAGGTGGAATCTGCTCCAGCTTTGATCAATAGCATTATTAATTTCCTGCTTTGAGTTCCAAGATTCTTTACCTGTCTGCAGGGTTATATATAAAGCAAATCTGCTTTGACTTGATTCTCAGGCTTGCTTTTACATTGTTTCCTTTTACAGGGAAAGGTGAATCTCAGCTTTGATTATAAATATCAAACTTTCTATGGAGTTGTTGAGACACAAAGAACACTAAATTGTTCTCCCTACTTAGTCTCATGATCAGATAAAATTATGCCAAAATTAAACTGTAATTTGAGCAGCCACAAGTTTTAATATTAATCATTTTTCTTCTCCATTTTACCTCAAAATACCGTAATTTTACCTACTGGTACATATTTTATTTGGCTTTTTCACAACATAGCTTTGCAATTTTTTTCAAAATACCTTTCCTAGCTAGAGCAACGTGGTTAATCCTCTCTGTAGAAAAAATACCTGTGGGTACAGCTGTGGGGACACCCCTGAAGAGCAGATCCTGCTGTCCAGTCACTGTCTTAGTCTATAAAAAGATGATTTTTTGTGCTTTTGAGTAAAAGAGGCTTTTTTTCTATAAAACTGTGGTATTTTGCTAAAGGATGAGTCACATGAGAAAGCAGAAGTCCTCCAGAGGAAGCTACACCTGCAGTATAAGAGAGCAGCAACAGAAAATGTGCTGATAACACATAACCTGAACACAGGGGAGCACCCAAAGTCCATTGGGAAACCAGCAAATCTGATTGTTTTACTCTATGAACACCACAGTATAGACCAAAGATTCCACAATCCAGCTGGCAGAGATTACCCAGGTGAGTTTCCATGACCCAGGCTCAAAGAGAACCTCTTTAAAAAAACCCAAGCACGGTAATGCTGGTTTGGAAATCCATTCTCTCCACTTCTTGCTGCAGATATCCATGCAGCAGCTAAGGAGATAGCTGAGATTAACGACTTGGATATGAACAAAATTTCTGACAAACTGCTGGCTAAATGGCTGTGTCCAAGCACACCATCCTCTGAGGTAAGTCATCACTTTGGGGTTTGCAGGAAAATTAAGTTACATAACATGTGGGGTTTTTTTCCCCCCCACTTGTTCAAAAAAACTAAGGTTAGTTCTATAAAAATTGCCTGTAGTACTCATGAATCTAAGATTTTTATACCTTTCTAATATTGCACACTACACTGTCTCTGGTGAGAAAGATTTGAAGTGCTTTCCCTTCTGAATGTGTAGAGATTAAAACCTTCCCTTTGGTGCTGTGCCGTCAGCCTAGAGGAGTAAAGCAGCTGTAAATAAATCAGCTTCATCAAACTGAATCAAAATAATCAAAACCCTGATTCTAGGGTTTAACCAGGGATATGACCCAGCTATTTATCAAACAAAGTGGAAAACTCATCTAGATTTTCATTTCTTTTTAAAGAAAACCCAAGAAATCTTTAGAGAGGTACAGGAGGACGAAGAACTCCGAAGGTATGTGTGTTGCCTTACCTATAATGTAGTGAATTATTTCTAACTTGCCAGTTAAATATGGCTTTTTCAAGAAATCTAACAGTGTGTGATTCAGAGCTCAGTGTTCTTATTTTTACTTTCTGATGACATCACTTTTGAATCATCCAATATTTATTTATGCCGCAAAATGCCATTGACAATAACTTACAGATATAAGTGCTTATGAGCAGCTTTTTGGAGGTTTTCCCCTCCTTTTTTATATCCTTGGAATATCTTATCCTTGCTCTCTTTTTGACAGCGAAATATTTACATTTTCAATGTTGACATGTTGTATTTCAGTAGCTGTACTTGCACTAAAAACAAACCCATTTTTGCAGAGTTATCTACCTGCTTCAGTCTCGCCCAATGGATTACAGTGCAAGGATGCTTTTGGCCATTGTAACATCTGACACATCTGTGAGTTGCTAAATTCTCATTTCAGCTTTTTACCTCTTATTAAAATCAAATGTTGTCTGTTTAACTGCAAGAGCTTCAATCTATGGCCTTTGCATCTGTGTTTTGGATGGTTTGTAGATTTGCATGAGCTCTGGGCTTTTCACCTTCACCAAACTTGGTGGTTTTCATTGAATTTTGCTATTGACTGTCAAGAACAGCCCTTGAACTCTGGGTTTTCTAAACTTATTGCTGATATTATCTGAAACAACTTCATTAAACGTTTTCTACAATGTGCCTTAAGCTGGTGGAAGACATTGGCTCACTTTGGGTGGAATTAAAGCAGAATGGTAACATTATTTCAGCAGAACCTTCACCTCCACTTTTCCACACTCAATAATTACATTTATGATATTATAAATCCCAGATATTGAAATATATTTTTCCTGCCTGCATTAATAATCTCAAATCTAGAGATTATCTACATTTAGGATGATCCTTTCTAGTTGTTCACCCAATTGTTGTGACTGTGCCCTGTGTTCGCCACCCTCAGCCCTTCGGTGACACTCAGCTGACGTTTGCTCACAGGACCAGAGCGCTCAGGTGTTTGCTCCACCTGGCACACACCAACACTGTGGAATCACTCTTCAAGAAACCCATTGAGAAAGTCAGGTAAGATGATTTCTTCGCATTTTTTTAATTATTAAAGCAACAGCAGGTCACCTTTCAGTGTTATCCTGAGCTTGAATACGTGAGTTAAAATAGAGTCATGACCTAACTCCTGCTTTGGGGGATTTATTTTCACAGGTATTTGCTGAAGTGCTGCATTTACCTGGCAGAGTTTGAGATCTTGAATATTCCATATACTTATGAATCATTCCACAAGAGTCCTAAGGAAGGCATGATTAAAGGGCTATGGAAGAACCACAGTCACGAACCCAGGGTATGATTTTTAAATCCTTTGTAAATTTTTTTTTACACACTGTGTGGATTTACACCTCTTCTAAGCAGATATTGCTTCAATGTACTCTGGAAATGACAGATAAAAGCTTTACCCTTCCTACAATTAGAAAATAAAATATCACATTTAGATGGTTTTGTTCCTCCTACATACAAAATAATTTTGAAAGTGGCTTATAAAGGTTTGAAGATCATGAATTGATGTTAAAATCCAGCATGTCCTTGCTCTCCTTCAGGCTGTGAGATTGGTGACAGAGCTTAGTTTAGAATACAAAGTGTATGATCCCCAGCTCTGGAATGGCCTCCTACAGAAACTCCTGGCCTTCAATATGGTAAGGAACTTTTAAGGATAAAGTCCTGCAGCAAGGTGAGGAAAAGGCTGGGTTTATCCAGTGATTTCTGAAGAATGGGATAGATACAGAAACTATAAAGCAGTTACTTTGGGCTCTGAGATACTGAACTGGTGAAGATTTGAGGAATTTCTGTTTTGGCATTGAATTTTGAACTTAAATTGTTGTACTTTCCTTTTTTTAAAGCCTTTCAGAGTAAATCCTATGGTAACAAATTGAAAATTTTCTTCATATTATTATAATTTTATTACACAATATGCACATTCTTGTGTGCAGATATATACCAACTGTGCATACATATATTCACATGTGTGTGCATATATACATGCACAAAACATGACCCCTAAAATGTATTTATGGTGATGGCAATCCTGACTGTTGCCATTCAGAATCTGAATTGCCTGTAAGTGTCAAACATTATGGAATGTTGTTACAGCCTAAGGAGGTAACAGATGCAGTGTGGCTGATTATTTAATTTACTAAACTACAAAGCATATTTCCATAGGTATCGAAGGAACACAGGCACCTTAAGGAGCTCTAAGTTTTCATCCTGCAGACAAATCAAGCAAAATGCAGTTCTGTAGATTATTGAACCTTCAGAAACACCAGAGTACTTGATTTTTTTTTTTCAGATTCAGTATCTAAGAAGAATTTTGATGGCAATTACTGGGATTCCTTCATTATGGGAGGTAAGCAAATATTGTCTGGCTTCTCATCTTTTTCTTCACTTAACAAGAATTTGGAGTATTTGTGTATCAACCGTGAAAAGATTCTTTTTGAATTACAATCATTTTTATGACAGTGCAATATGTCAGTAAACATTGGACAGAATCATTTGCCATCAGTCAGAATATGCCTAAATCTTCGACTCTGTGATAAGAAATGTTAGGGAATAATCCATCCAGGCAAAATAAAAAAGAATACTGACAGGCTTTTTCCAGGTGGGGTGGGTTGGGGTGTCTGTGTTTACAGCACACTTGGTTACACCTGAATTTGACTGTTACTTTAAAAAAAAACAAACTGTTGCCAACAGATTCCCAGCTTCAGCCGAGCCTGGCGCAGTGCGGTGCTGTCCCCCTTCCTCACAGGTAGGGCTGGAGCTCCCTGTCCTGCTCCTGGAGTAACTCGGTAGTAGATTTACTACACTTTGTTCTCTTTCTCTCAGCCTCGTGTCCACCAAGTCCCAAACAGCTGCAGGAGTGCCGTGAGTGCTTTGTGATTCTGCTCAGGTGAGTTCACAGTCCTGACCTAACATTGTTCCTGAACATTCTGTACATAAACCAGACTTGCATTGCCTTTACAGTGGAAAAAGCACATTACTTGATTATTTTATTCACCACAATGCTCTGACTTAGTCAAAAGCACCACCAGAGCTCAGAGAGCCTGACTTGAACCCAAAGTTAGTTAGGAAATAGAATAGGTTTTGGTTGGGAGGGATCTTAAAGATAATCTGGAAAGGGATCCTAGCCTACTGTGGAGACAAATCTGTACCAAAGCTCTGCTCTGGGCAGTTGGCCAACAATTCCCCTCAAAATACCACCGTGGCTGATCAGAAAGGGAAACTGGAGTTGTGATTTGGGCTTTTTTTCAAGCTAGAAAATCCTCATGCATTTGTATTCAGTGAAACTTCAACCTGCTTGGCCATTTCTAAAATCTGAAATTGTGGGGTAGAGATGTGTTGCTCTGCCTGACTGACAAACGTCAGGGCAGTTTTGCTGGCAGCACTGAGCCATCGTTACAGCACAGCTGAGAACTGCTCCTGCTCTACTGAAGGTGTCCTCTCCTGGCTGACCTCGATATCCTTGGGATTGCTAAACAGTACACCCAGATGGACCTGCCAGCCTTTGCCCTGGGGTGCCTCTTGGTCATTCCTCACTCTGAGAAGCGAGAGCAGCAAATTCAGGTAAACAAGAAGTTTTGTGTCCTCTCTCTGCAAGGAAAATGTCTTTAAGCATGTCCTGCTCACCAGCGACTGTCAAAGGTGGGAACTCAGAATTCCAGTTACCTTAAACACATCCCTGCTCCACATTTCCCACCCACAAAGGCTTCTGAAGGGATCTCATGTGAACACTTCCTCTTTTTGCTTTTAAAGCTTCAAGTCATCCCCAGTAGCTTTGTTATATGACTGCCTTTAGAGAATTTGAGGATGTTTTATGCGATCTCACCCATAAAACACATAGAGAAAAAACCCAGAAAAACCCAAGCCATAGCAGATTGCAAGAAAAGTGCTGATTCCTACTTGGGAAGAGTGTTAATGTTTGATATGCACCACAAGTTCTGATATCAAACTTTTGCCTTAAAGCCATATCCTCACTATCAATGAACCCTAACATTTTCCTTTCTCTTCTCCTTCGTTTCTATTAATTTATGCTCTGCATTGTTCTCCCAGATGAAGTACTATAGGCTGTTCCCATATTTGTCACAAGCAAACTGGGTTCAGTAATGGCACCTTAAATCCTCAGGCTTTCAGTCATTAAAATTACATTCAGAAAGTCTCCCCCAAATCACGGCTGAAGTGTCAGACATTCAGCCTGCAGGCAATGAGTCAAAAAATTCTGTAACAGCCACAGCAAAACACCGTTTGAGAGTCCAAAGCAACACTTTCAGTCCAACCACACAGGTCCTTGTTTGATAATCTTATGTTTGCACTTAGAATTTCAAAATATTCACTTTTCCTGAATAAATCAAATACTTGTTCTGAAGGGAGAGTTCCTACTTTAATCAGTCACAGAATAATAATGTTTTGTAACTTATTTTCACAAGGGTTTTTTATCAACCTGTAACAAAGAAACTGTGCTGCAACAAATAGATGAACACACAGACACTGGAGAGCTCATAGCATTTGCTTCCCAGGTAAATAAATAAAATTCTTTGACTTCTCTATGAAGTCCAACGTGAAAACTATGAGCTCTTTCTTTTCAAAAGTAAAATCTCTTATCTTTTAAATCTTAATACTTTTCATTACTAAAACTCAACTCTGCAGATCAGCTCTTTGGTTTTGGACAGTATCATCAATGAGAAGCTCTATGAACAGTTCTTGAAAACCAAATATTATCCACTGTTGAAGCAACACTTGATAAACACCCACAGAATTAAAGACCTGGTGGATTATTTTGCCAAAAATAAAAGGTAAGTTAATAAATAGTAAAAAACCAGGTGCAACTGGTAGCAATTACAGGAATTAAATCTCACAGTAATTTCATTTTCGTCTGTTTGAAGTCATGGAGGTTTTCTAGTACTTAGTCTCCAAGGATTTTTAAAGTACTGCTTTAAAATGAAGAAATAAATCTCATCTCACAGTTTTGCATACTTAGGATAGAGTTTTACAGTCATTCAAGACCAAGTAACAGATTGTTAAGCCTGGACTAGCAGCAGACCAAATGCAGTTAAAATAGAAGCAACCAGAGTGAAAAAAATCAAATTCTTGACCTTACCTTTAGGTGAATCCATCTCAGGGGCATCACAGAGTCACAGCTTCAGCAATAAGAACACCCAGAAAAAAATAAATGAGCCGCCTGTATTCAAGACTTGAGAATTGAGGGTTTTGCCACCGCATTTTCAAGAGTTAAAAGCACTTCTGTGCTCCACTTAAATAGCAGAGGGGCCTGGGGTGGGTCCCTCTCATCTGGGGGTGACACACCTGGGGGCACTCAGGCCACAGCCCAAACCCTCGGTGGGGCCCTGGGACCACCTACCCCTCACTCAGACAGCAACCAAGAAACATTTCAATTCCAGAATATATTGATTTTAATTCCTGGAGGGGGAAGCCAGGCTTGTTTTCTCTGCTGGGAAATGACAGGGCTCATCTGACTTCAAAACCAGGGGATCATACTTTGTTTTCCTACTTCTGTTTTGTAAATTGTTGGCTTTTTAGAGAGCTTAATTGGACAAAGTTGATCAGCTTTTGCCTCTTACAGCCTTGATGATGCAACAGCTCTGATCCAGGAGTATCAAGAGAAATGTGGGAATCCTGCTCTGGCAGACATCCCAGCATCTGATCTTCTGCAGGTAAAACAAACCATTTCTGCACCTCAGGCAGTATCTTCTCCTCTTTCTTTAAAGACTTTCACTCAACTTTTTACAAAACCATTTAAAGCTGATTTATTTTAGTAAAATATATATAAAATAACCCCTCATAAATTCATATAATTCATTTGACCTGACCCAAATCTGTGCCACGCTAAGCACCAAAGGTCTTGGATCATATCCCATTTTCCTTAGCCCTATTAATATTGTTCTTTGACCTTCCAGATGTACCTGAAAGGATCAGAGGGGTCCTGTGTCCTGGAACTGCCATAAATTAAGTCAAGATTTACCCTTTTCCCTCCTCCCTCTCCTGGCAGGAGGGGCTGTGCATTCAGAACTCTTGGACTGGTCAAGAGAACATCAGACTAAAACCCCAAAGCTTTTACCAAGAGCTTCCACAACCTTTCCACATTTTTTCCAGCTGTTCTAGGCTGCTTCTCCTCCATTCTCCACCCCCATGAAAACAGTTTAGATTTACAGCAGAATTTCCTGTTTGGAGTCAACAGTTCATACTCAGCACTTTAATTTTGGGAAGGAGTAAAGTTTATTTACTTCTGTATTTCTCCATGTTCAGGCCTGCTGTCAGGACCACCCTGAGATGTCATTCACAACAACACAACCTTCACTCCTTGTGATAAACTTTTATAAACCTGCAGGGGGTGTAGTTCATGTAAAATACTTTGTAGACAAATTGTAAGTGTAACTTTAAGGCCTAAATTGATTATAGTATAAATAAATAAACTTACGTGTCATTTTTAGCCTTACAGTAAAAATAAACTCATGTATCAATTTTGGCCTTTCAGAATAAATAAATAAATAAACTTGTGCATCAATTTTGGCCTTACAGTATTCTAGAAACCTCTCAATTATGAGTTTGTCAATAAATTGATGTTCAGTCAATAAAATCCCTTGAATAATGTGTGCCGAGGTTTTCTTATCAACTTGGCTCTGCCTGCCTGAAGTGCAACTAGCCAGAGGTTCCTGAGACACCAGCCTGAAATGTCTTTGTCCAGGGCAAAGCAGGTTTATTTTGAATAGAAATAAGTTATTTAGTCAGCTCATGACACAGAAATAAGGGTTCCAGCTGATGGAAATCCATAATCCAAAGGCCAAGGAAACTGCCCCACCATTCTAAACATTCTGCTGTAGGAGACAAAAGATCAAACTCTGTTTTGTTGGAAAGTTACAGCAGTTGTGAGAAATTGGAGCTGTTCAGTACATTCGGTTTCCTGCAGCCACAAGGTGCAGTTGTCTCGAGCAACCCTTATTTATCTGCAGCAGCTTGGAGAGTGTCACATGAAATTACTGAAATTATTGAAAGCCTCTGAGCAGGGAGCAAAGTGCACACCCAGGGAGTGTCAGATGTGAGCCACGAAAAAAGGAAACCCTCACTGGTTAGAGATTTAATGAGATCACCATTCATGAAAGCACAGGGAGATTGGATCTGCTTTGATCAGAGAAAGGCTCAAACTTTCTACAGTGAAATTGTGAGGTAATTGTAATACTTTCAGAGTCTATCGAGCCATTGTATTCCTTTAACTTAGCTGAGAATGTTAAACTGAGAAAATTAAATACAAACTGGATTCTGAAGCAAACCCAGCCTGGCCCCAGAGCCTCACTCTCTTTTTGAAGCATCCCTTAGAAGCTGAACACCAAACCTCAGCCTTTGACAAACCACAACTGCTGCGTTCTTCCCCAACAACAGCTCACAAAGCTCCGTTTTTCTATGAAGTGGAGTTTATTACAACATTAAGGAACGGTATTTAGACAGTTATCTTAATGGAATATTTTACAAATCAATTAATACAGAGGAAAGCAAACACAAGGTTGTTTAAATTCATGACCAAGGAGTTACATTGTTAAGCTGTTAGCGACAGTGCAGGGCTGTAAACGAGCAATCAAGTTTTGGAACTTGCAGTTCAGAAGGAGATGGTAAAAATACCAGACAAGCAAAAACATTTTTAGGATTTCTTGTACTCGATTCTTTCTACTTTCACATCATCTCCAATTAGTTGATAGACATATGTAACTACTGTAGAAGCCTGGATGTCCATCAGCACAAATGAAGGAATGATGTTGCTGGAAAGAGAGGAAAAAATTCATAGTGATTGTGTGTCTATAATCCCCTTAGCAGCGTTTTACCACTCTTTAGCAGAAATCACTTTAAGAAAAATGGGTATTAATTCTGTAAGTGCATGAGATCTGAGGCTGTATTTCATGTTTCACTGAGCAAGTACAGCTGTAGAAGTTATACAATTATAACTATCCTGGAAATAATATTATATATTAACATATGTTATATATATATTATCAGAAATATATTAACAGAAATACTAACCCTCAGGAGTTTGTAGTTCAGTTTGGTTACCAAAAAAAGTCCCCCCCAAAGGTTTCCCATATTCACTTACTTCTCTAAGGCATGGTAAGCTCCCGTAGCTGATCCTGGGTTGATATAGAATTTGTTTTCATGTTCAAACGCCTCAAATTTGTGTGTATGTCCTGAAATGAGGATATCCACATCAAACTGCCTCTGGAGCAGTGCCAGGCTGGCCATGTCACCCCAGGGAATCACCTGATGGCCATGAATCAGCCCAATTTTGAACTGTCCAACAGTCACAACTTTCTGTTCGGGATAATTCAGGTTCTAAAAAATCAAAACAAACACAGATGAGACAGATTTATACTTAAACCCAACCCCACGCAACACCAAGGAGGGGAGAGCCCAAGAACTCATTCCACCACTTTTGAAGGAACCCAAATGTTGCCCTTATGTACAAGATACCCCAAAAAAATGAACACTACCTCATCAAAGTCCCCTCTGACAACATGAACATCCCCAGCCAGGGTCTTGAGGTAGTCATAGGTGTCCTTGGTGCAGAGGTTCCCCGTGCACAGGATGTGTTGGATCTTCCCAGGCACCAGCAGCTTTTTGAACTTGGCCGGGAGGCTGTTGCAGCGGTGGGGGATGTGGAGGTCTCCCAGCACCAACACCAACTTGAGGGGCAGCACAGGGGAGAGAGAGCATTACAGACACTCATTAGGACACAGTCAGCACTGCAGTGACTTCTTCAGCCTCACAGCTTTGCATTTGGATTGAAAAGCTGCTAAAATAAGGATGGAATGGTGAAGGGATATTGCTCTGTCCCAAGGAAAATGAAGGTCTTCACCGGACCATGATCATTAATTAGGGGGGCCTAACAAACACAAGGCTACAGAATTATTTTTATTTTGTTGCTGAACACCAACAGTGCAAGATAACACATTGTTGTGTATTACCTTAAGTATTTTTCACAAAATTGGGAGCTACCATAAACAATCCCACTCTTTTTTTCTCTCTAGCACATTTCCTGGCTAAACTGCAGCCACTTCTCTTAAAAAACCTCTTCATCCAAGATTCTTTCCCCTTATAAAAATAATATCAAAATATTTTTAAAAAGCAGCAGATTTGCAACACGGGTTAATAGCTGATCAGAGGAGGAAGCGTGTTCAGAGTCCTCATTTTAGAAACCACTGAACAACAGAATAAAGCTAAAAAATAACACCAAAATACAAGCAGGGCACTGCAGTGAAGCCACTCCAGGTCACTGCACAGGGTGTTCTGTTAACACTTCTATACATTTACAGGTTCAACACAGCAGATGCCCAAATAAAAATGTAGTGGGGGCTTCAAAATTAAGGATTCAGACGATGCAAGGCCATAGCTTAATGCCACAGGCTTTAAATCTGCAAATAAAGAAATAATGCGAGCAACACAGGATAAATTAATTGTGCAAAAAGGGCATGAGAAGCTTTATAAAGCAGGGAGGGGATGTTATGGCACTGCACTGGGAATAAATACCCCGGATCTGGAAACACTCAGCCCTGGTAATTTAAAGAATGGCTCCATATTAAAGAGATTTTGTCTTCCAATTCATGTGAGTCAGGCACTTCCTAAAATGACACCCTCAAATGTGTTCGTAAAGGACACAGCCCAGATTTATTTCTATAAACAAATATACTAGGCTAGCAAATTGTATTTTTAAAGACTTTTTTTCATATATTTTTAGGCCATGCAGTTACCTTCAGGCTAACAGTTCTCGAAAAGGCAGAGGGAACTTGGGTGGTATTTTTGATTGGTTTTGGAAATCTAAAAATCTTTTTAGTTTAAGAACATCTCAGTGCCACCATCAAAGCCATCTGGAGACAGATGGTTGAAAGCATTGATAAAGCAATATCAAAGCTTTTTAATCAACGAGTGACCGATTTAAAATTAAATCAGGAGAGGAAAAACAAAAAAAAAAAGACATTTTGATGGTCTTTGAAGAGTAACAAGTGGGTAGCAGTGATTTTGATTAAGAAGTGGCAATAGATAGATTGTCTTACTGCTGCCTAAGGGATTTAAATGTACAAGTTTTATATTGAATGTTGAATAAAATTATCCTGCCACTTACACAACCCACCGAGCCAGCAGTGTGTGCACTCAACACAGACATTCCCTCTGCTGACAAACTGCCAGCCCCACATTTTCCCAAAAATCACATTTCAGCTCCCATTCATTATAAAAAAGCTCGGCAAGCCACAGTAACCAAACCAAATTAACAGCACTGCAGCGTGTTTGATCATCACAGCTACCTGCAGCATAGAGCAGCGGCAGAAAATGATAAAACACCTGGATTTTACAGGAATTTGGGTGTGATCCGGAGCGTGGATTGACCAGCAGCCCCTAATTCACCTGCCATTGACACGGAGTAACACGAACGAGCCCTTCCCACCGGTGTTAGCGACAGCCAAGGAGTAACTTACTCTGTGCCCAGCCTGATTGGAATGAAGGAGTTGATTGCAGGGGATGGAAAACAGGGCGGAACATGATCAATGTTAAACGAGAGGAAGCAACAGAAGAGAAAACACAGCCAAATGAATGGGCAAATAATAATTAATGAATTGTCGATGTTATGAAAGAAGCGTTAAATAAAATAAAAATTAATGCGATTACGATAAAATTAATACAAATTATAAACGGGGCTCCTGCAGTGACGGCCCGGCCCTCACCCCCAGGGGGCCTCGCTTTTATCTGGGCACCGCCCTCCCGCCCGCTGTCCCCCGGCCCGGCTGGGTCGGGCTCGGCCCCCGTGGCCGTGCCGGGGTCCCGGGGTGTCCGGGGTGTCCCGGGGTGTCCCGGGGTGTCGCGGTCCCGCGGCCGCCCCGCTCTCACCATCGCGCCCGCTCCGCTCCGCTCCAGCCCTCCCGGAACCCGCCCGGCGCCGCCCCCGCTACGGCGGCTGCCGAGGGACCGCACAGCGCCGAACGCGTTCGTGCCGCGGGCCCCACCCATCGGATTTTTACCCCGTGAAACCAAAATTGTCCGCAAAGCGAGCTGATAATGGCACGAGAGAGAGAGAGAAAAACGCTGATTATTTATTCCAGAGTTGCGCAAGCCTGGGTGCTCCGCGGTGTCCCACAAACCTAGCACCCCGACTATCGAAACTTTTTATACATCTTAGGAAACAAAGCAATTATAGTGTTCATTGGCTACACGTTACATAGTTTTTCTTATTAATTAGCATTCTGCTGGTTAATGATTCTCTCGCCTCCCATGCTGATTAGTGCTACGCTCAGTGTTCTCTTCCTTTGGGTCGGGGCGGTTCTGGGTCGGTGTCTCTGAGTTGGTGCTGCCGAGGGCAGAGCAGGGGCGGCTCCGATCTCTGAGCAGGGTCAGGGCCCAGGGAAGGGCTGGAGCTGTTCCAGGAGGTTTAGGTTGGAGATCAGGGAAAGGTTCTTCCCCCAGAGGGTGCTGGCACTGCCCAGGCTCCCCAGGGAATGGGCACAGCCCCAAAGCTGCCAGAGCTCCAGGGGAGTCTGGATAACGCTCCCAGGGATGCACAGGGTGGGATTGTTGGGGTGTCTGTGCAGGGCCAGGGGTTGGATTGATGATCCCCGCGGGTCCCTCCCAGCTCGGGATAATCCACAGCTCCATAATTCCACAATTCCATTAATTCCGCAATTCCATTAATTCCACAGCTCCATAATTCCACAATTGCATTAATTCCACAATTCCATTAATTCCGCAATTCCATTAATCCCGCAATTCCCCAATTCCCCGCTCCCGGGTTCCCCATCCGGGGCTCCGCGCGGCGCAGGCCCCACCCGCCCCCGGCGTTTCCCGCCCTCCGCGGCCGTGAGGGGAGTGGGGGGGCGGCCATGAAGTGTGTGATCGGAGGGGCGCAGCTCCGAGGTACCGCGGCCCCGGGGAGCCCCGGACAGGCCAGGATCGGTGCAGGGCACCGGGAACGCGGAGCTCCCGGAGCGGAAAGGGCCGGCGGCACCCCCGGCACCCGGCCCTGCCCTCGGGGGCGGTGCCGAGCGGGACGCGAGCCCCGGGACGGAGCGGGGATCGGCCTGTCCCTCATCCCGGCGGGGTCGGGAGGGCGGCCTCTCCCTCATCCCAGCTCCCAGATGTGCGGGATGTGCACAGCTGGGAGCTGCTCCGATCAGGGAGTAGGGCGCTGGATTTGGGCACTCCCAGGTGGAGATGCTGTGGCCTGGCTCCGTCTCCTGTGTAATTCCAGAGGCGCAGCTCGGCTCGGTACAGCGCTCTGGGGGAAATGCTGCTCGGCCACTGCCAGAGGCAAATCCCGAGGCTCTCTGCTGAATTCCGCCGGGTTCTGTCTCTCCAGATGTCCCGTGTCTTCTCAGACTTTCCGTCTGCTAAATGTCACTTTAAGCTCCGGCGGTGGAGTTGTGTCTGATCGAATTAATTTGTGGTAACATCAGATGCTGCAAAGGGACGCGTGACATTTGAGGTGCCTCATCAAAGGCAGCTTTCCAAAACATCAAGGGTTTGGAAAATTAAAATTTTAGTTGAAAAAAACATTTTCCACCGTCAGCTTAAAAATTTCCTATACATTTGAAAGAAATGTTTCCTCTTGAATTACTCTGGAGAAGGCGCAGTATAACTTTTTTTGTTTTAATTCAAAACGCATATTGCAGTGTTTTCTTTCCCTGACAGTGTTTGGAAAAGCAATACATGCCATAGCACGGATTAGTGATGAATTTTGGTTTGACCCAGTAGAAAAAGGTGTAAGTGAATTTGATTTATTCTAATTTGAAAATATTACAAAGCCAGTATTTATACTGTTGAATATTGTGTTTTCCTACAGGTACCTCCACTTTCAACAGGGACAAATGCCATAATTTCTGTGATTTTAATTATGCAGATTCCATCATGGAAGACTTCGTTCCCACTCTGCCCTAAGATCCTTTGATTTTTTGTTGTCCAGGACATCCGGATTAATGCCACGGGGTTCGGTTTTGTTGTCACGGGTCGAAAGGTTTGAGTTTTGTACCACAAAGGAGCTGCCTCTAAAAACAACATGTTTTGTACCGTTGTGACTCAACAGGAAGAACACATCCATTAATGCCTCTGATTAATCAAACAACATTTCCAGCAGGATTAGGGTTTTCTCTGGAGGTTTCTTAGTTAAAAGTGATCGACTCTCCTTGACTCACTGGGAAGATGGAAAATCACAAGTGGAGATAATTTGTTTTTATGCATGAGGAATTTTTGAGGTGTGAGTGGTGTCTTGGTTTATTTGTATGGGTCATGTCCCGCAAATGCCTCAACCACAAGCTGAACTCTGGGTATTTGGGTAACTCAATTATTTTTATAAATAGTAGTAAAATCTGTTAAAAATAATTTTTTATAATTTTTTATAAATTTTGAGATGTAAATTTCCAATTTTGCTGGTGGTACTGGAGCCCAGAGGAGGCTTTTAAAAGGTTCAGTATGAGACAGTTTTGAGTTAATCAATTATTTTACTTCTCTTCCATCAGTGGTTGGATTCAATGATGTTGGAAGTCTTTTCCAACCCTAATGACTCTGTGATTCCATTTCCAGCTTGCCTTAAGATCAGTGAATTCCTCGAGGTCAGCATATGCATATGTGTTCTTCTCATCCATGTTTTTTCAACATTACTGCTGGACGGCTGTGTCCCAACCATGTCAGAAGGAAAAGCAGTTATCCCTCCCCTGTAAATTGATAATTAAGGTACTTTTTAATGAGTTGCTACACTCAAATTTGTAAGCAGCAAACCAACCCAATTTCCAGCTGGAATTATAATGGGTGAGGATAGGCAGGATCAGCCTGGGCTCTCCCAGTGTCCCCAGAGCAGCTGAAGTGCAGGAGCTTGAGACAAACCAGGGTACAAACCCAGGGAAATTATATTTATTGCCAAGCTCCTCTGGGAGTAACTTCTGCACTGATTTATCTTTTTTGCAGTCAGTTCTCTCTGTGTTCAGATGTGTAAATGTGCTGGAAAGGAATGTAGAGAAATGCAGCATCTCCACCAGCCCTAACGACCACCACGTAACCTTTCAGCTCCTCTGCAGGCACGGTAAGGTCACAGGAAAAGTGATTTCACAGAAAGAGAAACTGTAAAACCATGGGGCATCACAACATTTAATGCTATTATCAACAGCACTCTCATCCTCAGCCCAGCAGGACTGGGAATGTTCATCAGCATCAATCTTTGCAAAATTCCTCAATAAACACCATCTTCCCCCGCAGAGCTGTGCTGTGTTGAAGGCAGTGGTTTATATTATCAATAATCCGACTGGTATTTCTGATAATGGGGTAATACATTGAATTGGGTCTGCAGAGCTGAGCTGCATTGGCACATCCTTACCCAAACACACAGAGGGTTTGTCTTTTGCATCCACCCCCATTTATATTATTTTACCACTTTATTACTGAGGCCATTTCCCCCCTGCATTTGTTGCATTTGTCGCTGTTCATTTTTTTTCTTGTGGATCCTTATAAAACTCAGATGCTGTCCAGGCACAACTAATAGGATGGGGGAAGTCTAAGGTGGCAGGTGAATTCGTTTCCTCTTTGTGGTGAGTTATTTCCATAGAGCTGGCCTAAGTCACTTGCTTACTTCCTATATTGAACAATTAATACTTTAAAAAACCCCTAAAAGTACAGCCCAGCACTGATTTTTGTTCATTTCCTTGACACTCAGGTGTTGTAAAAACCTATAACCTGACATTTCAAGAGTGTGATCCCTTGCAGGCTGTTTTTGCAAAGCACATGTGTCCAAACATTCTGAAAGTCCACTCCAGGTAACAAACACAGAAATATTTTTTGAGTTTTACTTTCTAGCCTAACAAAAGCCCAATAGTCATAGACAGAATTATTTTAGCATTGAATGACATTTTATAGGCTGCTGGCTGATGTGATGATTCACTTTCCGACCAGTCAGGAGGAAATAACCTTGACAGTTACTCCAATGAAAGTTTGTTTCAAGAGTTACACCGAAGAAGACACTGGTAAGGAAATTCAAAATATGAACCAATACTTGGGCTTTTAACACTTTTTTTGAGGTGAATTCAAGGAATAATAACTGTCACGACATAAACGTGGGATGAATTTTATGGCTGAACGGCATTTTTAAGAGAACATTATAGAGAGAGATTTTTAAGTCATGCTGCCACCCTCTGGTTTTAATAAATTAAATAAATTTAAATAAATTGAAACATCTTCCTGGTGTCAGTGGCAGATCTCAGACTGAGCAGCCAATTGAAATAAATTATGCCACTTGCTGTAGGCTTGAAAGAGGTAATTACTGTGCTGCAAGAGCAGAAGCCTGGCAACTGCCAGGAAAAAGGGGATAATTTTATGTTTTAAAAAGAACTATTTAAATCTGAATACCACAATTATAGAATTGATATCATTAGAGAGAATATTTTAGTCTGAGGACTGCACAGAGTGTCAGCAGGCCCTGCACTGCCACTGCCATGGTCACCTCTCCAGGACATGGAGAACAAGCTGTAGATTCTTGGGGTGTGACTGAAACGAATTTTAAAGATATAATTGTGGTTTTGAAGTAGAGGTTCTTGTGTGGCATATAATAAAGAGATGCTTTTCATACTTGTTATGACCAAAGCTGGGGATAATGAACTGGGAAGAGCCTGGAGCACAGGGTGGGAATTGGGCTGGGAACAGGCTGAGGCAGGGGAGAGCAAGAAGGATCAAGTGGTGGAAAGTGGCTGGAGTGAAACAGGGCAGAAATTAATATTTTGAATGACACATTTGGTTACTTTAGAAACATTCACTTACCAGGACCATTGTAAGACAGAAAGTGAAAAAATGGTACAATTGTAAAGAGATACCAAAACCCACAGTGAGGGAGGGAGGAGGAGGAATGAGAGGCACTGTTCTCGTGGTGGATCTCCCTGCCTGCAGCACCTCCTGTGTGCTTTGAACACCTCAGTGGCCGTGGCCTGGGGGTTCCATGCTCAGGTTCCTTTCCAAAGGCAGAAACCAAACGCTCTGCCCCAGAGCTGATCTCGTTTGCACACAGTGAGCTCAGCCACAGCCACACGTGTGTGACAAACACCTCCTGCTATAGCTGCGAGGAGCTTCTCACCAGAGCGTGTTTGAGCTCTCGGCGGGACCCTGAAAGCTGAGATAAAACAAAGCTCTTGAGCAGAGAAAGGGAAGAGGGGATGGGCTGTAGCACTTCCCCTTTGCTGGGGAGCAGCTGGGGCTGAGCTGCTCGAGCTGCTGTGGAATTTCTCTGAGCTCTCTGGGACTGTTACACATCAGGAAAGCACCTCTCACTTTCTCTTCACACACCTATTAATTTCATGGTAACGAGCAAAAAGTGAATACCTGAAACGGAGGAGCTAATTTCCTGTTGCCACTTAAGTGTCAGGAAAAGATTGTAGTTTAAAACAAAGAGCCTTGGTCCACCTCCATTGTGCTCTGATGATTGTCAGCAATTTTGATTAATCTGTTAAAGTCAGGCGGTGTTTTGAGCTTCCCATCCATGCAACAATAGGCAGCTGGGAATATTATTTGTGATGGGTGCCTGTGGAAGAAGCAGATTTGCAAGAACAGAAGCAGGTATTGGCTTAGATCACACAGCAGAAGATGGAATAGGTTCTGTTAAAATCCGTTTAAATCTACATGAAGTACTCTAAATAAATTGAGGATTTTACTTAATTATAATATATGTATAAGCTAAACATTTATTACCGTTAACCACTACAGAAACAATTATTTGTTCAGACAATGCTGATGTAAAAATCTCAGGGTTCTAATCACAGTTTTGTTGAGTTCAAACTTCATTTCTGTGAGTCCCTGACTTTGTTGTTATCTCAAACAGACTTTTCAAGGACAATGCTTACTGAGATACAGCTCAGTCCAGAGGAATTTGACTACTTTCAAGTTGGAGTAGATTCTGAAGTAACATTTTGCCTTAAAGAACTGAGGGTAAAGTAAGAATTTCTCTGGAAAGTAAACCATTTCCCATTAATTTGTCTGTCTGGACCAGGACAACACTGGATGGTCCCTGTGGAATGGCCCTGGGCTGTGTCCCACCAGCCCTCCTGACAGCAGCAGGATTTCACCACCTGTTTGAGGATTAACTTTAAACCCCAGGATCCTTAGAACACTGCAGAGCCTCTCACAGCAGCCTTTGAAAGGGGAAAAAAAAAAAAAAAAGCATTTCTAAAACAAAAATGTGGTTTCTGTGCTGGGCAGACACAGCACAGCTGCCCCAGGGGAAGCATCATGACCAGGGAAGGTCTCCATGCAGAACCTCCTCTGGCAAAGCTCAGGCAGGGAAGGACAGACATTCTTCTTAGAAGCAGCAGACTTTTCCCCTCTTTTTGCCAGTAAACAGCAGCTGGGATAAACTTACATTGATATTAATCTTCTGGGTTTATACAAGCACTTAACCCCTACCCCTTCTCTGCAGGGCCTGCTGGCGTTTTCCGAGGCCACCAGTGTTCCTGTGTCCATCCACTTCGACAGATGTGGGAAGTACGTGTGGGAACTGCCCTGACTGGAGCCCCTGCAGTCCCCCAGTGAATATTGAACTGCAGCAATGGAGCAGAGTTTCATTTCAAACCAAAGGCCATTTTTAACTTGCAGCCAGAATTTGTACTTCTATAAAAGCATTTACACAGGTGTAGGCATTGCCAAGGCAGCTGTGCTGACTGATGAGTTCCCTGTGTATAAATTACCTGGATACCTGAGGCTCTCAGTCTCAGGCATGCAATGATTTATTTAGCAGTCTAAAGAAACAATACATTTTCTGAATAATTTTAACAATTCCATACTTAAAGCTAGTATTTGACTCTGATACTGCACAGCATTTGCTGATTGGAGCAGTGAGGTCTGTAACAGCAGCCCCTCTCTCATTCCTCAGCAGCAAATACAGGAGATTTTCAGCTTTTCAGATGAGACACTTTTTAATCCATAGATAGAATTCACAAGCGGTGTCAGCTCCCACAGTATCTGTAATTCCCTGTGCTGTTTGGTCTCCATATTTGTGTCCAGACCCATTGCTTTCAGCATCGAGGACCTGCTGCTGGAGGCCAGCTTCATCCTGGCTACCTTGTGCGAGGCTGAGAAGGAGACAGCTGCCCCGGGGCCTGCCTGCTGCCCACAGCCCTGGGACAGGTAACGGGGGCTGAGGGGCAGGAGGCCTTTAGAGGGTGAAAAACTCAGGAAAACTGTGAACTAGAGGGGTTCAGGAACATCTCAGCAGCACAAGGGGTGCAGGAGAGAACAAAGTACTGCTTTCCTCATCTCCACGGGGTCTGGATGCAGCAGGAGGGAAGATGCTAAGAATCTACTCTAAAGCTGTCACCTTTCCACAAAGAGAAAATAAGGATATTCCAATGAAACACATAAAGCCAGTTACTAACCTGTCCTGCTCTGTCCAATCCAGCTCAAGGACACCTATGGATACATTTGAACAGACCATGGATAGAGCCAGCGATGCAGAAACTGCTGCTTCCAAAAAGCCACAGCAGAATGGAAACACTCTGAGCACAGACTCAGCAAAACCCCCAAGTGCTATGGCCAAACAAGACGTAAAAAATATTCCCAGAGGCACGGAGATGGATGTGCCAGGCAGAGCAGGAGCAGCCACGGCCGAGGCAGCAGGAGAGGCCACGGAGGCTCCGTATCAGAAGGTGAGGAACTCCCCACAGTATGGGCACAGGAACCCCACAGCTGTTTGGCTGAGCACCCCCATGTGCCCTGGGGGTCCATCTGCACCCAGGGTTTCAATGGGATCAGCTTTCAGCACAGCTGGAAAACCCCACCCTGCTGGGAACAGTGCCGGGGGGGTAGGTGGGTTTCACTGGGAAACACTGCAGGCTGAGAGAGATCTTAGAGCAGCAAAAGCTTCACAAATAATTAATGCCCAAATTCTGTATCACAGAATTCTTACCTGTACAAATACTGTGTTTTCCAGTTCTACTCCTTATTCTTTGGAGCTGTCTCCTACAAGGAGAAGGAGGCCATCGGCGACACCTTCCAGAGTTTAGCGACAGCCAGCGACACTGAGGAGGATTTTGGCACCTTGCGGGGCTCGCCGGTGCTGTAGTGCAGGGGTTGGGGTGCAAGGACAGAGCAGTGGGGAGTGCCCGGGAGGCAAGGGCAGTGCAGGCCGAGGGTTTGTCACCAGTGCTGTGACCCAGCAGCACAGAACGTTCTGGAACTGGTGGTGCTCTCGCAAAGGCACAAATTTAGGTCACGACTGACTCAGTTCAGGTTTGTGTGTTCTGCTGGGGGTTCTGCTCTCAGAACACTCTCACTAGAGAGAGTCTCAGTTTGAATTCAAACTCTGTTACCCATCAGGAAAATGAAGCTGCTGTTCTAGTTAGGGGTTCTGGAAAAAATAATCCATCCAACCCCTCCAGCACAGCCAAACCCAGCCCAGCTCCAGAACTCAGGTTATTACAGAAACTGTAGAACTAGCATTTAATTGAACCAAAGTTGTCACAGAATTGCATTTTAAAAAAATAAAGGTTTGTGTTTCAGACTTGCATTACTCTTCTCTTTCCCTGCGTCTCTTCCACCACAAGTCAGGCAGTGCAGTATTTCCAAAGTCACACTGGAATAAAGTCCTGAAATTCCCAGTCAGTTAAAGGATCCTTACCTGTCTGCTACAAAAGGGCATTGGGCGTCACTCGGGTGAGGATCTAAGAACAGCACAGGGAGGTCACAGTGACAGCCCAGCCTCCCCAGCCCTGGCTGAGCCTCTGTGCCAGCAACCACATCCCCACATCAACAAATAGAGGGTTTGCAGGCAACGTGACTTTAAAAAGCACATTTTAGTATAAATACTATATTTATTAAATATCTTTACAATTTATTTAAATGTATTTACAGAACTATTCCTGCATAAGTTATACCTCAGACATGAAATTCACATAATTGCCTCTTAGGTAAGCATAGATGATAGTCTCATTTTAACAGCAACAAAAAAGCATCCTCAGATACAGACTCAGATTTGCTTCATTGTTTCAGCTATCTTTGTCAGACACTACTGCATACAGTCGGGTTCTCCACACCAGCTGCTTTTCCCCTGGAGAAAGGATGTCCCTTACCAAGGGACAGACATTCCACCACTAAATCCTCCCATCCTTGCCAGACCTTCACCTCTCCCTTCTCCTCGACTCACGTGTCTGGTCCCAAATCTGGTTTTTGGTTTGGTTTTGTTTTCAGCCCGACCTTCTCCCGAAACCCAAAAAAAGAACATTTAGGACTGTATGTCGCAGCTCTCCCAAAGATAGCCAGGAAAACAGCAAGGAACCACAGAGCTTTTCCAATTCACCACACCTTAGCCCTGTTTCACCCCAATCCCTACTGCCACTGCTGCAGCAATCCCAGGCTCCTCCCGTTCCTCGAGACCCCTGCTCCCAACCCACCAGCTCCCCAAAACAAACTACAACCTCTGCAGCAGCTCCAAGCCAGCCCGTGCTCCGCTCGCTTCCAAGTCAGGGAACACCTTCCTTGTACATTCCTCTCGTGAACATTCCCACTAACCTAAGCCCTAGCAAGTGTTACTGCTTCATGCATCGCTGGGAATTATTTTGATAGGATGGGCCCTGTCATTTCCTTCTCCAAAAATCTGTTGTGCGCAGACAGCGTAAGTTCATAGGAAAAAATCAGGTTTGATATGTTCAGAGTGCACGTCTTAAAAAAAACCCAAAACAATCAAGCATGTGATAAAAATATCAATTCTTTATAATACAGTATTGCTTTATAAACAGATGGAAAAGCTAAAAGCTTTACTGGTCTTTGGTGTGTCCGGTGAGGGAAAAACTCATGATTTGTAAATCAAAACCCAAATTTGTTCTTCATTTAAAAAAAACCCAACAAGTCATGGTGTGATATGAGGCAAACGGCTTTGTGGATACAGACAGGGAGTGCACCCGGCCCCGGAGGAGCAGGAATTCCAGAGCCCACACACGTCCCCAGGGAAAGGTCTGGAAAGCCGGGAAGGGCAACTCGGGGGGCTGGGGACTGTGCTGAGAGCAGGGCCAGAGAACAGCCCGGGGCCACGGTGGGGGGCCCCGAAAGGAAGGGCAAAGGGAAAGAAGAATTGATCAAATCTGCTCTAACCAGAAGCGTGCGAGTAAATACTGGATAAAATGTAAAGACACCCAGAGTCGGGAGAGAAAGGCCCCTCCCAAACAAGAAACAAAGCCCTGTTCTGCATGTGAATACATTCCTCCAAGACAGCCAGAGACAGCTTGTTCAGGTTAAAAACAACAAGGACTGACAGGTTGTGCAAAGTTCTCCACCACTCACTGTTCGTGTGTTGCAAAACTAATTAATTTTTCTTCATTAATATAATCCTCCCCATACCCTCACCAAAATCCTATTTTGGTCAAGTTAGGGTAGTTAAGGCATTTTGACAAGTAATTACAAGGTGATTTAAAGTAGATATCTAACATTATGCCAATTGAGGAATAGCAGATAAATTACTGAAGAGCTCTCAAATTAATCACTTATTATAAATGAAATGCCTGTTACAAGCATGATGCATTGAAATATAGTAAAATGACATGTACATGGTACATGTTAAATGACCTTAAATAAAAGCTTGACATAGTTACGCAAATATACAGTACAAGTCCACAAAAATTCTTTAAACAAGTTGAGGTAACCTCAAACTTAAACAGTTTTAATACAATAAACCAGGTAGTAAAGATCTCCTCTTGAGAGCAGGTAAGATTCCTTACTGACCAAGTTTAACTGCACTCACCTTAACAGCAACATTACCCGACTTTTTATATATAAAAACATGGCTTTAATTTATTTCTACATACTTCTCTACCAGCAAAAAAGTTAATGAAAAACTGACCAAAAATATATATATCTTTACAGCTCTCAGCTTTCGTATGAGCCTTGGGAAAGAAAAAGGAAAGCTGGCTGGAAGAGGGGGGACAAACGTGAGCTACTGCCATTGAAAAGGAAATGTCATATTGCAAAGTGGCTGTTAGATAACTGTAAACATCATTAAGGATCATTGAAACCCCTAAACTTTAGTTAAATGAAATGTAAGTTTTGCTGATTATTCATTAAGTTTCCATTTTCATACTCGCTGCTGCAGCTGCAGCAGAAGCAAAGAGGTGCCTGTTTGAGTCAGAAAGGATCAACTGGACTTAAACTGGTGCAGCATATTCTGTTCTACAAGCGAGAGTAGCAATTATTAACACAAATTATGTTTTATCAACAACAGAATTATCTACCCAAAGTGAAGACGCTCGGAGTTGAGGATGAGCTGTTCTTTGTGCAACCTCCCACCGTAGCATTTACCATCATCCCACGCTGAGATGGGTTCAAATGCTGAAAGACCTCAACTGTGGCCAGCTCGGCTGTTTGAGACTGAGCTAGAATTTTTGTTTAAAAAAAAGTAGTAATTATCCACAGCCAAAACATCCAGAACCAGGCCCATTATGGACGAATGATCTGCAGAACTTTTAAGATCACAGTTAAGCACCTGAAATCACAAAACACATTTGCATCCATATAACTTGAACTAGGTTTGTTTGAAATCTCGTACTAGAAAAGGCTCCTAAGGCTGACACCATGGATGGCAAGAGCAGAATGTTTACAGCAGTTATAAATCTCCTGAAAACTGGAGCTCAGAAACACGAAACCTCGGCTATCACTGGAACAAGACTATGCTTTATGGAACTGGGTCTGTAACATACCCTCAACAACAGCGAACGTTCCTAGTAAATAGAGTAATATGCCCTCGTGCAGAGGTGTTACCTATTGATCTAGTTTGAAAGATGATCAACCAATTCTACTCCTCGGAAAGTCACATCTCCAACGCGGCAACGCTGTGGGATGGATCCTCCCCCTGTTCCGGACAAGGACTAAGCTCTCAAAGACAAGCTCCAAGCCTTGAGCTTCTTCATCTCTTGCTGGCAGACCAAGACCAGTGGACTACGAGTGGTTCTTAGCAAGGGCCTCAGCTGCGTCTCGGGCCAGGCTGTGCGCCCAGGGCCGGCTGCCCGGAGCAGCTGGGAAGGAAGGAACAATCCTGCCAGCAGGAAACCGGCCGGGGGGCCCGGGGAGCTCGGGACAGCGCCAGGACCTCAGTCTGTGTACTCTGCTACGATGGAAAGAAGGACGGTGATGTCGTCTGGTTTCCCCCCTGCAATGGAAGCAAAAATCCACTTATTTCATCAAACCATGGCGGGTTGTCTTCTGATGATCGGCGACATTCCCCACAGAAAGCTCTTGTAGAACTTTTGAACACTTTTAAGTGTTCGAAACCTGGTTTGTGTAGACATGAACTCTGCCTCCCCCACCTCCTTTCCAAAACGAGGGGAGCAGTGACATTTAACACAGTACAAAAACACTCTCCTTTTAAGCTCCAGTGAGATCAAACTATGAAAAGGAGGTCAGAACCTTGAACACGGTTGGTAGCTGGCAGAGCACAAAGCCTGTTTTCTAGCAGACTCTTTAATAAATGCACAAAACACCTGACACTGCTTTGTAACACGTAAACTGCCATGAAATTAGATCTCCTCAAGAATTTCCACTGTACATCAAACACCTCTTTAGCATCTTCTCCAGCACTGTATTGCCTCAGGTCTTCCTAAAAGCTACTTAACATTTTTAATAGTTATTTTTAAATCCTCAACAGCCACAGCAACACACTCAAATCCTAGAGACACGGCCCAGAAGAGAGATTTTGTTATGTGGGAAGTCTAACCAATCCCTTGCGCTCCGGAGATCTGCAGCCTCACTACTGAGTGGCAGCTGCTGTCTCTGAGAAAAGGGGCTTCAGGTTCTTGAAGTAAATCCTGTCCCTCTCATACAGAGATGAGAACATCTTTACTAGCAGAATTGTATTTATTTATTGAAAAGTAAAAAATTATTAAAAGAAAGGTGTTTGCTCAGGCGCTGAGCTTTGCCAGGTGTTTTGCCAATACCTTTCTGAAGAGCAGAAGCAGAACCAACAGAGATGGAGATGCCAATGATACAAGGATGACAAATTTCAACCAAAAAACAAATCCCAAAGCTACCAAAGAGTGGCAGAACCTCAGCTGAAACACAGCAGTAAGAGAAGATCTTGGAAAAAAAAGCAAACCAAACCCTAAACAAAAAACTACTCTCAACAACACCACCCACACACCCGAAATCCAAGCAACAAGTCAAGTACAGGAATACTGGAGAACTCCTATCAGGCAGGATTCCTGGGGCAGGAATGCAGAGATTAGATTAAAAATAAAACAATCAGGGCACTGTGTTCTCCATGCTCCAGCTGCTTCCCCACAGGAGGCTCCTGCTCTGCTGGGCCTGGGATGGCCTGTGCAGGCCCTGGGGGCTTTGCCAAATCTCACACGAGCTTGGTGCTCTCCTGCCAACCACACTTCCTACTGTTCTGTTTTCCTATTGGATTTTGGAACAACACAAATTCACTTTGCAGAAGATCTCTCCAAGACAGCAGCAGTGGGAGGAGGAGGAGGAGCTCTTACCTCTGACATTCAATCCGTTGTCACAGGCGAACTGTGCAAAGGGTGACATGTACGTGGGGTCATAGGCCAGCTCGTGGGCTTGCTCTGCAATGCTCCGTGCAGTCTGCTGGATGCTCTCGTAGTTGGAGTTCTGAATTCATGAGAAAAGAGTTTATTCTTATTCAGATGTCTATAGAAGTTGGGCTGATCCATGTCAGGTTTGGAGATCCCTCAACTGCTAGGGCTCACTCTCAGGTCAGGGCACTAATTATCACCTTCCCTTGCAAACAGAGCCCTTCCCCATCCTTTAGGCTTTGCAAATTGGATTACAACTATGGATCTTCACAAGGGAGGGCCAGACCTCAACTCCCTACCAGCAGCTCAAGAGTTGGGCTTGGAGGATTTCCAGAATCTAGAAACTTAGAAGAATAGTACTCAAAACAGACTAAACCATGTCACCTGAAGGGAACAGGGCATTTGGCAGCTGTCCCTGAAGGGCACCCTGCAAGGCCCTTCCCTCCTAAGCAGGCTCCGCTAAAGTATTTGTTTTATCTTGAGTGCAAATCTTGCACCTCTGACCCTCTCACCCCAACTGACAAGAGCACATTTGGGGAGAAGAGGCACTTTGAAGTCAGATGAGAAAAAATGCACTGAGAGCACACACATGTTCTCCAGGCTGCATTTTAAGGACTCTTTTTTTTCCCTGTTTCAGCAATTCTGCTGCTTTACTCCCAGGCTTTTCTCACTCAAGCCAACATGACAGACAACCACTGCTCTTTTTGTCTGTAACCATTTTTAAATGCCTTGTCATTTCAAGAGCCTTCCCCACAGGTTTGGGAATTAGCAGGCATTTATGTGATTAACTTTTGGCTGAACCTCTCGGGGAACTCCAGTGCCTTTCCCAAACACACCAAAAGGTGGAGCTCAGCCTTCTTCCACAAGGGAATTCCAGCTCCAGTGGCCAGCCAGGACAACCTTACTCTGTGTACGGACAAGGGTGTGAGGTGGCTGCAGCCCCAGGGACACGTTAGTGACCGGTGGAGCTGCAGGATAAGAGGAGGCCAAATTCTCTTAAAACCACACTGTAATTCTCTTATTTGTGCTTCACAGCAAAATAGTTTCCCCAAGGAGTTTATACATATTGATATCTCCTTAAGTGTACTTTCCTTTCTGTAATTAAATAGCCTGAAGCTAAATATTCTCAGCCAAATTAAAATATTTTCATGTATTCTTACTATTTAAAAAGAACATTTGTGGTCACTAATGTGGAAAAGTTGCCAAGAATTTTTTTTTTACAGAACACTGAAGATTTTCAAGCATGTGCAACCCACAATTCAGACAGTCCATCCCATGTCAGAATTACGGGTTTATAATTAAAAGTAGCTTCTCTGAAAGTTACTTTAAGTGTAAGCTCACCCTCAAGTAACCCAGAAGAGGACTCTCTATTTTCCTGTGTCATCTCCAACCTGCAGGTGCAGCATGTGAGCAGCTGGCCAAGGGCAGCACCTGCTACTGAAATCTCCCCCTTCCCTTCCCCCTCTCACCAGTTCCTGACATGGGACCAGCTGCTACTTGGGAAATTTATGCCCAAGCTGTTGCTCTTGGGTTCAGCCTGGCTGCAGATCCAAGAGAAAGCCCTCTGGGGTCAATGTCCCTTGCACTGCTCACATGGGGTATTACCTGAAAAGCCTTTCAGCGATGCAGCACTTTGTGGTGTGGTTTTTATATAAAACACTGAGGTTTCGGGCATTAAAGGTAGTAACTATAAAGGTTTAGCCAGTACAAAAGACATGAAAGATTGAGGATAAGCTCACCTTCAGCTTTTTCAACTCCTGCAGGATCATGTAGTCAGGCATGTTGTCAAACAGTCCATCTGTGGCGGTCAGGATGATGTCCCCAAGCTGGACATCGAAGGACGTGCTGTCAGCAGCCTCGGGGCTGGGGAGGGGACAGAGGTTAAAGGACTGCAGCCCTCAAAAAGACACCAAACAACCTCAAACAGCACATCACAGCTTCTGCACTTCACTGCCTGTTGGGGGCTTTTTGCAAGACAAAGAAATAATGGCTCACCGTGGAGCTTTAGCATCAGGATGGGCTGTCAGGAAAGCTCCACCACAGGCACTGTGACTGCAAACAGGTCCTGTTCCAGCTATTGCACCAAGGATTTGCAGTTCAAATTCCCACATGAACCATCCTGCAAACTAATCTGCTCCAGGAGTGTGTCTCCATGGAAACCATTAAGCAGAATGGCAGCTCAGGGCTTCCTTCTGCTATCTTAAAAGATGTAAGAGAGTGATACTCGAAAGGACAATTCATAACAGACCTGGCCCAAACACTTCAGGATCTTGAATCACTTTCTAAATTCAGTGGAATACAAAGCATATCTGGAAATCACTACCAGGAGACCACAGCCTGTTGGAATGCTTGTGTCCAACACATTACACAACACCACGAGGAAAAAACACCCAGCTTGGGCATGAACATCGCTGCAAAATGTGATTCTCAGAAGCCACATAACAAGAAGCCTTTCATTTTTAAAGACTCTTCAGGGGAGAGGGAGAAATTGCTGCATCCCAGGCCACTGGGCTCTGCCGAAACACAGAGAAGCTGCTTTGCTCAAGTGATGTGTAGCTTCAGGAAGGCTGATGGAGTTAAGATTGCCTGCCTATGCCCATATATAGCCAAATTCATCACTGAACTGGGACAACAAACAAAAAAGGACAGGAGAAGCGTTTTGACAAGGAGCATGAGTACTAATTAACGTCAGGAACAGTGCAGGAACCAGCCAGAAAGCTGTAATCGTGATTCAGAGCTGAAGTGTGGGAGCACATTTATCTTGTGCTTTCCTTATTATGGGATGACTCAGATTACTTGGCTTCCCTGACTTCCACTGGACATTATCAATTATCCTCTGCTCTTTGTTTTTATTGTCTTCCTACAGATGACAGAGAATGGCAGAAAAATTAAGATTTTTACAGCTCTGGAGCTTCAAGCCATCAATTAATTTTAGTCTAACAAAGAGATTGGATTATTGAAGGGTTCTAATTTCAGAGCTCTACCCTGGCTTCCTCTCAGCAGTTGTAGGATGAAGAAATAAAACCACACACATGAACGGTCAAGCGTTTCAGCAGCTTAACCAACACTTCCAAAAAGAGCTATTTTGGATTAAAGTCTCAACCTTTACTGCATCAGCCCTGATATTGCATAGAATCATTTAGGCTGGAAAAGACTCAAGCTCACTGAGTCCAAAACTTCAGCTGCCTACTGCATTCCATGGGCACTCTTTGAAGATCCTGTTGCCACCTCCCTATATTCAGATGAGGGATATCACTTTAATGAGTCAGACATTTTTGAGAGCTGCCTTTTAACACCTTTTGAAAGCTGTTTATTTTTTAATTTATTTCATATTACTGATGAGATTTCACAGAGTCAGGATGGATCAGCCTGACATTCCTAGGGGAAGACACAAGAACAAGCCTGCCTTTGAAACTACTCATTTCTGTGAACAGATTGTCCTTTCCTCATACTCTCATTCCCAGCTTGGTGTTCCGCCAGTTTTTTTGCTCGTTTTGGTCAAATACAATATGCTGCTGGAAACAGCAACTTGGAAACACAAGTTACAGTCACATGTCCCTCTGCTCTATTCTTCAAGCACTTGCACAACCCCAGTGCCAAGATATCTAAATTAGCTACTCCAAACAGTCCCAAGGGAGCACAGACAGGGATTGGAACCAAAGCTGCTGCTGAATCCAGCCACTTGTCCACACACCAGCTATAGTGGGTGGCATCTTCCCATGGAACACAACATGCCCATGGCTATGGGAATATGCCACCATGAACAGCCCAATAAATTCAGACTGTGCAACAGGTACAAAGTTAAGTGCAAGGTGAGAAATGTTCCCATTACCTGAAGAGGGAGGGTGGCAGATCCAGGACCTGACTGGATATGCGTTTAAATCCTACGTGCTACAGAAGAGCCCCACAGCAGCACAACTGCAACTTTTTGGGAGTTGGTCACATGCACAGATTAAAAATTAAGGTTCCTCTTTCCCCTTACCTGTCACTTAAGACAACTCCTTCTGCTTCTGGTGGAGCTATTGACAGCTGGAAGGGAGTGTTGAAGTAATGCTGCTGCTCATCGGATCGGTGGACGACTTCTCCGCCTCTGACTACCAAAAATCCAGAGTCTCCCAAGTTGGCTGTATGTAAACGATGACTTGATCTGTCCAGGACTACTATACAAGCTGTGCTGCTCCCTGCAAACAGAGTGACTGCGGTCAGCCTTACAGAAACTGCTTGTTCTCTCACTGATTTGATCAACAATTCAATTATTCAAACATTTATCAAAGCTTAATAGTCAGGAGAAATGGAAATACTCAATAATGCCAGAATTAATATAAAATAAATGTTAGAAATCTTTGCAATACAAACGACGATTTTTGTGCAGAATTTACTCTTCCTGCTTTGATTTTGGTAAACACATTATGCTGACAAATACTTGTTTTGTTTGGCTTTATTTACAGTTTTCCATCCCAACATACGTCAGCACATTCTGCTATAGGACCGGATTTACAGAACTCACATAAAATACTGAAATTCCGAAATCATGGAGATAATAGAATTCTAGTAGCATCCATACAATGCTAGGAGCTCTCCACACAGTTTCACTCATCAGCTGTAAATAAACCACACCAAGTAAAGAACTGTTTGCAATGAAGTATTAGGTTCTGCTGCATTTCTCTGCTCAGAACACAAAATGCTTTTCCTCCCAGCCTGGCTCTGCAGAGCTTGCTTCAAGTTTAAAAAATAATAATCCTGTCACATCTTCAGGATACCAACTCCACAAGTTTAAGGAAAACATGTTTCAGAGACAAATACTATTCCAAATTAAAGAAATAGCAGAAACATGATGTCAACTGTGCTTGGAATTATCCCAGCCATGCTTGAGGGCACTGAGGAATTCTCCATTCATTCACTGGGAAGTAGCCACCAACTGTGCTTGGTTGCAAGCCACAGAAATGCTGTATTGCAAAGAAATCCAAAGTCCTTCACAGCAAACAGCACTCGCTCAATTCTGCAAACAGGACAGGACAGCGCAGCCACCGAGAGACCTTTCATTCCCAAGAGGGTGAAATTCAGCTACAGCATTTCTTCTTGGCTTCTGCCCTGTATCACCAGCTCGTGAATGGTCTTCATCTTCTACCCTAACATTCTCCCAGCAGGATTTTCCACGCACAGCTCCATGCTGGACAGACCACAGGCTTGCAGTGAGCAAAGCTTAGGATCAGGCTTGCTAGCTCAGAAGTCCAGCTGGCTCCAGGCATTGCCTGTTCCAGATATTTCCCTTTCTAATACAGACAGTTCCCTGCAACACACAGGACCTTCTCCTTCCTTCATGAATGTTAAGTCAAAGCAGTATCTCCAGAAAAATTTCTGATTTTCTACATGAGTGTCCAAATTGTTCTACAACATAACAATGATTAAATAAATGGCACAGTTTCCTCCTATTTCAGTTTTATTTTATATTATTTGCTGGATTCAATCCTGGCGAACCAAGTATAAGGCTTAAAGCACAACAGCAAGGAAAAGTTATTGCCTAATGAATCCTCCTTAATGAAGTCTTCTCCCTTCCCTTTATTTTAAATAAACTCTAAATGCTCACTGCCGTGGTAATTCCAGGGTTTTACTCCTCCTTCCAAAAATACTGCTCTCAGTTAAAGGAGAAACACTAAGGATCATTAGTTTCAAATTCTAACTCTATTAGCAGAGTGTAACCAGGAGGCCATGGGTGGAATGCAGATCTTGTGACTCAGCACACGCTGCTTTTCAGCACTGCAAAGGTCAAGCCCAGCCGAGCTGCTCCATCTCCAAAGGCGCAGGGCGAGCTCTTGCCAGTGCCCCACTTTGTAGCTCACTTGCAGCTACAGCTGCTTTGCACAAATAAGCACCATTCAACACACCAAATCCTAATGTAATTACTGACCACTGCTATTTTTGTGACACTTAAGGTCACTCCTGAGGTTCCAACCTATTCTTTAGGCGTATAATGCGAGAACATCTGTTCCCAGCTCAGCAGACAAGTTAAATATAGCTCACACAGCACTGCTCTGGCACAGGAGCTTAAGGTCAGGTGAGCCGTGCGCATTTCGTGCAGGGCAAACACTTTCTTGGTGCAGAAAAGGTCTCACGTCCTTTAGAGAAGTGTCCCCGTGGCAGAGTTGTCAGCTGAGGCCAAGTGTCACCTCTTTATCTGCTCCCAGTCCCCAGGCAGCTGAATGCCCTGTGTCCCATCAAGGCTGACCCAGAATATGTGAAGCATCTACTTCAGTTGGCTTTCAGAAAGATCTGTAATGAATCTCCTCACAAAGATCTATAAAAATAATACTACCAGAGATCGTATGATATGAACTACTCAAGTCAACCAAGTGGGCTTTGAGTCCACTGGACATAAAAGGCAACACGAGCAGAGTAAGGCCATGAATGAACAGAATTGAGTACAATTATCCTCAGAAAATATTTTTCCTTGCATAGCTGAAGCAGAAAGCCACAACCAGCCATGAAGGGTTTTCAGCAGAGAACACTTATGTATACATACAAAATACAGAGCGAGCACATGTGCACTGTGTGTTCTACTGCAGAACTCGCTCTGCAAACTCTGCTGAATTCACCCTTCCCACAGAAAGGCTGTTAGCCTTTTATTTTATATATAAACACACACATCAATACTCTCTGCATTACTAAATTAAACAGTTTTTAAACATACGAGAGAAAACAAGGACGCCACCAAGGTGACTACATTTCTGTTTTCAGTTAATTAAGGGAAATTAACTGCCTGCAAATTTGCTGTAGACAATGACAACAGATTCAAGCACCCTTCAGTAAATCCATGTGTAGGTAACACACAGCCCAGACTGAACTGACATATTTTTGGTGTCTTACCAAGCAAAGGTACTTTGTTCTGCAGAAGCTCACAATAGCCTGCGGTGAGAATTCCAACAGGATTGCTTGGAACGAACCGTCCTTCTTTTACTAAACGTTCACACGTTCGCATGAGAGTCCCTGAGAACTGAGAAGGGTCAACCCCGTAGTCTCTCCAGCCACCTACACCATCTGCCACCCCTGCAAGGAAACACAAAACCAGAGTTACATGAACAGAAATGGTTTTCAAAACAAGGGGTTTAATTATTTACATCACTTATAATATTTAGTAACTAAAAGGTAGGACATGGCACATGCTTGAAAAACATTTTTGTTTAACAAACAAATTTCTGAGTATTTTTAAGATAAGTTCTGATATCAGCTCCCAGACAAATCTCTAAACAGAATTTGAATTGCTGAAAAGAAGGTAAAAGTCTAATGCTGAGCATGAGGAGGCTGACTCCACTAGAAAACAAATAATGGGATATTGAGGGGAAGATGGGGATTCAATCCAGTCCATTAAAAGGGAAGACATTTTATTAATTTTATAAATGAAGGTCAACATTTTAACTAGTACAGAAATGACAAAGAAACTCTTCCCTGCCATTCAGCAGCACAGTTTTTTCTCAAGCTACCTGCTCATATGAAGGACAATGATTTCTATTTGGTAGTCTAAATTACTATAAAAAATAAACCTCCATTTTACAAGTGTTTTCCAAAATCCATGTAACCAACAAAATGCTGGGACCTATCCCTTTTCAAGGAGATTTTGTTGCTTACAGCTTCAGCCAGGCAAAAGAATGAAAACTGATTATGATCAATTTTCAGTTATTCAAAATAACCCAGGTATTAGAAAATCAGACCGTTCTGCCAAAACCTGGGAAGCTTTTAGCAGCTGCAATGAAAACAGTGACTGCGGTCATGGAAAGGGGGTGGTCAGAGGGAGGTGAGCAGTAGACATATATTCTGGTGGTCATTTGGCACAAGAACTTTGAACTTCCTCTAATTGCCTAAATGATAAAAGCAAAATACTGCTGAAGGTATTATTAGAGAATAAAATGTTACTATGGGGAAATTTTTCTAAAAATTTTTTTGATCCACAGCATGGGACAAACCATTTCAAGCACAGACTTCCAAAACAAACAAAAGCTAAAATACGTTCATGATAAAAGCACGAAAAGTGAATTTCAGATCTCAGATTGTGCTGAAGGACAGTCTCCTCAGGAAAAAAAAGGCACTATTATAAAAGGCATGAAAATGTGAGTGAGAAGATAAAACTCAGTTTCCTCATCTCCAAACGCCCTTCACATGGGACATGGTCTGAAACTGAGACGGAAGGTTTAGAGCCGACCTTGGTGTGAACTATAATCTGACAGGAGGTTATAGCCAGATTCTGAACAGCCTATCAACATTAATCAGATTTCTCCCTAAAATAGTGCACAACCTTTTAGACACCTGCTTTGTCCCTTTGCTTTCTCAGAATAATGTTACAGGAATGCAGATCCCTGCATTCACCTCTTTGAGCAGTCCCTGGGAAGAAGCTGATGTAAAAGCACCCAGCATTCTCAGAAATGCCTCTTCTGGATTCTTCAAGAACAGATTAATTCTCTCTCTGCAGGTCTCACAACCTCAGGTTAATACTGGATTAACCCTTTGTTTTCTCCTGCCACACTGACAAGTCTAGAACAAGAGATCATAAAGGAAAAGCTCTAGATCCAGAATGTGAAACAGAAGCTCAGCTTCAGGTCGCATGATGGTGCTTTACGTGAAGTTACCAAACTTATTTTTCCTTTCCCTTTAAGATGAACATAGTCCAGATGTATTTCTGCACTGCTTCACTGACAACAGGGTTAACGCAATGAAAAGATGATGTTTGACAAATGCTGCCCAAAGATCTTGGCTCTCAAGGCAGTTACAAAGAAAGCTCGGCAGAAGTTACTGAGTTCCCTCAAGCGATCCAGAAAACCCTTTTACATCAGTGTTGGGAAACACTGAAACACAAACACTACAGCTTTAGCACAGAGTACCAGAGAGCCACCACAGCATGCACCCAAGAAGGTCAAATTATCAAAACCTACTGAATTTTTAAAGGAAAAACGAGAGTATGCCAACTGACTTCCTTTGTTCATTTCTAACTCCAGGCAGGAAATGTGAATCCCTAATCATGGCAGCACCCTTCATGCTCTATCCTGAGCCATGGAATGGCTTTGTCTGTCTGCCTTCCGCCAGCTATAAACAGCTTTAAGTAGGTTCTGCCAGTGCCTTCCAAGCAATCACCCTATAGATATGCACCAGCAGCTCCTCCGGCTTTGCCTAGTACCACACTTGAGAGAACAAACTGTCTGATTCCACATCACCAGGACAGTTCTGCTGACCCCCGGCTCCATCCTGGAACCAAAGCCAACAGGATCATTGCAGGAGCAGGTCCCAGAGGCAGTTTTCAGTGACACCTCCACAAGCCCTCATCAGCTACCAACCCTATTTCTTGGCCTTGCCCCAAATGGAAAAGATGGGGTTTTACAAAGGTTTGGGGCCAAGACCTTTAACCATCCTGTCCTACCTTCAATATGGTTTTAAAATCAACCCAGCATCTTCACATTCTACAATCTCTCTAAACTGAACAGTTTCACGTGGGAGAGGAATATGTGATTTTGCAACAGTTTGAGTAAACCACTACTGAAATAGATGAAATGTAAATGAAGATAAAGTTTATGAAAACTTTGCGGTATTTGGTATACAGCAAACAAGGAGCAAAACTATTTCAAACCCCAGAAGTAGCAAAAACTGAAACTCAGCTTTTATTAATATCAGGTTTTCCCTCTGTCATCAAAAGAAAATTCAAAGGTATTGCTATTGGCAGGATCATTTCCAAGGAATAAGGCCAAGCTCTATTTATATATATTACTTTTGCTTTCATCCAAGAAAAAAAAAAGGTATATATTCAAAATACCTTTTCAACAAATACTCTTTAAGCCATAAACCATTGTCTTCTAGTATCAACCATGTTACAAATTAGGAATCATATGACATTTAAGACAAAGTGCACGGCTGAGAATTGCTGAAATCGAACTGTACACAAACCTTGGGCTTTTTTTCATTCAAACCATTCAGTAAATGAGAAAATTTTATAGGCAGAACACTTCTGTGACTATTCCCTGTTCAAGTCCATGCAGAAATTACACAAACATCCACGTGACAGTGCAATGCCTGCAGCCAGATGAACCACCACTGTAAATAAAGCAATTGAAAATTTCACAATAAATTACTTCAAAAGAATAAATACTTCTCAAGTATTTAACTATATTACAAAGACCTTTCAGAATCTGAGAGCTAACACTTCACTACACTGCCTTATGCTGGAAAATACACAAATAAGCCTGCCAGATAAAATACTTGCTGCATGCGTCAGTCCAAAAATTGACTTTTTCCAACTCCTCAAAGATTCAGAGGACCAAAATCTCTTCTAAAGAAACACCTGCCAGGAAGTTACAAGACAAAGCACAAGTGACTGATGCTGCAGCACTGAAACAGAGCCAGGGCAGATACTGGCAGTGAAACTTGTTAAAGCTGATTTCAAAATGCTAAAAGCACCTGGGATAAGATACAAGCTGAAATGCAAATGTGAAGTTGTTTTGCCTGCCAGCACATGAGCTCCCTGCAGAAGGCCAGGGAAAACCAGCCAGTGCTGAAAGCAGCAATATCTGCTTTTCACCACTCACTTGTGTGAGTGAGATCCAGGTGTTCTGCCTGGTTGAGAGCAAATATAAACTAAACAGCCTGAAAGTTCATAACAAACCCCTGATACTGATCAAACCCTGTTTAATATAAATAGTGTTACGAGGGGCAGTTCTGGTGAGCTGGCAAATTAATCTGCACATGGTCAGAGTCCAAAAGTACCACCTCGTCCCAAAAATCTCCAGAGACAGATACTCTGAAACATTGCATCAGCCAAGAACAAAAATCACACACAGAAGCACCAGGCAGGCACAAGTATGTCAGCAGGAACTGCTTTTGCATGCAACCACAATTAACTTTCTAAGGCACTCCACACACATCCTACTAACTCTCAATTTCTTGAGATCCTTACCTGAAATAGCAATGAATCACTGGTAAAAGAACATCAAAAGGATATATTTATAACTGAATTTTTCATCAAATATGAAGGCTAAAATGGTAAAAAAGTGCAATGAGCTGCACAAGTTTGAAATACAGCACCTAGTATTTGTCAACATATCAGAACTGAGATAAACCGATAAGATTTCTTGTTTTATCAGTGGTGGGATAAATCACACACCTAGACAGGTTCTCCATCTAAAGCAAGTCCAATGCTCAAAGGCAGCACTTGACCCTCGGCAGCTTCCCTGGATCTGTTAGAGCCAAATGGTATCTATCCCCTCCCCTGGGTTTTGACAAAGAAATAACCCAGCTAAATACAAATCCCTAAAGGCAGAGTGTGTGTGACTGCTAACAAGTTACAAAAGAAAAGGTTACTTATTTACACTATTACAGTAAAACTTAAACTACCCTTTCATGAAACAGAAAGGTTCTGGAAGAGTAACTGGGTAAGTGACAACAAGGAGGAAAAAGCAAGAGGCAAAGTGAGCAATGATCTTGAAGAACAAACTGAAGGAGAAACACAGAACTGGAAACATTAAATTGTGCATATACTCCCAGAAGAAAGCAACAGTTCCTTATATCTATTTCTCCCCCGCTCTAAAGTACACTTGCTCCTGAAGCAGATTTTTACCAGGTAGATCTCTTCCCTATTTTACTGCAGCCTGAGAAATCTCAGTGGATTTTGGGAGCTCCAGGAGAATACTAAACTATAATCCACTCCTGCAGGCTTTATAAAAAATTCTCTAGTTACAACTACTTAATTTCTCAAGGTTTTCAGTGACTGAGGAACTGATGAGAAGGACAGGTAGTGGGGGCAGACGCTGAAATAAATCCCTGCCAGCCTGACCCATCTCAGGCTCAGTATTCACAGCATGGATGAACCAGAGCAAAGAGCAGGAGATTTTCCCAACACTTCCTATGATTACAGGTATGATTAACCCTCACGTCCTGCACTGTGATCAGCTTTGCTTATTTCCCTGTGATCTCAGACAGAATCTGCTTTTCCTTCGGACCAAAATCTGTGTACCAATGGAAAACTGGCTGCTATCAACAAGCATCAATAGCATTTACAGTTAAAATTTGTGTTCAACTGGAAATTCTGACCTGAATACTTCTGTGCAATGTCCTTGCACAAACCGTGAGAAAGAAGAATAACCAGATATAAGTTTCATTCTCAGAGGTTACATTCAGTGCTGCTCCAGAGCAGCTCTGCTGACAGAAAGTCAACCAGTGTGACTGTTACTGGGGTGGTTCTCAATCTGCAGTTTCCTCACTAATGCCAGCACTTAGTTAAACAGAAAATTTCCTGTGGTCTGCTACAAACTAAGACGTGCACAGCTCTGCAAATCTCCGATCACTGCCTCCCAGCTGCCCTGAGCTCTCCAATACAGTAGGTGAAAGGTTACTCCGAGGGAGGCGGGCAATTCTCGCCTCCTTTAGTGTGATAAGTTGTGATAAGGCAGCAATCTCTTTAATAGGTATGATACCAAATAAACCACTTAACATAGTCCTCTATAACCTTCAGGCATCCAAGCAAGTATCCCTTCCTCCTCCAAGCTGCCAGAACAACCTTGACATTTCATCTACAAATCCTTTTAGGCGTTGTAGTTTACTTTTCCTGATGACAGTGACACTAACAATATTCCAGGGACTTTGTCACTCTGCAGTTTTACCTACCTCCTATGCAGGCTGCTGACAAACTTAATTTTCAAACCAAGTGCAGCTCTTTTCTCTCTAGAGAGGCTGCCCTATAGCACCCAGACACTCCCCCCATACCCTCCAAAAAAAATTTAAAATCAAGATTTGCAGCAAATAGAACAATTGTCAAATTTTAACACTGCTGTGAACAAGCAGTTTCCTGCTGCCAGACAGTTTTTCCTTACTCCTGCGGGTCAGAAATAGTTTGGAACAGTCAAGTCACACTGGCTACACCCAAACTTGTACCCAGCACAGACATTGTATAAGTGATGCTGTCATGGGATGCGCATTGGCTGCTGCAATGTTTCAATAATGAGTCACACAACAGCTTGGAAAATCCGTAAAAAACTAGCAAAGACATTGGGAGCCTGATAAGGCAGGAATAAGCAAGAAAAGGCAGATCCCAAAATTATGGAAAAAACCAATCATCAGCACGTGACACCTCAAAATTTGTAGCAGTGAAAACACTGGCTTTAATATTTACTTTCGGTAAATTAGTGAAATTGTTATTAAACTGTTTTAGTTAATTTTAAAAAATTGGCTTGTTCCCTAAGTAGTAAAAATTCTACTCACATGCTAATGAGAAAAACCAGAGGTGTCAGTTCCTGAAGAGTTTGGTTTTCAGCTTTGACAAAACCCAGTATTTCTGTCCTCAAAAGTTCCAAAGGCATCAGACATGAAGCAGTACACAACGTCTCCCAAATCTCTGTGAGAGATCTCAATACCCTGAGGATCTGAACACCCAAGACACCGGCAGCGAATGAACAGAAAAGTACATCCTGGTACAAGCAGCAGCAGAAAGGAAACACAGACCTGAATTGTAAAGCTCTGGAGATTAACATTAGCAGTAAAGCCATTTCCTTTTCTCTGGGAGATCCCTAAGGAAACACTCTCGTTCTGAGCTTGTTTCTCCCTGTGCTCAAAACAGGATGAAAACATGCAAATTTGACAGGTGTGTTCCAGACAAAAGCAAAAATGAGACAAAACCCTCAAGGATTCAAGGACACCAGTAACAGGCCTTATCAAGCCTTGAACATCTATGGGAAGACTGGAAATAACCTGAATCTTCATGAGCTTTCTGCTGATCTTACTATGAAAGGATGGAAGTTCAGACTAGAAGACACTGTTAAACATCCAGCCTTTGAACTGCACAGTACACATACAACAAAAGAAGTGTTTAGCATTTTGATTCTGCTATAAACATACTGCCAAGCCAACTCCTGTTTGACCTAAGAAAATGAATCCCCAAGCATTCATGCCAAACGGCTGGGAGTAGTTCTTTCATTGCTCCACCACACCCAATCCATCCCACACAGGTAGGCTTTCCATACACTGGTTCTAGAAAACACTGGCACAAAGGAATTTTAAATTAATTATCTGCCTTGGCTTTGTCACTGATGACTACTCACTCCAAGTGATACACTTGAAATTTACTGTGTCAAGTGTTCACTTTGGCTCAAACCACTCGAGCCTCTTCTCTAAATGTCAAAAAATTAAATTTGAAACCCAACAGAGCAGCTCGGGCAGTTTTGCTGAGGTGCAGAGCTAGGTACTGAGGTAGTACAAAATTTATGAGGGTCTTAAAAAAAAAAAATCATTACGGAACCTCAGATTTGTGACGGGAGTAAGAGGAATTGAGGGAAATAAAACACTGGTGGTGCTGAAACTGTCCCTGCGGCAGTGTAAAAGGGCTGGTTGAGAGAGTAAAGAGATGATTCCAGCAGCAGAAACTGGGAGCAAACTACTACGTTTGTAAACTTAAGGGCTACAGATGAAGAAAAAGCATGAAGTTAGAAGCATCAAAACCCACCTGAGCATTACTGTTCTTGCAGAAAGTACAGAGGTTTTGGATTTTCAGTATGTATATTAAAAAAGCAATAAAGAACTAACGTAACAACAGCTTTACAGGGAAAAAACCCCAAAAAACAACAAACCAAACCAACCAACCATTTTCTATTTAAATTATTTTCTTCTTGGTATTTAAAACATCCTGGTCTGGGGAAAAAACCCCAAATTGATCCTTAAGTGGACATACAACTCTGTTTGTTTCCAAGTTGCCATGAAAATTAATGCAAAGACCAACTTAGAAATGCAACTCTCCGTCGACGCCAGCAGGAACACAAGACAAGCTGTAGGTCCACATATGGTAATTACCAAATATGGCCAAAACCCCCCAAACATCATCAAATGGAGCTAAATCTATCCCTTCCCCACACAGAGTCTACTTCAAAGTACAGGAGAGTCTGGATTCCTCTTAAGGGCAAACACCAATTGCTCAGTTATTTATCAGTGCTTGCCTAGCATGAACTTTAAAGGCAGCCAGGGTTAGTCACATGCTAAAGGAAGGGTGTCCAACAGCTAATTCTAATCCAAAAAAGTTGATCTGGATGAGGCACCACAGAGAAGATGGAGAGCATCTCAAATGCACCAACCAACCTTCCACATCTTGAAAGCTGGGGCATCGCTCTTACAGTAACAGCTCCTTTGAGAATAACCAGCAATAACTGTTACCTAGCACCAACTTACAGCTTCCTGAAGAAAATGTCTCGGCTCTATTAAATGGCAACCAAGTTACAATGACAGCGCCAAACTGAAGAACCACTTCCACAGCGTGAGATAGTATGGAGCAACCCCACCGGTTTAAAATAAATAAATAAGTACAAAAACCCACCCCCACAGATGGGCAGGGAGAAGGAAGCTTTTTTTGAAGTGTCAAAGTTTTGGTGAAAATTTGATTCTGGTAATCACACCACAACTAAGTTGTGCAGAGTGTCAGTCAGCCAAATTCAACCTTGAGTACACAGGAGAAAGGTCAAGCACTGTCAAAAGCAATGTTGCCCATAGACTGAAGATTCCATTGATTATCCCTAATTATTCACTTCTTCTAAAATTTGAACCTTTAAGATTCATTTCACCCGTGATTCCAAACCAGAGAGCGCAATCAGGCCAGAACAAACAATGAAACTGAAGTTTGACATTTGATTCCAGTCTCAATGTCACTTTGTCTTTCACTTGACAAGGACATTGCATGCGTTAAAATCAGGAAGTGCCTGTTCCAGTAACCTTTTCTGTGCAAATGCAACACATATACAGGGGGATCGGTTAGGTTTGAAAGGAAGACAGAAAGTGAAACGCACTGGGAGTTGTTTCTCTGAGTTTTGGAGCCACTGGGCCTTACAGGCACCCACAGGTGAAATGCGCAGGCTGGGCCCGGATAGCCGGTACACAAAACCCCCCATGGCAAAGGCAGGCAGAGCTGCAGCAAATAGCACGAGAGCTTCCTTGGGAAGCTAAAAAAGCGAACTCACGGTGACAATGACAGGCAGAGACAACTCCTTTGTCTGCGACGGGGGGCTGAGCCGCTCGCCATGTGCAGCTCCACGAAGGAGGGAGGGATGGGGTCACACAGCGAGGCCGAAGCCACCTCAGCCCCCGGCCCGGGCACTTACCCAGCACATCCGCGGTGCGGTGCCGCGCCACGAAACAGGCGTCATCCCCGTAGCACATGCCTTTCTTGAGGATGCCCTTGCGGAAATCTTTGCCGAAGCCACAGCTGGCCGTCACCAGGCTGTAGTCGCGGGAGTCCGTCTGTGAGAGGCCGCCCAGGACCGCCCGCGCCACCAGCCTGCCGTAGGAGAGCACCGAGAACATGGCGTGGGGCGCCCAG
>VZRL01001454.1:117809-167803 GCA_013397895.1 Origma solitaria | reverse complement strand
CCCCCCATTGGCTCCCCGCCCCGCCTCATTTGCATGTTGCGGACAATAACAGCGGGCGGCTCCCGGCAGCCCCCGCGGCCGCGAGCAGGGTCTGCGCTCCCGCCCCTCGCGGGCAGCCCTTGCCGGGCCCGGCGCCTTTTACCCGCAATTAGTGCAATTAACGTTCTCCACACCGGGCAGAGCGCGGCTGCGCCTAACCCACATACTTGCCCTCCACGCCCCGCGCGTCTCGCGTGCTCCGAATAACTCGCGGGGACTCGCTGGCCGCCGGTGCTTCGTGCCTGCTGAGGACGGTTATGTGAGTCACGCCGCGCAAAAATGTGGTTTTTTTTCAAGGATGACTCGCCCTGTTCTTCCCGGCGCAGAGCGGCCGGGGACAGAGCCAGCTCAGCGCCGCGCGTGAGAAGCTTCTGTGCAAATCCATGGAAGGGCTGGCAGTTAATCCATTTTGGTTAAGGAACGTGAAATGCCAAACAAAACCCTCACGAGAAGGGCGTGTTGTGTAGTCATCACTGAAACCCCACTAAAACCACGTTAATTGTAGTTGAGCGTGGCACAAAGCTCTCAGCTGTTAACGCCAATAACTTCAAGGCATCGGTACTGTGGAGACCCACGGGGTTCAAAAAGACTCGTTTTCTGTGCTGCTCGTGGGTGTGCAAAAAATGGCTTTGTCCCTCTGGAAGTTCCCAGCAGGTAGCCCTGCAAATTGATTTAATTCCTTCGGGTACACACACATTAAGAGGCCGCTACCACTTACATAACCCGAGACACGTAAATAACAAACAACAGAGGTGTAAATACAGCAGAGGCAGGTGTGAAACCTGCCCCCCGAGCTGCCTGCAGTGAAAGGAAGAGCTCTCCACACTCCACCGACCCAGCCCACGGGAACGATGCTGAAGCACCCGCATTATCACAGGGGAGACATTTTGCTCCCCCCTGTACCTTGACAGAGACAATATTCCCCCCCCCCTTACACTGCTAAAGGCTTAAGCGATGTGTGAGAATTATCCAGCTAAAGCTGAAATTGTATCCAAACTTATTAAAAAATTAATCCTCCTGGTAGAACAGGGAGAGGAGAGTGAACACGAGGAGCAACCCAGGCCCAGTTTGGTGGATTACGGAATGGCTGCATAGCTCAATGTGCCAATGTGCTGGAGATAAGGGAGTGCTGCTGCCAGGGCCTGGCAGGGTGTGAGAGCAGACAAACAAGGTAGCTCATCTCAGTGCTTCACACCCTCTGTGCCTTTATCAGGAAAGGGAAGCACATATTTGCAGAGTTTCCCCCAGAGAATCATTCTTTCCCTTCTCTCAGTCTCCTTCTTCCTCCTTCTTGTCCAGGTTGTTTCTAGTTCAAGTCCAGCCTGGCCTAAGCTCTTTTTGTGTCCTGCTGCCTGCAGTGCCTTGAGGCAGCTCAGGCTGGTGCAAGGTGATCTGTCCTGCACTCCTCAGCTTGTGATCCGATCCATCTAAAGCTGAGCTCTCCCTGCCTCAATCCCGAGTTTCCCAGAGCTGGATGGGTGCTCTCTGTGCCACTTTGCCCAGCAGCCATGGCTCACAGGCTGAGGAACAGCGTTAGCTCAGGGCTGACAAACTCATTTGGCAGAGCACGACTGTGCTTCCATAAGTGCTCCCAAGCCAAGGCACACCATGAGCTGTTCACTCCTCCATCCTTGAAAATCTTGGAAACAGGCTCCCTGGGAAGTGGTGCAGTCACCATCCCCTGAAGTGTTCAAAAAATGAGTGAATGGGGCACTTCATGACACAGTTTAGTGGGCATGGGGGTAATTGGTCAAAGGTTGGACTTCATCTTGGAAATCTTTTCCAATCCATGATTCCACCCCAGGTCACCCACCCAAGTCTGTCCAGACAGCCAGACAACCTCATAATTTACATGGTAATTAGTAAACTTTGATGAACTCCATCACTCCTGCATGAGGACGCTGTGCCCAGATAAAAAGCTGCTCCTGGTTTTCATTCAAAGGATCTCTGAGCTCCTGTGAGACAAAACCCCCCAACTATGTGTAATAAAATATTTCAGAACTGGTTTTCCCCACTGTTCAGTGCCAGTCTGGATAGTTCTCTCTGTAAATCCCTCCCAGCCCATGCCCTGCTGCCTTACTCAGTGTTATTCTTGTACCCTGAGGGTCGATATCCTGCCAAGTGATATTTGTTTAAAATTCCCCAATGCACAAATTTGGCACAAAAACTGGAGCAAAGGGCATCCCCCTGGTTACTGCAGCTGGGTGGAATCTTCCCACCTCAAAGTCCAAGATCTATTTACATCAGCTCACTTAAGCTGCAAAAACAGAATGAACTCTTCCTGCTAGGCTTGCTCAGACCAATGAATGCACTGGGGAGTGAGAAGCAGAAGTGCTGCACAATGTAATCAACTGCTGAAGGCACAAGCAGGTTTTCAGCTTGTTTTAAAACTGATTCACTTGTAGTTGACGTCAATCCTCCCTCCCAAGTATCTTAGCCCTGAGATTGGTGTGTGATAAATATTACCTGTAATGCCATCTGCTGTACAGACTGCCCCAGCTCCTCACTATTTATTTAAGGGCTAATGTTGTGCTAGATCAGAATGCAGTTTATTTCAGCCTGGTTTGACTTTGTTTGGACTCTAATTCCCAATGCCTGTCCAGCTGGACTTTTAAAGTGATCTGTCATAGGGCAAAACCAATGTTAGCCCTGAAAAGATGAAGTTCAAGAGAGCAAGGTTGAATTAAACAGAAAACTAATGTGAGATGCAGAGTCAGATCACCAATAAGAATCACAGAATGGTCTGGAAGGGACCTCAAAGATCATCTCATTCCCGGGACACCTTCCCCTATCCCAAGTTGCTCCAAGCCCTGTCCAATCTTGCCTTGGACCCTTCCAGGGATGGGGCAGCCACAGCTTCTATAAATGCACATCAAAATCTTGCTGCTTGAATCATAATTGAAATAGTACGAGAGTAAATCCCTGAACATGTTTCTTAATAAACAGGAATCCGCTGCATCTCGAACTGCTTGGATTTCCATTTTATAGGACCTCCCACATAAGGATCACAGTGCCCTTTTTAATTATTAATTGACTCATGTTGACAGGATAAATTAAAATCTCTCTGATGGAGAACAAGCATTATTTATTGATGCCCTGATCTTATCCTACACACTTGGAGTTGTTCTTTGGAACCTGTTTCAGAAGTCCAACACCAGGGTGGGATTTTGCTTATCACTGAGGCTGCACCAGGACTATTTACCAAATGGTTTTTCTTAGATGTGACTTTTATCTTGCCTTTCTCTGCATGACAAAGGTTGTTTTTTTCTATTACAGCAAGTATTGGAAATGGGTTTAGGTGAACTGTTGCTATGAGTGAAGCCCTAACACTTCTGAGTGGAAAAAAAAAAGGTCACGAGAAACCCAGATTAATTCCATCCTACTTTGCTTTTGAACAGTTGCCCACTTCTACTCCATTTCAATGGTAGATGCAGTAAGAATTAATACCTCTTTATTCATCCAGCTCCTTCCCACATTCATCCAGGGTGCAATCTGTGCTTTCAGATTTCAGCAAGGCTTGGTTTTCATCTCGGAGTCTGGTCCCCTGTGCACCATCAGCTCTGCCAAGTAATTCTGGATGCAAGAAGAATGTATTAAATTCGATTTTCCCTTGTGCATTGTCAACAACCCTTTTTAACTGATTTTAAAGGCATCAGAAACATGTAAACTAACAAGTAGGGGCATTTTAGTATTAATTATCTCACGACACTGCAGTGAAACAAGAACACAGATCACAACCAATGATGACAAATAAACCAAGCACCACTCTCCCTCCAAGCCTGCAAAATAAATTCCAAGTTTCCAACTTTGCAGGACTTGCAGGGAGGAGAAATATTTCCATCCTTGTTAACTGACCATGTGGGAACTGAGTCAAAGAAGCCGAAGGGACTGTAAGCCCCTAAATCAGCTTCGTCCACAGGGAGATTGTATCTCAGCCATGTTTCAACTGTCCTTCCTGCAGGATTGCCTCTCTTTTTGTTCCTCTGCTGTGGGACAGTGGTGAGATGGAGTTCTAAAGATTCCCAGGACTTCCTCCAAACACAGGCACATATGCTCTTCAGTGGTTGCAGCCAGCCCTGGTGCAGCCTCAATGAGAAGCAAAAAAAAAGTCCTATGGTGTCATTTTTACAATTCCTTTTCAAACTGGAAGTGTTTGAAGTGACTGTTACTCTTCAAACCTGAAAAAAATAGCAAACCCAACACCACTAACAGCATTTTGGCACCTTGTTGGAAGGAAATGCATGGATGCTTCCAATTGAATCCAAATAATCTCAGAACAGCAAAGAAAGAGACTGAATACACCAGTTCTTCATCCCCAAGGAAGAAGGTAAACCCAGAGATTTTGGGTTACATTCCACACGGAAGGCAGGTTGGAGGTTCTTTTTGGTGAGGTTATTTTGGGGTGTAAGGCCTGAGGTAGAGTGGAGCAGTTTCTCACCTTTGTGTCACCATGTCCTTGGAGGAACGAGGCCTTTCCACGGGGAAGGATGACTCCCGGGTTTTGCCACATGACGTGGAGCTGTTTCAGATCCATCCTGTACCAGCTCTTTGATAACATCAAACGACCTCGGTGGCCTTGCAGACAATGCTCTGTCTTGTGTAACTGCTCACTCCTGTGATGTGGACACTGTGCAAAGGAGGGGCACTGTGGAATTATTTCCATTTTCAGTGGAAGCAATACGGTCCCCTGTCAGGTAATGCAGATCACTAACTTCACGGATTTCAATTTTAAAAATTAATTTCTTGGTTGGAAAATAAAGCCTGGATATGACATCTGTAAGATAACCCTAAGGAATCATGATCACGTAGTCACTTTCGAGCCGAGGTTTTCCAAATTAGTATAAAATTAGAATATTTTAGTTGAAAAATATCTCAAAGATAACATTGCACATGGAAAGATTACTAACAAGATTAATGAATGTGCTCCCTGAGCACCAAGGACCCACAGCATCTTCAAAAGGAGAAACTTTAACATTTTTAAAATTACTATATGAAAAGATTCCTAAAAACAAAGTTGCAAAAGTACTTTAGAAATATAGAATTTTATATCTCACAAGGGGCCCTTCCCCAATTTTTTGTGTGTGACCTTCCAGTAGCTTTTTTCCCCAAAAAATTTCACCTACGTGAATTACACTTGGATCACTACACCTGAAATCCTCCCTATGGCACTGAGGGGGCACTGAGGGGGCACCGAGCCCTCATCACCACCGGCCTGGGCTGTCCCTGAGGGCGCTCGGTGGCACAAGCGGCCGCCTGACACCACTACGACAGCCATATCCAGCCAGAACCTTGCGTGTGGCCTCTCCCCGCGCTGGGGGGCGATGATGGAGCCCGAGAGCGGCTGCAGGAGCCGCAGCCCCCTCAGGACCACGCCCTGCCCGCGCCCGCCATGTTCCCCAGGCCGCCGCCCTTCCCTCCTCCCGCCAGGTCTCGCGAGAGGCGGGGCCCGCCCTTCCCGTCATGCCCCGCGCGCCCTGGCAACGCGCCGTTGCTAAGGGCGGACGCCATGGCGGCGCCGCCGGGGCGTGGTGTTTTCGTTATCCTCCTCATCTTTCTCCTCCTTCCGCCGCCGCTCCGGGCAGCAGAGCTGGGCGCGGAGCCCGAGGACACTCGTGATGCCGCCCAGGCGCGGGCCCGCAGCGCGCCGGCCCCGGTCACGGACGGTGGGTGCCCTCCGGGCGCTGCGGGGCAACGGCGGCGCTTCCCGGCCTAGGAGATCCCCGCTCGCCGCCTCCCTCGGGCCTCCCGACTTTGGCCTCCCCCTCCCATTGCGATCGCCCGGGACTGGCTGCTGCCCGCCTTCTCCGTGCGGATCTCTTGAGATTCGCTGCAGCGCTGCTCGGGCTCCCCTGGGCAGCAGCACCCGCTCCAGCCGAGGCTCGGAGCCTGCTTAGAAAGGCTCGGCGAGCCCCTGAGCAGCCCCCAGGCCCCGGGCACGCTGATTGTGGCATGTACATCACATAGCTGCGCATCCCATGACCCTGACATGGGTGGGGGTGGAGGGCAGGGTCTCCTGCCCTCCCAGCACTGCTCTGAGCACAGCGAGCAGCTCTGGCCTGGCACAGGAGCCCAGACTGGCCGGGGATGTCCTTGGAGAGCACCCACACCCCGAGCTGGCTGCTCACCCTGCCCCAAGGCTCAGCCCCGGCGCTGTGGATACCTTGTCATGAAAACAGAGATCACAGAGTTTTGTTGCTGTGCTCTCAAAGGTGTTTCCCACTATCTAATTTGCTACACTTTTATATCCCGGTGGTGTTGCCATCAGCTGAGCTTTCCATAGGTTATTTGCCAAATGGAACCCATCCCAGGGAAAAGAGACTTAAATCCCTGATCTCAGAGACATAACCTTGCGATCTAATCATTCATGTTTAAACTTCTCTTGTTTACAGGGTGAGCTAAGGATCCAGGGCTAAGCTCAGCCAACAGAACAGTCAGAACTTCAGAGATTCCAGGAAATACCTGGATACTGTTCAGGTGGTCAGAGAACATCCAGGGGTCTATAGAGAAACAGGCAACAAAGTGAAATAAAACAAGAATTTGTTATGGAAATATTCTTTGAATGTCTTTCCTGTAGAACACTGGCCTTAATTTTCCTCATTCTGTGCTATTCTTGAGTCTGGGTTTATTATAGAACAGCAAGTCTCATAAACAGTTCAGTAAAGTAATATCTGTTCTTTGAATTTATAAACTTGAGTTTGGAGACATTGCCAAGTGTATTTTATTGAGACAGTTTACAGAATTATTAGCAATTACTCTGTGATTACAATATCTCACAGTATCTAAAAACAGAGAGAAACAACAGTTTCAAGTAAGTCAACTATGGTTATGTTGGCACCTCACGGAAATGTATTCCTGGACCCTGGGATATGCTCAATACTTGTAAACATCTCACTGCCTTTTCAAGATGTTTTATTTTTCTTCAGTAAGCTGAAACAAGCAGATAAACACACCTTGTTTTCATCTCTTATTTTTTCCCTCTGCAGGGCTGAGTACATTTTCATACCTTTAAAATTCCTATTAAGGTTTTATTTCTCAGGGAACAGATTTTGGTTTTGTCCCCGTGTTCCAAATAAATTTGCTCAGTAGCAGAAAAGATGGCTTTAAAAAATGACTTAAAGAAAACATGAATTTGGAGAAGACTTTTGACCATTGTCAAAGGCCAGGCGAGGTGAAAAGTGAAAGTGGGACATGCTGTAAGGTGTAAAGTCCCCACTGCAGTTCTCATTTCACTCTCTGGTGCAGTTGCCAAGCTGTGTGTCTGTGACCTGCTGGTGGCACAGTGTGACGTCAACTGCTGCTGTGACCCCGATTGCAGCGCCGATGACTTCAGTCTCTTCACCACATGCTCAGTTCCTGTGGTCACGTGAGTGTGGAAATAACCATAAAACACAAAATCACCATTTCTCTGCTGCATGCCTTTGTAGGGCCCTATCCTTTCACCAATTCCTAACCCTCCCTGCTGCCATCCTGACTCCCCTTTCGCCAGACCCTTGTCCACTTTGGCCCCGAGCAGGCAGAACAGCAAATCCCCCTCCCACCCAATTCTCTCCCACTCATTCCCTCTTTTCTCAGGCTTTTTGCTTTCCTGCTGTTTCACTCTGCTCCTCTCTGTGGGGGCACTTAGGTGGTAATGCTTTTTTGTGGGGGGAGAACAACCCATCTTTAGAATTCCATCAATACAATGCAGTGTCTGGAAGTTAAAAAAACTGATACCACAGGACCATCTGGCCACTTCTGGAGATCACCAGCAATTTATCAGTAACCTCTTTGATTACATTTATGGAATCAGCTACACACTCGATCAATTCAGGGCTTGTTGAAATAGTGTGGGTGTCTTTCTGGTCCTAATTTTACAAATCACCATCCCAACCTGCTCCCCCACTGCCAGTCTGCCACTTCACAAACCCTAAAATGTAACATTACACTAATAAAGTAAAGCCGAGAGTGGTTTCTTTGCTATTTAGTTCGAAAACACCTTCACCCAATTTCATCTTCTCAAAGAGGAGTTAAGAAAGCTCACTTCAAAATCATAATGTGCAAAAAAAATCCTTAGTGACTTCTCAGAACAATAAGTGCAGCTTTTCAACCCACCTTCTGTATAAATTATGCCAATCTGAGCACTGGGGTTTATTCGTGGTGCTTTGAAATTTGAATTAGCAGTCATGCCAGACTGTGGTTTCTTATTGTTCTTGCACACAAAGGCTCCTGCTCCCCATTTATAGATATTTATATGGATCAGAAAGGTCTAATCAACGCCCTCCTGAGTGACACTTTAATTGCCTCGGGTGACTGTGCTGTCTTTGTCAACTAGAAATGCCTCAAATGAAGTTGTGTTTCTTTCCCCAAATTCTTTTGTGTAAAACGTTTATTTTGCATGAAAATCGAGGGGATTTTCGGTGTCTGCAGGTACTGTGGGTCTCATTATTTACATCCAGGTTTATATACATTTGCATATTCGTGTCAGTTTGGCTGATCCCGAGGCAGAGGCCGCGTGGTCTCTGAAACAGCAGCAAAAGGGTTTGATTTATGATGGGATCCTATTAACAAATGACTCATCTCATGGAAGAGCTTAACTCCAGGCTAAAAAATTTCTAAAAGTCATTTCACTTTTCCAGTGCCTGTCCTTAAGTGCCCTATCCTGCTAAACACCAGTTTCTCAGGGATCATCATCTTGTGTTTGCCACATTCTCCTGCACTTCTGGGCTGTTGATGAAGCTGTGGCACAGCCTTTTCTAAGGCTGGGTTATTTCACCTCCTGTTCCTCACTCTGCCATTTCTTTCACATGCATCTCAAGGAGGAATTTTTCCCTCTCTCTGCCCAAATTGTTATTCCAATATCCACAAAACTGACCTGTTTTCCTGGTCTGTCATCCCAATTGGGTTGTAGAAATCAAAGTGCTGCTGAGCTCTATGTGGCCAGTGATGCAACACTGCATTTTTGGGGCCTCAGCCATTGGATCCCACCAAATTTGGAATTTTATCTTTAATATTGTCACTGGTTTTCCCTTCCCCTGGTCTGTTTCTTACCTTCCTTCATGTTGCTGCTCACAGTTTGCTAAATAAAACATGTGGGAGAATTCTCTATTATTTATTATTAAACACACAGTATAAAACAATAGGAGCCTTCTAAGAATGCACAATTGTTCTACAAATTGTGTTAAATACAGTAATTTCTTGATTTTTTGTTTTTCTGATGGTGCCTCAGTAGATGAAAGGAACTTTAAAATCTGGTCAACACTAACTTCTAGTGGATCATTCATTTATTATTATTCTTTGCAGGGGTGACAGTCGCCTGTGTAGTCAGAAAGCTGCTGTGTATTCTCTTGATGTTGAAGCAAATCCACCAGAAAGGATATTTAATTTAGTTGACCAAGTCAATCCCAATATTTTCTGCATTCATGCTACAAACTGTAAGTAGAGTTGTAGCCAATATTAAGCATTGTAGTGTTATTTTTTGTAGTGTTATTTTTTGGTAAGCTCTTTAGATATCAGAAAAAGACTAAATTTAAAACTATTTTTATTAAACCTCACAGAAAACTGATAATTCTGTCTGCGCATAGTCCTTATGTTGTGATCCTTTCACTTGTGAAAACATGGAATGAAACATCTGGTACTCTTGTTTATTTTGTAAATAATTTAGCATCCCAAATAAATAATGTTTAAGATTGTCTTGTTACTAAATATTGTTTCTGTATCTTTTTTTCCTTAAAGTTATTTCATTCTTTAAATGTTTTGACAGATAAACAAGCCCTGTACCTCAAATCCCCTGAAATCCCAACTCCAGAAAATTTTGATCGGTTGCTTGATGAATACGGAGGTGCTACTTTCAGTGCAGAGCCTGACAGCTGGGATTTGGATGCAGAAACTGAAAATCCTCCTGATGCAAATGAAACTTACAGATATGAGGTAAACGATCTCTGATTCAATAGGAGGTAAATGGTATTTAATGTAATTAGTATTAGATTGCGTCAGAAAGAACAAGTCAGCATTGTTTGCATCTGCTTTTAAATAATGCAGTTCTGCTGGAAGAGGCAAAATTTATATGGGTCTTTAAATATGGAAATGTAAAAAGAAGAAGTACAATGTTTTGTGTTTACTTACTTAAAAAGTGAACTAGATTTTTAAGACCTTTGAAAAATGAGTCACTTTTTTTTTCTATTTTCAACCTAAAGCTGTAACAGCAGCTGAAGAATTGCTGCAAAAGTAGTACAGAGCATTGAGAGATACTGTGGAAATAAGTACTACTTTTATTCCTATTTGTTGTTAATAAAAATGCTGTGAAACTTTCCATGGGCTGAAGCTCACCTGCGTGCCTGACTGTGGTTTTTATTTGGCAGTATGGTGTTCCCGTGCAGACAGAGGATGCATTTCTAAGGCTGCCAAGTCCTGTTGTCTCTTCTTGGTGCTCTGATGCAAATCCTGCAGGTTGGAAAATGCACTTGAATCCCAATTTTTTTGCTTTCTAGTATCCTTCTCTGGCTTGAGATTAGTCAGTCAGAAAGTTGGCACACTCCCCACTGAAAATTCAGATAAAGGTTCATGAGCAAATGATTTTCAAATGATTTTCAAATGTTCTCTGTTTTGTTGGGTTCTTTTAAGACACAGAATGGAAATTGTGTTGCATCTCTATTAAACATTCAAAGTGAGATATGTAAATCCCTGAGAATCTTGTTAATGGGTTGTTTATCCAACAATAAAATGTCCTGTTTGGCATAATTGGTTTAGTCAAATAGTACAAGGGTGACACCCTGAGGGAGGAGGGGTTTGTGCCGAGCCAGCCCTGCCTGGGCAGCCTTTGTCAGCTTCCCTTTGTGCAGGGCTTCCTCTCACAACTCACATTTTCAGGCTGAGCTCTACATTTTAACCTTTCACACAATTTCCTGAAAATCATCAGAGGTGGAGGCAGAAAAAAAAAAAAAAGCCACAACCAAACCCACACCTGCATTTTCCAAAGCCCACTGTCATAATTAAGTGTGATCTCATAACAGTCGTGGTGGTGATTATAGGACTGAAGTTTCTTGTGAGAGAAAAAAATCTTATGAGATTCAAAAATGAAGAAATTTTCATGAAGCTTTTTCTACTTGCTAAGAAGTCATATTTTATCTGATGGCATTTTTTGAGAATAGAAGAAAATTTTGTTCTTCATAACTCACATAAAACCTTATCTAAAATAGGGATGACATTTACTTTCACTTTTGCTTGTACCTGAGGTTCTTGTATTGTTTTTCATTTATGCTTTTCATAATGGTTCTTTAATTTTCTCCTGGCGACTTTTTTTTTTTTTTTTTTTTTTTTTTTTTTTTTCCCCAGGTTTTTTAGTAAACCAAGCCACAAAATGCATTAGATCAGTAAGTGTGGAAAAATGTGACAGCATTCAAGCACTTAGCATGTTGTTTTATATCAACTCCAGCATTTTGGCAGTAAGTATGATTGAAAACAGTCATAAAGCTGAAATAGTCATATTATATATCTTTTTGCATCTGCAGAATGAAGTAACTTCTGTTTTATGAGGGATGTGGTGTTTTATTTGGATTTTTAAATTGTGGGTTGGGAAGAAACATCTCCCTGTACAGCAGACTTTTATACAGAAAGCCTTTGGGAATGTTTTTACTTGAAGCTTTCTTAACAGAAGCATTTGCTGTTCTCTGCTTAGCCAAATATAAATAATACAGTCAAAGATAAAGTAAAAAATAATAGTTTTGAAGAGCCAAGGTCGTGTTGCTGAGCTAGTGCAGTTTCATGTTTCTGTGCATGTTCAGGCTTTTCCAAGAAGCCCATTTACCAGAACACATAATTCTAAGAAGTTTGAGCTTTAAAGAGTTGGTAAAGCTTTGTACTGAAAGAAGAACCTGTCAGGTTTAATCCTTTACATTTGTCCTTTTCCTCCAAGCCTCAGTTTTTGATAGTGGGGGCTGGCACAGCCTTCCTTATGCTCCCCAAGAACATGACTGAGAGCAAGTTTCTTTGGATCCTGCCTACTAAAATCCAGTCTGGGCTTATTTTTCAAAGCTTTTAATCCCAATTTGACCTGGGGGATGATGTCTTATGTATAAATAAAATTCCCTGGAAGGATATTCAGGAAGACAAAGAAATCACTCATGAAAAAAATGAAACTGAAATACATCATACCTTAACCTGATGGCTCCTTCCAGAAGCTGAAGGTCGTTAAGAAACAGCAACCTCTTCACCATTAAAATTATTTTAATTTATGTAATTATTTAAATGAATTTAATTAGCTGTGAGTAACTGTTTAAAGACCCCTTCCAGGCTGCTCACAGACTCCAAAGCTCCCACAGGCAAGGAAAGCCCCCTGAGCAGTTCACACTCTCCCAGGTGGAGTCATTCTCCTGCTCCTTCAGGATCCCATTGAAATCAGCCAACGATTGCTCCCAAATGTTGGCTTTTGATCCTCCTGCTGTGGAAGAAGTGGAGAAAACACTCCCTCAGAAGGGTTTTGAGTGTCTCCGTGTCCTCCCAAAATCAGTTCCTGTTGGCTGCAGGACCAGAAGAGAACAGGTGTGGCTCAGGCCAGGCTCCAGCAGCTGAGTGGTTTTGACTTTGAAGATGAATTCCCTTTCCTCCCTGGAAAAGTCCATAACCCCTTGTCCATGTGCTGCTTGCCAAGACAATGGCTCAGCTCAGGAGAGGTCAGAGTTCTGCCCAGAGCACTTTGGATGTCAGGAAGGGTCAGATGAAAGAACTGGAGAAGGCTGAGCAGCTGCTGGAGATGCTCTGTAGGAAGGTGCCCTTCCCAAAGGGAGCTGAAGGTGGGATGTGACAACAGAAAAGTGATGTGTTGGGGACAGGGTGGTCACAGGGCAGAGCAGGAGCCCTCCCTGTGCCAGCAGGTGGAGCTGCCGGCAAAAGAAACGGCAAACCAGTAACCCAGGGAGCCTTACTGGGAGCACTGGGACAGCAGGGACATCCCCAGGAGCCCATCCTCCCTGCCCGGACGGTTAACTGCCGTGAGAGCAAAGTCTTGGGAATTGCTGCAGATAATCTCTGCTCTCTGCCCTGGCCTGCGCAGCGGATCCCAGGAAGTATTGGGGATTCTGGGAATCTCCCACCAGGATCCTCCTGGCCTGGTGCTCCACACCATGGCTGCTGTGGAGTGTGGAGTTGCCAAAGCTGTCCCTGCCTGTCCCTGCCTCCTGCCAGGGGAAGCTGAGGCTGCAGTGCTGTCTGCCAGTGACCTCCAGAGCCATCATCCATCACCACTGTCATGGCTAAACAGAACTTTAGCGTGGTGCTCGTTCCTTCTATCCCAGTCAGAAATCCACTGTTCCCTGAAGGATGTCTAATCTTCACAAGGATCTTTATTCATCCAGCCGGTTCTGATGGCTGAGCTGTACCTTGGGATGATAAATATGTGACAGGCTGTACCTGCATCACCTTCGGGTCTCCAGCTCCCAGGAATGTGTTCCCTGCTGTGACAGCAGATGAGTCACTGCTCTCAGCATCCCATAATTCTGCAAAGTGCTTCATGATCAGAGTCCAATCCTTGGTCCCTTCCCAAGGATGTGACTCAAACATTCATTGGAAAGTCAGAAAAGTAAAACCTTTGACAAAATGGTGCTCCATGGGAGTATTTTGCAGGTCTGATTGATGACCTTGGGCTGACATTTCTGCCTTTCCATGAAATATTTCTGGTGGAATTTTTCCAGTGGGGCAACTGTACATATCCCTGTGCTGTATAACGAGAGAGATACTTGCTTCTTATTTATGGGTTTAGAGACCATGAAACTGTGGAATTCTTATCATTAGAACAGGACAACAAAAGCTCTTCATTTCTTAGGGAAGCACAGCCTGGCAGGTTTCCTAAACTGGTGGTCTCTGAATAATTCCAAGAGTCAGAGGAAGGAGGGGATTGGATTGTAGCAGTTCTTTTCACACTTCCTGGATACTCTGGTGTATATCCAATTAATTCCACAATGTAAAAGTTATTGTTATGAGAGGAGTTAAATAGGCAAAGCCTTACCTGTTTTACTTGATTGTTACTTACAATAGGTCAGACCTTTGCTACTGCTCTAATTTGTCCTTTTTTTTTCTCCCCTAGGTGCCCAAATCAAGTCAGACGGTAAGTACCCTTCCAAATTAGTTGGAAGAGCTGTGAGCAAAATTCTTATTAAGTTCTAGTCAGTGGGATTTTTTCATTGAGTTGATCAAAACAAATCTTTACATTAATCTTTATGTTAAAAAAAATGGTATCATTTGCTATGAATAATGATACTTAGCGTCTCCAAGACAAAATGCTGCCTGCAAACATTCAAGCCTGTTACATTCCTCTCATATAAAACTCCCTCTTTTCAAGTAAATCTCTTTATGGACTTAAACCCAGACCCTTTTGGTTGAGCTTCAGCAGTACTTGTAACACAGCAGCTGTTCAGAGAATTACTGACTGTGGAACAGAACCCGGAAAGGTCACAGATATAAGAACACAGAAAGAGCCAAAATTAATTATACCCAGTATTCAGAACTGACACGAGTCTGTTTTTCAGGTTAATATCACTGTCCAGTCCATAATTTTCCAGTCTCTGAATGGAATGAGGACTTTACTGAACAGCAGTGATGTCCTGAGGCTGCCGATGGTTTTGGGGGAGCTGTGCATCAATGCAGTTCTTGGGGTAGGTCTGACTGCCTTTTCCTCCTCATACTAATGGAAAGCATCTATGCATCAAATCACTCCTGATGCACAAATTGCAAAGCTGTCAGGAAGGCCTTGCAGTTTCCATGTGTTGTGACATCTCCAAAGCAAATGTCATGGGAGAAGCACCGACTTTGGGATAAAAGAGAGTGTTTTGCAACAAAATAATAACTCTGTGCAATATAACATGGAGACAGGCTGAAATCCTTGTTATTGCTGTGTGTATATGGCACAACAGACAGTGACATGAGTTTAGAATTTACTTCATGCTTGGGAGAAGATGATTTCAGGCACACTAATGACAGAGAGAGGAATAGATGCTGCACATCATCTTTTAATTTTAAAGTAGATGAACATTGTGTCTGTGCTTAGGTTTATCAAGAAGTCAGTTTTGAAGAGGCTCCAGCCTCCAGAGGGTATAACACATCCCCACCCTGGAGCTGAGTTTCTTCAGCAAGGAAGAAAAAAGACTTGCATGGTTTTAAATTATTGTGTGGGGTTTTTTTTTTTTTCTAGTTTCTCTTACTATTCAAATTAATTTTTAAAATGTTTAATTTTCAGGTGAATTATCACATTACCTACACAGACACAGGAGAAATAATAGAAGCAGCTGCTGCTTTTGTCTTGGGGGCAATTAGCAAAGAAGCACTTTCAATAGAGCAGAGTTTCGAAATCAGCTTCACTCAGGTAACTGTGGAGATGTCACGGGTGACTTGCTGGAAGACATTTAATTACAAAACTTATTAAACTTGAATCAGAACGATTGTTAGCAGCAAGGTAAAACAGAACTTGCCCTGGATATCCAGATGAGGCAGCATTTCAGAGCTGGGCAATGAAGGCCCAGAATTTGGAAATTCTGGCACATTTACAAGCCCCAGCCTGTGACTGTAACAGAGAAAGCAAAGCCTTACTTACAGTCTTACTTTCATCATCATTCAAGGCCGGTCATAATCCTGAAATAACTGAAATATTTCTGTGTTTTCCAGCCACTTAAGTGCAGGATAAGAACTAATACTCTCTGTTTGCATTGCAGGAAAATACACAGCCCGTTCCTCTCAGCGGCAATCCTGGTTATGTTGTAGGGCTGCCTGTCAGAGCAGGATTCCGGCCTCAAGGATATCCTTTCCCTGCTGAATTTCTGTTTGCTCCACTTGCTCTGGTCCATCCTCACAAACCCTTTCTAGCATGGACATCTATGAAATACATCTGTTCTCAACCAAAAATAAAAATGTGCTTTTCTGGCCGTGTTTTAGGAGGGAATGACTCAGTCCTGACTGCAATCTCCTGGGACTGTGTAGTGAGGTACATTTAGACCTTCATTGCACACTCTGGTGCTTTTTCACACTGTGAGAGGAGTCTTGAGCTATTACAGCATTTGCAGCTATATTTTAAGGATATGATTAAGAATTCTTTTTTTGTCACGATATCCATCAAGCATTTAATTTCCCTTAACTGTGTGTTACATCTGGCATCATTCAGAGTAGCAGCAAACACAGCCAACTCACCATTCTGCAGAGCACATCCACCCAGGACTGCCTGGCAGCACAGGGAGCCAGAGCCCCAGTATTATTTGGTTATAACATGATATCAGGCTGTAAGTTACGGTAAGAAGTCTTTATTTTTAATTTAATGCTTTTAACCCTCTGACAACCTTTTCCCTTAGGCTCTGTTCAGGTCCTGGGCCATTTATACAGCTGGAGGAGTATTGAGAATGGAGTATTTAATTATAAAAAATGTCATTTAATTAACAATGGTCTTTCTCTTGGAAAGATTGTGTACATTAGCAACTGTAGCCAGAAGGCTTCAACAGAGCAGAGAGCAAGGAGAAATAATGACTGTGCCAAACCAATGGATTTTGCTGTAACTCATCTTTTTTTTTGTTTGTTTTTTTGTTTTCTGGAAGAATTACAGCAGCTATGAAATGCCAGCCTTTGGCTCAGACTCTCCTAGATGTGCTGAAGGGCCAAAGCTTTCCCGAGTACGTGGCCTCATTTGGGAATTCTCAAGCCCAGGATGTGCTGGACTGGGTGCCAATAACTCAGCTCCACATCTCAGAGCAGGTGAAAGTTAAACCACTCCCACCCCTCCACCCTCACGAGATCTGTGCCTGTGCTGCAGCACCAGCTCAGCTTCACACCCTAAAAATGCAGGAACCAACCAGAGGGAAAAAATGGGGCTGGGAATGCAGAAATAAGCTGGAGGAAATTCCTGGAATATTGACAGATGAGGAGTTTCACTCTTGCTGCGGAAGTTATTTTTAATCACGTTGGTATCCAGGCACCTCAGCTATGGATCAGGACAACATGTTGGGTACAAAATGAGTTGTTTGAGCACAGGTTAGAGTGTAGGAAGAGTGAAGGAACAGAATCAGTGTTTCCCCTCTTGCACCAGGTCAGGGTAAGGCAGAGAGAATCCTTTGAAGCACAAGAGAAGATGACAGCTTGTGGATGGTTTGTTGCATGCCTCTGCAACTAAAGAGTGAATGGTTTCTGCAACCAGCAGTGTGATAGTTCAAGAAGAAATGCATAAAAATAATTCAGATTGTAGCCTTCAAAATTCTGCCCTGGTAGAGTTCAGTATTTTGTCCTGCCCAGCAACAGTGCAGGGTCCATCTGCTCTGATAATCTCCCCAGTGAGCTTTCTGGGCACATTCCGCCCCTTTAAGAACATGAATAATTAATTCATGTGCTGGCTTCTGCAATAAGGCAGACAATAAGATTATTTCTATTTCTATTTTCTAACAATAAGATTATTTGCAGAGCTCATGCCAAATACCAGTGTCACTGGGAATAGAAGTGAAGTGGACTAAATATGGATCCCTGGTCAATCCCCAAGCCAGGATAGTGAATGTTACAGCCACGATCACCACCACCACACTGAAGCAGGTATGTAATTAAATTACAGGATTGAAGATGAAACAAGTGGCTTGTTTTCCTTGGGTATCAGCTGTGTGACAGCGACCCAGATAATCTCTTTATCTAAAGGCAGCACTTCACATTAGAATCTATTACCCCCAACAGTTCTCTTCCAGCTCAAACACAACTGTGGGCTGCTTGCCAAGACACACTTCAATAAAAATCTATACATCATTTATGGAAAGAAACATGGAACTGTATATGAAAAAAACCCAACCCAAACCTTTTTACAAATAACAGCTGACAATATAACCCAGATCAAAGAAAACAGTTGTACAAATAGAAGACTGGAGCTAAGTCCTGTTGGTATTTTCATTGCAGCTTCCCTCAGGAAGGGAAAGGATTATTCCTGTAACAAGTTCTGTGGTTTTCACTGACATTTCTTCACCTGCAGAGCCAGGCTACAAAGCTTGGCCCACCATTAACATCAAGCTACCCTTTGATTTTTTCTATCCATTTGTCTAAGGTAAGTATGCATCAAAAAAAAAAAAAAAAGAAAAAAGAAAAAAAAAGATATGTATTTCTGCTTTTTCTTATTTTTAGTCTATTGTTTATCCAGTGTCTGTGATGGGCCATCACTTTCTTCTAAGCTGTAGAAACTGGGCTAATATTGGCCAAGAGAGGAAGGGTGAGACCTTGTGAGGGTTCTCAGAAGAGTTAGGGTGAAAAACCCCCATGAGGTGGAAAGTACCCAATTCCATCTCTGCAGAGAGGAAGAAGGTTGCAGTTTGAACTTGCTGGTGGCTCTGGCTCTGGACCAGCCCCAGCCTGCCCAGCAGAGGCAGGAGGGGAAGGGAAGAGACACACAGGGAAAGCACGGTCATTATCCCATAACAGCACAGCTAAATTGCTAATTAAAGCCATCATGTGCTATTAGATAAGGCCTCTGCTTTATCTCCTTGCATAGATGAATAAGCCACATATTTCTGGCTATTCTTCCCACACCACTGATTAATTACCTTCCTTTAAAAATCTGAACAGTTGAGTTGTGCTTTCAGCAAAGCTCCGACCCCTCCAGCTGAGCGTGGCTGAAATCCACTGGAAACTCCTGCTGCAGTCACCACCTCAGAATTCCCACTTCTCAAATCTCACTCTTCAGCTCTCAAACAGCCTCTCCACAGGGACACTCTAGTACCTGAAAAAGCTCAAACACCAGCCTGGCCCTTTAGAATTTGCTTTTTAATGGCTTTTCTGGAGTCTGACTGTTCCCAGCAGTGCACTCACCTACATCTGTTCTTACATTTTCCAGTTCTTTTAAGATATGGATTTATGAGCTGTGGAAACAAAGGACTTTGCAGCCCCACGGGCTGTGGAGGAGCAGTGAAAAAGGGAAGCAGAGATGAGGGAATGCAGTATCAGAACTGGGATCTGCTGCTGGAACAAGGCATTGTTTGACGTAAGATGGCACATGTTTGCCTCTATTTTGGGGCTGATTTCATTGTCAGGGAAAGGAGTGGCGTGTTGGTGTTTCTGAAATGGATGTTATATAAATAACAAAGTGGCACAAGCAGCAACAGAAACGAGGAAACTACCAACAGTAAGAAAAGAATGGTTGGCAAAGAGATGTATTGATGATGAACAAGCAGCTGGTGGAGAAGAAATGACCTTTCCAGCCTGGGCTCTTACCATTTATACTGCAAGTTTGTTGCAAACAAAGAATGTTATCACAGAAAAAAAATAAAATTATTTTAAAGAAGTGGTACTTTTGTGGATGTATAGCTTGTAAAGATGTGTCTTTATTAAATTATTTTGCAGTTTTGACTGTACAACTGTACAAGAAAGGGAAAAAAATTGCTGTTTACAAGGACTGCGTGTGATTAATTTTCCAGTAGAACTATTTTTGCCGTCCCAATGTCTGATCGAAGTGGGGTCAAATAGAAAACATTTATAGAAAACACAATACAAGAGGAAGCAAACAGACAGAAAAACCTTTCAGGTCAAGCTGGCAGATTCCAACACTGCAATCTCCAAGCTGAATTCCCACCTTGGAAAACCAGCCTCCTATTTCTGCTGGCTGAGGAGCCCGTGCTGTTTCAATATGTTGTTCAGCCTCTCAATTTCTTGCTCCTGTGGGAGACAAAATTCCAGTCATTAACAGCCTGCAGACAGCTTCCCAGGTTCCCACAGATCTTCCCACTGCTGTGCTGCATCTCGTGCTGCAGGAAAACAGGACAACCTGGCCAAAAGAAGTAGGACAGAGGTAGGGACACCATTCCTCTAAGGAGGAGCAGCCCAGGGAGGCGCGGGCAGGGCTGTGCTGCTGCAGCCCAGCTCACCCCACACTTTCCGATGAGGAAACCGAGCCGACAGCGCCAGCCTTGCACAAGGATCCCCAGCAGCAAGTAAACCCAAATTAAAAGTGTTTTTTTTACCTTCTCCACACAGCTGTGTTCCAGTTGTTCCACCCTCGTGGCAAGTTTCAGGTTTGCTTGCTTTAACTTGGACACTTGTTGCTCCGAGCGCGTCTTCACCGATAAAATGATTCCTGTGGAACAATTCACAGCGGATTTGCTTTACATTGTAAAACAGCCACGAGCAGGAGTTCACAGCACACAGGCTCTGTGCTCAGCTTCTGCCATCTCCAAGCACCCTTCCCAAGGGCTTTTCTTAATGAGGAAGGGTTTGAAATCAGCCACCGGAGGGATTCAGATACCGATACTCTGCTGGGGAGAGGCAGCCTGGCCTCGGAGCTGAATTAATCACTCCGACTGTCATTCAAACCCTGAATTTGAATTTGCTCCCTCGGCAGAGCTGGGGGGTGCAGCCGGGGCAGTTTGCTGTGTTTTAGGTGTGACAGCAGAGCAAGGCCTGGGCCGCAGGGCTCCTCCACCCCCTGCTCTGCTCTGGCGGAACAGGACCTGGCACATCTCAGGTCCACGAGGCTTTGGCTTCACCTGGCACAGCTGCAGTGAGAGCAGGCAGTGTCCCCTCACGGCACAGGTGTCACTTCTCTGCAGCACTGTTGGGTGATTCCATGTGAAATCAGCCCCTGCAGCGAAGGCATTTTCTCCCCACAAAAATAAAACAAAGCAGCTCGATGAGAGCATGGAGAACATCACCTTCTCCCTCCATCGTGGCTGATTCCAGTGCTGCAGGAACTGCTTGGGGCTCTGGGGGTTCAGTTCTCAGAGGGCAAAGCAGCACCGCTGCTCATTTGCATTGCTAACATGGACAGGAACGTGCCCAGGCACTGACACCCAACACCCCAGCGTGGGGCAGATCCCCTCTGTCCCTTTTCACTCCAAGCAGGTGGGCATTGCATAAAGCTTGGCAGGGAGCCTGGAGCACCCAAGGATAAGGGGATTTAATTGTAATTGCAGTCCTGGTTTTGTGCTGCAAAGTGAGGCTCCCATGGCTCCCGCGGCCGTACGCAAATCCAGTTTCTCTCTGACTTTCACTCTGAACTGAGAAAAGCTACAAGCTGCTCTCACATCTCTCTTCTGTCTGGCTGCAGCTGCTGACCAGGCACCTTCACCCCACTGAAAGGGGCTGAGGGCAATGGACACAGCCCCAGCCATCCCTTCCTCCGATCCCGGCCATGCCAAACATGGAGCACTCACCAAAAATGAGCACACGGGCACAGGACAGAGTTTGGGCTGAGGTTTCATGCAGGAATTAGTGATCGTCTCCTTGCCATATTTTTTGGAATGCCAAAATTCCTTCCCCAAGAAGGAAGAAAATGTTTGCAGCTATGCTTGTTTCAGATGTGTCCGAATTTACATCTGTTTCCAACAATTTACAGTTACAACAGCAAAGTCACTAAAGTCTGATTTGGGGACATTTTCTATTTCTCTTTTTATGGCAAACCCTTTGAATTCAAGCAAGAAAGATCCAGAGCAAGATCAGGACATTCCCTGCGGCATCCCTGGAGGGGACGATGGAGTCACAGCAGAACACAGCATTAAAACTTACTCTGCTGTAACAGCAGATTCAGGAAGACAGGGGCTCCCCTGCCAAAAGGATCCTACAAGGGAAATTTAGGATGTGAGACATCCCTCTCCAGGAGGAAGGCTGCAGAAACAGTTTTTTTAGGGGGAAAGGGCCTGGCTGCTGTGCACCCATCACCGAGGCATCGCACCAACACAGCAGCAAAGAAATCACAACCTCATTAGGGCCACATTCCAGCAAGGAAACCTCATGGGTGGAACTCTGAGTTCGCCGGGAGATCAAGACCCCCGGGGTTGGGTTGGAGAAGAGAACAAAGCCCAGATAATTCAGGGAAGTTTGGCAAATCCAGCCCGGCCGTGCACCCACCGTTGATGATCCGGGCCACCCTCCAGAGCCGCAGGAGGATCAGGAGCCCCACGGCCTCAAACTCGTGCTCCCGGAAGATGAGGACGATGTCGAGGATGAAGGACACGATGACAACAATCCCGTCCAGCACCTCGAACTTGTGGTGGAAGAACTCCCGGCGGTAGACAAAGAGTTTAAACCCCACCTCAACCAGGAAGATGGTTAAAATGGACAGGGAGAGGTAGTGGAAAACCTGGGAAAAGAGCACAAGGTTAAGCGAGGAAGCCTCTCTGTGCACACACAGGCAGGGCAGGGTGGAAAGCCTCTGCTGCTTGAGGGCACCTCTGGTTTGGCTCTAAAGGAGAAGGGCGAGGACTTTTCTTCTGCGACCACTGGCTCAGCAAGGCCAGAGGTGCAGGTCCTACCTTGCCCAGCCCATCCAGGGGGCTTTGAGCCACCAGAGGGAGGGAACTGCCGTCTGTGTTGACATTTCCCCACAGTTTACCTTTGGGGTTATATTATATCTGTCCGGATGGATGATTTTCAAATCCATAAGCAATTCCCCGAGAACCAGCAAGGCATCCAGGATCACTAAGAAGACAACCCCGACCTGTTGGAGGAGAAGAACTGACATGAATCCCCTCCCAGCACGGACAGAGGAGAAAAGGAGCCAAAATAGCCCTTCAGTTAAACACACCCCAGCAGCCACAGCCCTGATTTGGCTCGTTGTGTTCTGTGGAGCTTTCCATCACTCCCACACAGGACTCCCACTCCTGCAGGTGGGTTATTTCTGCAAAGTCCCACCCGTATGGAACCACCCGGCTCCACACCAGACCCCGCTTGGCATGGGGAGCTCAGGGGGCTGGAGCTGGGGGACAGCACGTGCCAGAGCCGTGGTGATTGTGCACCGGGGCTTGTCTCCGCTCAGGAAACATCTGCGCCCGCGGCTGAGCAGCTCCGTTCCGATCTCCACTCAGAGGCAGCAGCTGCTCTTGCAGCACCGTGGGGCTCATGAACTCCGTGCTCTCCCTGAGCTCCATCCCACAGCGGCTCTGCTGCCACAGGTGCCCTTGGCCTGGCTTTGTTCCGCCTCACCTGAAACCTGTGGGAGCTGAAGAGCTTTTTCATCATGTACTGGAAGGAGATGTGTCTCCTGGGGGGCTCCAGCTTGATCTCCGAGTCTGGCTGCTTCTCGCCAGCCTCCTCCTCCTCCTCCCATTTCCGATAGTCGTTGCTCCACTGTACGGGGTCATCCCCCACCACCGTGAAGTGCTTCAGGTACCTGGACATGGCTCTGGATCAAGCTGGCATCACCCTGCCACTGAGGGACAAGAGCAGAGTGTCACCTCCCCGTCTGGACGCCAAATCTTCCTTGTTTCACCCACCAAGGGTGACAAGAGCGTGACATTCCGACACAGCCGGCTGGGCCCTGCTGACGGGAAGTTGCTTCATGGTGGTACCGCTGGTTTTGCATCACCTCCCCCAGCACCACGCGGAGCCCCTGTTGCCCTTCCCCGTGCTGCTCTACAGCGAGGAACTTCCTCATGAGATATTTCCAAACTTCTCCAAACAAAGCATTGATTACAGGAGCAAAAAGCTCCAGCCCTTATCTGGCACCTCGTGATGGAGGTGGAGGCAGCAGCCCTTGTGTTTCTAACACTAATCCATGGTCAAGCTGACCCTGGCATCCTCACCCTCCAGCCACACTGCCAAGATGAGGAACAGCCATAATTTCCCTCCATTAACATCAATGACGCCCTGTTGTTTCAGGCTTTGCAGGCAAATTAAGCAGGTGATGCCCACATTTCAAGCTGGCGGGTGGGTGACACTGCTGTCCCCACCTCCTCTCGTCCAGAGCTGACCTCACCCTTGGGCACCCCGGCCCCAGCCCATTCCTGCGGGCACCCAGCGAGGGCCAGGTCCATCAAACCTCCTCCTCACTAAAGCCACACTCCAGCGATGAAAACCATATGGATGAAACTCCGAGTTCGCTGGAACAGCAAGACCCGGGGCCTCCAGATGGACTGCGCGGCTGCAGGAGAGGCTCTCGTGTTCCCATCGCAGCCTCCCTTGCTCTCCGGGCAGCCCGGCGGGACTGTCGGGCTCACAAAGGCTCCGAGAGCCGCTCCTGCCGCCAGCACGTCCCCGTCCCGCTCTCCGGGCCCCCGTCCTTGCCCAGAGCCGCCCGGGGAGCCCAGCACAGCTCTCCCTTGGCCCGCCGGGACCACCACAGGTGCCCCCGTGCCCCCGGGCTGCTCGGCCTCCCCTCGGCTCTCTGCTCCCAGCTCCGGCCACCTCGTCACCTGCCGGAGGATGCAGCAGGTCCCACGGTGCCGTCACAGGGGCAGCACCTTCGTTCTCCACCACCGGGGGCCGAGCGGAGCCCGCGGGGAGCGGCCTCGGGCATCGAGCCCCGGCCCGGTGCGGGACGGCCCCGGGGCTGCCGCGGGGCCTGGAGCCGCCGGGCGGTGCAGCATCCAGGACCCGGGGGTCCCTGCCTCCCCTCTCCCGAGCATCAGCCACGGCGACGCCCAGAGCGGGACGGAGCCCCGGGCCGCGGCGGGACNGGCCCCGCCTTCCCCGGCCAGGGGCGGCCCCGGCCCGGCCGCCTCCTCCCCACCGCGCCCCGAAAAACTCCAGAGGGTCCCCAAGCCAGGCCCCCTCCCATCCCCGACGGCCCCGCTCCGACATTTCCCATTTCTCCAGCTTTTTTCCCCAGACTCCCCGCGGTTCGCCCCTCGGCGGGGGCTGCCGGAACAGGACGTGCCGGATGGAGTTAAAACTTTTTTTTTCTTCATTGTTTTTAAACTTTTTTTCCCCATTACCCGAAACAACGAGCAAAGATCCAGGAGAGTCGTGAAATTAAATCGTGAGTCTCTACCAAGCTCAGAGCACGGCTGATGAGCACGGACACAGATTAGTCCCACGAAGTCGGTGGAGCTCCAGGGATCAACCAGGACAGTAAAACCCAGGAATCAGGCCTGGATTAATCTGCCTCCATTTATAGGCTCGTGTTTTGTCAGAGGCCTCTTCATGTTTAGGGTTCCCCTCTACCTCTCAAACACAAGCTGGTTTGGGAGGTGAAAAAGCTCAGCTGTGAAAAGCACCTGGGACCTATCTTTTGTGGCACCTCTGCTGGGGCAAAATGGAAATATTTCTGATTTTCTCCAAGGAATAAACATCTCTCCAGTCTTGCACTTTTAAAGCCCAAAGATGTTTCTTTCTTTCTTTTAAAGGGTTTCCTCCTTGAGAGTGCTTAAAGCTTTTCCTACAACCTGAGTATTTTGTAGCACCTCATCCCAAAACACACATCCCTGTCCTCCTTCCCAGAGTGATGGGGAATGAGCACAGGTGACATGACACCTTCCTGGAGCTGCAAATCCTCCATCCCTCAACCACGACCCCAAAACAGCGACTTACAGAGCTCAGCTGAGCACCCAGAGCAGGGCAGCAAAGGCACAGCCTGGACCCACAGCAGGGAGGTTTAGCCTGGCGGGTTCTAGTTAATTTGGGCATTTTGGTCTCAGCTGAGTGCAGTACACAGCAATCGGGTAATGGTGGAAGGTCTGCACCTGAGAGGGCAGCAGATCCAGCCCACTTTGGGTAAGGAATGGGGAGTTTAAGGAGCAAACCCCCACCATGAGGGATGTGTGTGTACAAAATCCCCATGTGGAGGCCTGAGCTTCAACGGGCACCAGGTATTCGTGTTCCAAAGAAAATTGATGTGCTGTTACTGAAGTCAGTCTGACTTTGAGCTGAACACAACAGCCCTGACACACCACAAAGCAAACCAGGAACAGGCAGAAATGACCTGTGTGGAAAAACAGCCTTGCCACTGCTGGATGGCAAGGACAGACCTCACCTTGGAGAAACCAGAGAAACACCCCAGCGCCTGGAGGGACACCCAACACGAGAGTGCCTCTCTTCCCAGACCTTACCACTCTTCCCAGGGCACACGACAGTGATTCAAAATGTGAGTTGATCACAATTTCCTGCTACCTGTTGGGGAGAATTTTGGCAGAGCTCAGTGCCCCTTTCTACTCCAATCCACCTTTTGCAGCATCCACAGAGCTCTGGGCCAGCAGGAATGGGCTGTGGGGACACAGGCCTGGGGAGGCTCACGGCTGCTCCGGACTTTCCATGTGTCAACCAGATATTCCTACAAGTATCATTACGGAAAAACAACCGGCAATCAGCATCTGCTCCTCCTTCTCTTCCTCCACCGATCAAAACAGCCCAGCCCCAACAAATGGCCATAAAACGTGCCCGAGCTTTTGATCTCAACCCGCAGCAGGACCAGCAGCTCCTTCCCTTCCTGCTGCCATGGTGGGACAGGACCCGTCCACCTCCACCCTGGGGAGCCTGAGGAGTGACCCAGCCTCGGGGAATGCAGCCAGGCAGAGAATACAGCCCAGAAGAGGCACCTGTGTCACCGAAACTGCGTTTGAGGAGAGAAAAAAACAAGCCACGGAGGACAAAGGTGTGACACGGCCAGAGGCAGCACGGCTGGCGAGGAGGGGTGACCGTGTCCCTTCGGAGAGCAGGCACATCACAACTGGTTCCACGTGTACTGTCACTCACCACAGCAATAACAGACGTGCAGGTTGTTGGACAAGGGAAAAAAATTATAGAGCTATAAAAGAAACCACAAGTGTGATTCAAAGGGTGAAAGTAAGTTCTTGAGAGAGCCTTAACAGGTAATCTGTGATATCTGATCTAGCAAGCTCAGCATAGGGAGTAAGAGGGTTTTGATTCATCAGCTGTAGAGGGAAGAAGAAAATGTCTGCAGAGTAGGAAAGTGGCTCTGATTCAGTGAAATACATCGCAAAAATAAAATCAATGGCTGGGGACTGCCCAGGAAATGCCTTTGTGGCAAGCAAATCCCACTCCCTGCAGAAGTAGAGGGGAATGCAGTGGGACACCAGGCCAGGGCTGGGCATTCCAGTGACACACTTGTTCCTAAGCGGATGCACCAGTGCTGTAGCTGTCCTAGAGCAGGCACCTCTGAGAGCTGAACACCCCACAGCATCTTCCACACGGCACTGAAGGAGCCCAGAGCTGGCACACACCTCACCCTCGCGCCCCTGACACACCCCTGGGAGCCGGCGCACACCGAGGGCTCTTGCCCCAACAGCCAGCAGTGATAAGATGTACTCATGTTCCCCATTTCACCAGAAATTTAGTTCTCTAATTAAAAACCAGAGGAAATAGGTCTGGTCTCAGCTCCAACCCTCTCAGAGCAGCACTTGCACTGAAGGCCAACCCCTCAGTGCACAGAACAATGAACGGGAGCTGAGCTGAGCGTGTCCTCCCACGCCTGTGCCACTGCCATGGCCCCGAGCAGGGCTGCGGCAAACACCTGCCCAGGACCAGCGGCCCCACGTGCGGTGCTGCAGGAGCTGCACCCCTCAGTGGGAGGGGTCTGTGCCTCAGGCTCCAGACCCAGAGCTAAACCCAACATTCATGTTTAAAATAACCTCTTGCAGCTCAGACAAATCCAAACCAAGAATCTGTAGGTTTCCAGAACAATTTATTTCTCTACGTCAGGCCCTTGGAGAGCAGTAGTGTATATGTTGTGATAAACTGACACTGAGAAGATTTAACAATTTCTTCATTTAATAAGTGATTTTCACTACATGGTATTGTACACTGTCATCTGTTCAAAAAAGATCAACAGTTTTAAAAAACAAGATTCTGTGAGAGATTTTATATAAACTGGTGATCAAGGTCAACGCCTCTGGTTGGCTTATCAAGCGAGTTTCTAGGTTTCTTTGTAGAACAAAGTCTTTACACTGAAATGCACAAACCCCTTCCAGCAGATCCAGAGCCATTTCCGTCACTCCCAGAGCCATTTGTGTCACTGCCCCAGGACTGCTGTCTCAGCACTGTGATCTGCTCAACTGAACACACGGAAACTGTACAAAAACGTGTTCACTTCGAGCATGGACAAGCCTTTCTATTTGCTATTTCCAGCCAGGACTTCCTTTTCTCTCCGAGAGGAAGGCGTGGATGGGAAGCCCGGCCAACTCAGCAGGGGGGTTGTGTACAAACGGGTTTCTAAGCGACCTTTGGCTTCAGGAAAGAGACACAAACACTTAAAATAATGGCTTTGTCATTTGAAGTATACGGAGAGGGACATGTGTCTGAATTAAATATACATCCTACCAGTGGTGCTGGCAAGGTTGAAGGTTATTCCTAATGTCGAAAGCAATAAAACTAACGTGTACATGACAAGACATTAAAAGAAAAGCAATCCCTTTAAAACAAAATTGAATGTAAAAAAAGTTCACAGTGGTTTGTAAAAACAGTATGTAATCGCTGACAGGAACAATCTCTACTCTCACAGCACACGAGTGCCCTCTTTAGATCCTAAAGAACAAGATTTACACTACTCATGGTACAGGTCCCGCCAGCCCCTCGATTACCCGGCTGGCGGGGAGATGCTGTGGAGTGTGCAGCTGGAACACCGACAAAGGGGGACTTTCAAACTCTTTTCCTGGGAGGGAGGAGAGTCTTTCATTCGCTGTTACAACCAGCAAATGCCATTCATCATCAAATGGAAAGGAAAACCACAAACACATTATCTATTTGAGCAAGCTGAACAGCACACATGACAGGTTTAAAAATGGAGGTTACAGACTATGATACAAGTCCCAACAAGGCAGTGCCAAAGTGACTATTTCTTGGCTTGTTTTGTGATCATACCCCTGGGAGGTGTTACGGGTCTGCTGGAATTAGGCTTCTTCTTCTCTGCAGGTTTCAAAATCTGAAAAGACAGAGGGGTCATTTAGCAAAAAGTTTTAGCTGTCTTCCAGTCAAACAATAATTCACTGGTAAAGGCATTACACAGTTCTTCTGGGCAAGTCTAAATGTGCCAGGAAATCAATGTGTTTCCTGCTCCCAGCTCGGCCAGGGCTTGGGATCAGCTGCTCCAGAGCCCGCACCAGTGGGTGCAGCTGACAGTCAGGAGTTCTGCCTGGGTGATTTAATTCCAGGCTAAAACAGTTCCCCTGCTCACAGCAGCACAGGCTCAGCACGTTTTTAATATGTGAGTGCAAACACTGCCCTGTGTACATGTGACAGCTGTACAGATGTGTTTGAAACAACTGTTACTGTTGTTTAACAGTAAAGCATTGATTCAAAATAACACAAATTTAATGTGTTGATCTCACTAAATAGGAGGGAAATCTTCAGATACTCTACCTGGAAAGAGCACATTAGTGTTTCATCCACGCTCATCATGGCACCCGCATTATCAAATTCTCCACAATAATTTGGGGCAGAAAAGAGAGTTACCAACTGTCTTTTTGCAAAAAACTCATATCCATCTTCAACAACCTTTAGGGACAAAAGCAGAAGTGTTAGTCTGGGTAGCTTCCTCCTGACAAGGTGCAAAGCAACTTCACCAGAAGCAGCAGCTGAAAAACTGGCTATGTTTAAGAAGCATGAAATCCAAACTTTCACACCAAAAGAGAAGCATCACAAGAATCAGCTCAGCAACAGAGTCCATCAGCATTGAGAAAACCCTTGTTCAAGAGTCAGTTTATATGAAAATGTTCATTACGAGGGCTGTTAAACACCAGGACAGGTTCAGAGAATATTTACACACATACACAGATATTCACAACTTGGCTGGACAAGGCCCTCAGTACCTTGGGCTGACATGGGTCTGTCCCAGGCTGGGCTTGACCAGGGGACCGCCTCAGATCCCCCAAACCTAAATCATCCTATGGTTTAATGTTCAAAATTAAAATACCTGATGAGCTCTACATATGAGATCCAAATCATGTTTATGGAGAAACTTAGCAACCACTTCAGCACCAAAAGTGAAGGACACTCCTCTGTCATTTTCACCCCAGCCCAAGACATCCTTGTCAGGGTCAGACCACAGCAGATCACACAGGAGACCTTGGTCCGGTACATCTGTGGGGCGCATGATTCGTCTGATCTGCTCCATTGACTGAAGGTCTGGTGACAAACCTGTGCACAGGGAAGACACAGGCAGGCCACAGCTTAGTCCAGCTTTGCTCTGCAAGACTGACATTCATCCAGGACAAAAATAACTTGTATTCAAAGTGATTCACCGCTGCCATTTTACGTAGCTCAATGGCGACATTCACTGACTTTTTTTAATCCAGCATTTGTTCTAAAGTATTTGTAACAGAAGATTTCTAGGAGATTTACTGGAAGCAAGATAAAGCAAGGCCATTTCCACATTTTACAGGAATACAATAATCTCACTAATATTTTCCAAGTGTCTGATAAAAGAGCTGTTAAGTAAAAGAGGCATCAACACCAGAAATCACAGGGAATGTTCACTGTGATGATCAGGCCCAGCGAGATGAAATAGAGTATCAAACCAATCTCATATCATTCTGATGTGAGTCCCTGGGCTACTGTAATGACTCGCAAGTAATAAAATATTTAAGGTACAATCTGTATTTTATGACCTGAAAAAGCTGCATCATGTGGCATAAACCAATTTCTACAAATTAAACCCATCAGGTCATACAGGGCTTGGAGCAACCTGACCTAGTGGCAGACATCCCTGCCCATGGTGGGGGGAATCCCACTGAATAATCACCAAGGGTGTCTTCCAACCCAAACCACTCTGATTTCTATGAAAACAGATGTTTTCAGGACAAACATTAAACTCCTGGTCATCTAAGTCTAAAAAACCCTACAAGGACTCTCTTCTCCAAAGGAGAGGCTATTAAAGGTGCCTTTTGGTGGAAAAGGAAGAGCAGATCATCGTGTCTGAACCAGCCCTGTGATTCACAAAACTGACACTCATCAAGCCCAACCCTTCCTCATACATGAGCCAAGACAGAGCAAAATCCCTAAATTTTGAAGCTTCAGCAATGTAAACATGAAACTGCCATGACTGAGTATTCCAGTTCCTCAAACATCACCTAAGGAACTGCTACTCACCCCCGTGACAGCAGAATATTTTCTCATCCACAATAGCTGCAATTGGTAAACAGTTAAAACAGTCTGTGAAGGTCTTCCACAGCTTAATATTGTATCTTCTCTTACCTAGAACAGATTGGGAAGAAAAACACAGTCAATGTACTTTTCTAACACAACCACGACCAACCTAACATGGATGCCTTAAGTTTACTGAGACTTGCAAAAAGCCAGCATTAGAGCCTATACATAATTATCTTTTCTGACTTATTTAACTGTTTATAGACAGTGGCAAAGGTCTCTCAATGTGGCACAGCTCTGAGGACAGCACAAGTCTGTTCAACAGAATGGCATTCCATTCCTGGCAGCCAGGCTCTCCAGTCCCAGCTTTGCTTCAGAAAATTATCCCTTGGAGAAATTTGATCTGTTTCAGAAAATCTCGCCATTTGCCATTTCTTTCAGGGGAAGAAAATTCTTGAAAAGCAGATTTTCTTTAAAATTCCGCTTTACCACATAAACTCACTTCAAGCAAATAAACAGGACTGAAAAATGAAAGAGGACTGAAAAATGAAACCGCTACAGTTTCATGAATTTCAAAGGGACTCTCCCAGATATGAACCTTGAACATATTTGTGATATATGACTAAGCCTGTGATTAATCTCTGAGGAGACAACTCTGAAATACCACACATCTTTGTTTCCTCACAGGAGGAGAACAAGACATGGAGTGCACATCTTGTTATCTGCAAGCCAAGTATGTTCCACCACACAAGTTCTAACATGCTTCAGTGCACAATTAATTTAACAGTATCATCTCCACATTATCTGGATTAAATCACATCCTTTGAAGCAGGAACATTGGCTTCTACTTCACAGCAAAATTCCTTGTTGTGTCCGGGTAAGGTCTACGTACAGCCCCCGTCACAAACAGTCTCTACATATCATCATCCCTCAGATGTGAGGTGAATTTCTGTAATGCACATCAAATTAAATTCTCCCATCTCTCATTAGATACCCTTATCTTATGAATTTTACCAGTGAGGACTGTTAGTTAACAAAGCAGCCAACAAATAAAATTACCCACTTGGTTGCTGCTTTGTACTGTGAGGATCAGACTCCAAAGGGACCAGGGGAAGGACGGACGTTCTAAAATTTCTAAAATAGGCCAAGGGCCCCTCTAAAGAGCACAGAGGGCATTTCACATCAGGAAGGAACTATCTAACACTGCCGCTCTGCTGTCCCCAGCCAGAGGCACACACTTACATTCATCGTAAAACCCATAAATTCTATTGATGCTGGCACATTCGTGGTTCCCTCGGAGGAGGAAAAAATTCTCTGGGTATTTGATTTTGTAGGCCAATAGAAGACAGATTGTTTCTAAAGACTGTTTTCCTCTGTCAACATAATCGCCAAGGAACAGGTAGTTGCTTTCTGGTGGAAAACCTCCATATTCAAAGAGTCGGAGCAAGTCATAGTATTGTCCATGGATGTCTCCTGCAATGAGATTTAGACATGACGCTTAAGTCACTTAAGACACTTCATTACATTCATTGAGTGATTCTAGAGAAAGAACAAATCAAAGATGCTTAAGAAAAAAAGCTTGCAGATAGATAATGGCCATAACATACTTAAAATGACAGTTAATGTATATAAAATTATTGTATTTTGACATCTATGCAATGGTTAACTGCATGAAGTTGCATGTAGCTACTTAAAAATATTTGTGTGTGTAAAACAAAATCAAGATTCCAAGAAACCAACTGTGTTTTCAGGAAACAATCAGTAATTCAAATTCTAGCAGTAAAACTGCATCAAAAATGACACTGGTATTTCTGCCTTTGGTTTAAATCATGGGCTTGTTTCTGACAAGCAGAACACTAAATCGTGATTTTAGACTACCAGTACTATAAATATAGACTGAGCTACTTCAAATTGAAGTAAGTCCTCAGTGTTAGAGTAGGATAAAATAGTCTTTGCTGGAAGCTTTCAAAAGTGCATTTATTGAGGTTTTTATGTTGACATTTTTCATTCTCTCAGCATAAACAGACATGTACATGTGTGCAAATTGAGCACTGCTGGATGCAATACGGTGAAACTAAACTAGAAAGTAATTCCAAGAAACAGTACAGAAATTCAAGTTTCCAGCAGGATTTTAAAATATTGTCAAACCACAGTTCAGCTTTGCATGGCAGCACAATAAATAGGGGGGTTCCTCATTGTTTCCCCTTGTTCAGTCATGACTGGGACCAACATTATTTATTCAATAACTTCTTCCCAAAACTTCATGTGAGTCTCTCCCCCAGTCTGGTGAAATTGGATCAGTTGTTTTTTGGGTTTGGATTATTACAGTCCCAAATACAATTCCCACATTACCCTCTCTCGACTCCTCTGCTCTACATACCCAGCAGGGTTTTATTTTGCCTTTTGCTACAATTATTTATTAGTTTGTTAGTAAGTCAAAGCAGCATCTGGCACTTGCATTTACCTGACACCTCCCCCAAGATAGAACCAAAAACTGCAGTACTCACCACAGATTTTCAGTGGAGCTTCAAGTTCTAGTAGAATAGGCTGACTCAGGAAGATTTCTCTGGATTTCAAGCACAGTCCTCTAATTTCATTCTCTTGCAGTTGGACGTTTTTGCCTGGTTTTGATCCTCGCACTGTCAGGAAGAATCAGAATTCAGTTATCAAAAACAGCAACATCCCTGGTGTTATTTTAAGAGTCTGACTAAATGCCAGTGTAGCACTGAATGAGAAGGTACCAGGGTACGATCGGTGTGCTGGGGTGAAATGGCACTGCCAGGGAAAGGGGAGTGTGTTCTGTTCCAGTCGTATGTTACTTTCATTTAACAGAATTCATGGCTCAACACTTCCCCCGTTAAAAATGTCACATTTTAAATAGCATCAGTTTAGTTCTATTTTGTTACAAACCCCATCTTGGACAATGTGACTATTTTTATGTTATTTTTTAGTGAAGCAGTTATATGCTTGTTCTCTGGAAAGCTGTCTGAACATGAGAAAAGGGCGTCTGCCATTCAGTCACCAACAAATCTTCCCCTAAACCAGTGAATCACCTCGCCCAAGACAGTACCTAAACAAGACCACAGAATCAATAAATCCTGTACTGCCCTGTCCTACGCTGCAGCGGGAAAACAGGGTAGAAAAATAAGCACAGGAGTGGAAGGTCCAGTAAGGAAATAGATTTGGATCATGATGACAAAACGGCTCTCATCATCACTGCCTCTGAGCAGAGGAAAAGGCAAGCCAGTAGGAGACCAATGTCCCCCCAAAGCACTTCCACCTCCCAACTCCCATCCGTCACACCTCTCCATCACTGCTTCAATCCCCTCCACTGCAACAATTCACAACAGTTTGCTCCTTTAACATCCATTAAAGCTTTCGTTCCTGCTCTGGATAAGGACATCAGCCTGGCCTGAACAAGTTTCACACCCCCACTTCTGCTGCCCAGAAATACAAAGGACATTTCTACAGCAGCAGTGCTGTAACTACAGCCCAAATCGCACGCAACAGCATTTATCAGGGTTAAGACTGGATAAAAAAAAATTGTGACTATGCCATTCCTGGTGAAGCTTACCTTTTTATTTGGTGTCAAAATCAGTGACAATATGTAACACTGATAAGGCTGAAGGGGAAAAAAAAGGAGTAGGAGCAGCAGTCATTTTCTACAATGTAACCCACTGGTTCAGCTCCATCAAAGCAAAATCACCAAGAACTTGAGTCTCAGATGCCTGGAAACACTCTGCCAACATCTCCAAAAGCAAAATCCTTCCACTACTAAGGCTGCCAGGTTAGGTGACTTACTGTGAGCAACTCCTGTGGCATTGAGACTGAAGAATCTATGCCCTTATCTAAAAGGGTCTGGTCTGTAACTGCAAAAAACGCAAGCAACAAGCCTGAATCCCTTCAAACACAAGAACCTATGCAGTATTATCTTCCTAAAGTCCTAAGTAACTTAGTAGCTAGGTACCATTTCAGACTAATTCCTTTGCTACTGTTTAACCTCAGAATGAGAAATCTGAAAGCTCCAGATGACTCAAATCTCTGCCCTCACTGTGGGCCTTGCGCTGTATGAAGGCAAGTGAGAACTGCAGTGGGAAAGGCTGGAGATGCTCGAGGCAAGTTTTAGGAACAGTAAGAACAAAAAACAGTTGTGCTCCAATTTCTCACTAGCACAGAAGCTTCTGACTTTTATGCAAGCCTCTGATCAAGCACAGAAAGCACTGTTCAGTGAGCATGCACCTTTATCTAGACCGCGAATAAAACGAAGACTGTGTAATAGGCATGAAATCCCGTGTCACTGGAGGGAATCTCTACCAGCACTTGTGGTGTTATTGCCACAACAATCCTTCCCTGACTCCCAGAGACCCCAGTCATGGTAGCACTGCCTGCCCTACAGAATCACCGACAGTCCCCTAAACCTTTCCTCAAACAAGGTGCAAAATTAAACCCGAGTTCAAAATACAATGTATACTGACAGTGACATTACTGCAGGTCAAAAGTCATGGCTTTAACATTGTTCTCTTTCAAGCACTACCTGCTCCTCTATTCCTCACTGCCCACGTGTTATCACTCACCATTGACATTACATGCCAACACTGGAATTACCACTGCACTTCATGTCTTTCATTAAAATCTCAGAAGTAATGAAGCATATAAATGAAAGTTAAATCTTTGTCACAGCAGTTTATCACGCATGAGGCTTTTCATCCACACAGCAATTTTTTCATCCATACAGTAATTTTCCAAAGACTCCTGAGCAACAAGCCTCAAAATGCCAAATATCCAGAAGCAATAAAGAACAGAAATTTTTAGAATTAAGTGATAAACTGGCTGAATTGTAAATATAAAATTGATGTTCCCTTAATGCTAAATTTTACAATTTACCTTTGTTTTTGAGATAATACAAAATACTTCTATTTAGTTTTCTGTGAAGCCAAAAATCTAACTTATTATTTGGTCTTCTTAGAAATTGCTAAAACTAAACCGTGTACTTCACATCCATAAATTAAAAAGTGCAAAATATTATACAGACTATGCAATGCACTGAGTCACTAAAGCTCATGAATAAAGCATTTGCATTCATTTTTGCTCAAGATTAAACAAAGATTTGAAAACTGTTTCAGACACAGGTTTTCTAGGTTTTTCCAATACATTTTTCTTGAACTGGTATACAGTTTTAGTCACCTGCTTGTAGAAAACCCCGACAAGATGAAACAATGCTTTGCTGCACTTCCCAAACTCACTAGGACAGACACCATGGATGAACAAACAGGAAAATTTGGTTCAGCTCTGCCTGCCAGTGACATTTTCACCACTTCATCCAACAAGGAGCCAGCACAGAGGAGATGAGCGTGTTCAATTTCTTCTAACATTAATCTATATAGCCTGAAAAGCTGGGAAAACAAAAGAGGCCTTGGCTTCAGAAGAATCAAAAATGCAGAAATGCATCTTGGTTTGAGGAATCTGTATTTTTAGTGCAATAATTTTCTCATCCACAATGAAAGAGCTGGCACACAAATGCAGAATGCTCAGTCTTAATGACTTCTTAAAAGGTTTCTCTGAGTCTTCAAGTTACTTAATCCTTCTAAGAAAGGCAAAAATAATACACCATGAAAAGTATGTTGTGTTTATAGTTTGTTTCTCTGCTTTTGACCAAAACAAGGCAGCTTGTAGAGATCAGACAGTTATGATACTAATTGACAGCTTGGTCATAAAGTCAAAAGAGCAGCTCAGTAGTATGGTAGAGCCACATTTGCCCTTTCAAGGCATAAAAAATAACCTCTCAGAAATGACAGTCCGGAACAGACAGTGGAACAAGCTAAAGATTAATCATTTGGGGAAAAAAGTCAGCCCACTTCAAGCGGTATTTTATTTGTGTCTGAACACATTGCTGCACTATTTCCAGAAAGCAAAATATTCCCACCCTCTTTAGGCAGAGATGCTCCTGCTCTCAGAAATAATTTCTCCAGAGCCTGAATTTCAATGTCCAGACTAGGCAGCCTTCTAAAAAGTAAAATCTTTTCTACTGTACAAATATGAGAAGTTGTGAAAAAATAAGCTCTCCATTAGACAGAAACCACTACAGAAAAAAACCCATCCCTGGAGCCTGGATGATCTCTGCAGAGGTACTGCTTGAACACAAGGCCCACTATTAAAATTAACCTCGATTTCCAAGAGAGGGAGAAAAACTGATGGAAACCACACAAGATACCAACTCTAAAATGAGTATATTACAAACAGTGCAGTATGACAGGTGCCCAGCAGAGGGGGAAAGGAAGGAAAAGGAAGAAGAGCAAGCACTTGAGGCACCCCTGTCATTCTGGAGTGAGCAAACAGAGAGTACAAAGTGTAGCTGCAGCTGCCAGGACTCAGAGCACTGCCTGACATTGAGAACTACTCTGCATTTCCTTGGGAGGGATAAATGGGTCAAGAGCTGTGGGATCTAGAATATACAACACGGAGAAGACCATATGCATACAGAGTACAACAGACTCCCACATCACATCCCACCCCTAGCATTTTCCAATACTCCTTTCGGTGCTACACAGTCCTTTACGTCATTCAAGGTCAATATGAAAGGGACAGATACTTAGAGAAGCATTCGAAAATAGCAGGAAGTTCAAAAATGCCAGAAATTTCAGTGATCCAAACATCTCATTTCCATTCAGTATTGCATTAAAAGAAGCAGCTCAAATACTGTCAACTGAAGTGTGAGAATCAAGTTCTCCTACAGAAAATGTTTTAAGGAAAATAGTCTGTCTACAGGTCAGTTCATTTTTTGGCTTATTAAACAAGTCTCTCAGCTTCACCATATTTTACATTAAGATGTCTGCAATCATAGTGACATTTCCAAAAATACTGCAGGTTGGTTTTAATCTAGCTTTTAGCAGTTCCCAATGACAGTTTCACAGTCAGTTTTGCACCACAGGCACAAAGGGAATAAATAACTTGAAAGTGGTTGATGTAAAAAAGGTTTTACTTTACTGCAGGCACCACCAGCTTTGATCAGATCGCTTCAAATTCAAAACTGAAATGGAAAAGCATCTCCTCAGTGCACAAGCCCCTAAAAAGAAAAAGTTATAGTCTGCTTTCTAGTATGTCAAAAGTTCACAGCTGCATTATCAAACAGAAGATTCTGCATGACTGCAAGGTTTTCATCTTGTAAGGTTTTTCCACACTGCAGACAGGTGAAGAGCAACAGGTACTCACACTGATCACAAACAGGTGACAAATTCCTCCACTTCACTGACTGGGCAACAGGCACAGAATTTAACAGACTTACTTGGATCCATAGCATTGATAAGAATCTAATGCTTGTCTTTGGAATTAAAAGAGTTTCTATTTCCAACTCTTAGAAACTGCTGCACCACAGCAGGAAACAATTAACATTAAGCTACACAAACTAGGGAAAATTATGTAGTTTGAGGTCAAAAAGTGCTGCTTGTCCATGATAAACTTCATCACAGCATCCCAACTCAACCCCGAGTAAATGTGACCACAATTAAGACTAACACCTCTGAAAATCAGACTCTTATCCCAGTATATGAAGCTAAAGAGCAAACAATCCTGTAGACCAAATTAATGCTGTATTTAGCAGAAAGGTGAAAAAAATTCAGAGGACTGCATTTGTAAGAAATCATCTCTGTGGTTAGCAAAATTTTATCCATGCTCTTTAGCTCAACTATTTTTAATACGTAGATGATAATCTTTCCCCATTTAATGCAAATTAAGAGAGAATATCTCCTTGACATCTCTACAACAGGCTTTACTGGGAATAGAAATCTGTGGGTGTATAAACAGAAATGTTTAAGGATTTAAGAGTCTTTTTGCTGATTTTAGTGCACTAGCCAGGATTTCAGCTTTCAGAATGGCTACCACCATTGTAACCTTGCACGGCTTTATCCAAAGTAGCGTCCATTCATTCGTTAGTTTTCCCTTAACAGTGCCTGCAGACGATGCAGCACAGGAAAGATTTGCAGAAACACATTTCAACTTGGGTCACTCAGGTATGTTGAAACCATGTTCTTTTACCCATTATTTATTGTTACCATGGTAAGACTAATACACTTCAATGCTGTTTTCTAAATATGTGACTGTGAGCTCCAAACCAGACCCTACTTATCTGGAAAAGCTGCCAGCACACGAGATGAAGGAAATGGATAAGGGGCTCAAGTTATAGGAACACCATCTGACATGACACAGAAAGGAAGCCACGCTCCCACTCACGGAGTCTCGGGATTTGTCACTCATTCTTTACTGAGGCAAGCAGGAATTCTGCCATTTCCTGGAACCCTTTCCAAGACCATACAGGTGCCACTGATTTTTTTTATCTTACAATGAGTTTTTTTAGCATCTTCTTGTCTGCTGGCAGTTTGGCCTTGGCACACACTCACAGCAGCAGTTGCTACCTACAGTACCCCAGCTAGAAGGGTGTATTTTGCTCTCATGTTTGACCCTTCTTATTCCTCACGAAGGTGAATTAGGTCCAGCAATATTTGAGCCTTTAGCCACCACCAAGAACACTTAAAAACATTTCAATACTCAGTGCAGGATACTGTTACTACGCTTTAGAAGTTTTATTCTTATGGGTATTACGGTTACCAAAACTCACAAAGTCAGACAACTTGTACTCAGGAAATTGCTCCTAGCAGGATACAACCCTCATTAGTAAAGACGGGAGCAAATAGAAATTCAATTACAGCACAAAAAAGTCAGTATTTTCAATGTTTTCCCTTAATGGCTTTCCAAGGTTGAGAACAATGTTACTGAAAAATGTTTTTTTGACATTTCAATGCCAAATGGTTCTGTACTATAAACATTTAGATCAAGAAAGACTCTTCAAATATTTACCTTAGAATGAGAAGCTGAAGTACATACTTCCACGCCTTTTAAAGAACAAGCTAATAATTTCACCTAAATAGCCTAATGTGGGTGGGAGAACATCACTATTTGGAGGAAAAGTAAGAATAATGCCAGTTGAGCAGAGGAGTCAGGATAGAAAGCAACTAAAATCCCTCACAAATACATTATTAATACCCTGTATTAAGGACAAAAGCAAGTGTAATTTATTATTCACCCTTCACTTTACCTCAACCATTAGACTTGATTCACTGCCTCTTCCAACAGTGCAATGCTAAGGCATATGATAAACACCTGCCTAACTCTATTCATTCACTGATTTCCAGTATTTCATCAGGATCTCCTTAGTGCTTGGGTTTGTTACCTTTAGAAAGAGATAAGCTCCCTGCTCATACTCTTTACATTTTAGTAGCAAAATCACCTAAAGTTAACTGCTATAAAAATATGTAAGTATTTAAAGAGAGCTATAATGAAATACCAAATTGCTCTAAAATTACAGCTTGCACAAGGATTTGGGCAACTCGGTTTGTGAGCTGATTATTAAACCAGATTTTGCAGTGTTCTCATGCCTGAGTATGATTTTAATCTATGTGCAGCCTTGTCTGAAGGGGTATCCCTTGACACAGAGCTCATGGGCACACCACACTTTGTGTAACTAACATTATGCACTTGTTCTACCAAAAATGTGCTGAAAAACAAGAATTTGTTTGATCTAAAATGCATTGTGCGCTAAAATGCGCCTATGATTCAGGGAAAAAAAGTATAAAAATGTCACAAAGGTCAGTCATTACTCTGTCTGGCGAAGATGTTTAGAACAGACATTTAATCATCAACAAATAAAGCACTAGCATAGGTTACTAAAACCAGTAATTGTTTTAAATATTGAAAGACAATCATTGCCTCAAGGAATCCAAAATCCCAGCTGCAATATTAATAAAGAAGGAAAAAAATTAATTTCAGTTCTGGCAGCTGATGCAACCTCAGGTAACATCTGTAATTGCATGAAGCACCTCTTAAAAGATGTCAGTGAACCTGATTTATGAACTCTTATCTGCTCCAAGCATCTAATGCTGATATAAACTGAGTAGAAGAACATATTGACATAGTGCACCTTACTACTTTTTGAAACTTTAAACAGAGAAATCACTTGCATTTCTTTCTAGGAAAGGTCTAATCCATGCTTTTAAAAATTAAGAATTTACACTTTGAAAATATTGCATTAGTTACACTAGGGGAAATTGGTAAGAACTGTAACTAATACCTGCAGTTAAACTGGGCATGTATTAATATGTCACCAAACATACGACATACAAGACCTGACATTTACAAGTCGTACTACTGGATTTTCAGGAAAATCCTGGTCTAACTTTATGAAGGGAAGTCTTTAAATAATTGAAACCAGGGCAGTTTAAATTGGTTACAGGCAAACCCCAAAACGGATCACAGGAAAAAACCCCATTTACTTTTACTTATTCAATAATCCCACAATTCATCGACAAGATTTTTTAACTCCAATTGATTTCTAGAGTAGAATTTCTGTTCCTCTGCCCGACCTTTTGCGATCCAAGCATTACACAAGCAAAATCCTGTAAGAAGGAAAGTGTGTAAGAAAAGGCATTTCTTCATCATTTTTCTCAGCAACATCTCAGCTGACTTTGTGCCAAATGGAAAAAAGTTAAATCCCTGACCAAGCTTTTCAAGAGTAAGTCCAGATGAGATGCCTGCCCTGACACACATGAAATGAGGCTAGATCAGGACAGCTTCCTTTTCTGAATAATTATGATTTTCCTTGATGCCTGGAAGAAAATTTGCCACTGGCAAATTCTCAGCCTTTTGCCCTAAAATCAGTTAATACCAGTCCAGTGCTGATCCCTGCAAGGGAAGGGATGATGCTGGAGACACCCCCTGCAACTTCCACGTTTTCCTTTCATTTACAAACTCCCAGGCAACTCTTTTCACCCCAAAGCATCAACAATACCAGACAATAAGCCCCTTTTCAGACTGTCTGAAACACCAAAAGCCAACCCTCTATTCACACCTAAAAACCCACCATATGTCACGAATTAAGAGCCAAAATCCTGCGGCAGCTTTAATGCAAGCGGCTAATCAAAGCTAAACCCAGGACACACTGAAACCCACGACAGTCTCCTCCCGACTTGGTGAAAAGCTGCCTCAACACTCTTTAAACACGCTGAGTCTTATTTCCAGAGCCCCACAGCTACCCAGCCATGCACTGATCCCATGCGTATGTGTGAAAGGCAAGGGAACACCCCAGGCTTTTAAAAAGACCTTCCTACGAAAATACTACCAAATTAAGCATCCCCTCCTTCGAAAATACTACTAGATTAAGCATCCCCTCAGAGCTACAGGGCAGGAGAAGGGGGCAGCCAGCTGGTCCCAGCATTGCACCGGGAGATCAAAAGGCAGAAACGCCTCAGAAACACACGGGCTGAGGGGAAAGTTGGGGCTGTGGGGACCGAGCCAGGCGGGGAGGCGGCGGCGGCGACCCCAGGCAGACAAAGCGCCTCTCGCCCCTCCATTTTGGTGCCCCCTCAGACCCCGCCGGGCGGGCGGGACGCGGCGCATGGGCCCGGCCGCCCCCTCCCCAACCGCTCCGTCCCCGACCCTCACCCTCCAGCAGCCGTTGGATGATGCTGTCGATGTTGAGCTTGTCTATATCCGCCATCGCCTCTCAGCGGCCGGGCGGAGCCCTCCCCGCCGCTCCCTCGCGGCTTGGCCGGCCCGACTCCGCTCCTCGTTCTGTCTGGTTTTTGCCCTTTCCTGCTCTGCGTCTTCCCTCGCTCTCTCTGACCCCCCGCCCCCTCAGCACCGAGCCACCACAGAACAAAATGGCCGCCGTCCCCTCAGCGAGCTCGCCCGGCGCACGGATACAGCGGGCGCGGCGCGGCTCGTCGGAAGCACTTTATAGGGAGGGCGGGAAGAGCGGGCGGGGTAATGCGACCCCGCTCGAAGGATCCTTCCGCTCCCGGGACGGGAAGTAGTGCGGCGGTGCCGCCTCCCGGTGTCGCGACGGAGCGAGTGGTGGCGGGCACGGAGTCCCGGAGTCCATTAGGTTGGGGAAGAACTCCGAGATCGTCGAGTTCAATTTATAACCGAACGCCGCCATGTCACCCAGACCGTGGCACCGAGGGCGGCGTCCGGTGGTTCCTTGAGCTCCTCCAGGGATGAGGAGTCCGCCGCCTCCCTGTACAGGTCATTCCAATGTCCACTCACCCTTTCTGTGAAGAAAGGTCGGGCCCGTGTGGGGTTCCTGCAGGCTGGGGTCTGCAGGGGACGGGAAGGAGCCACCATTGCCCTCACCTCATCCTCCCATTGCGGTCATGGCCCCACACACCCACACCTGAGGGACACAGCGGCTGCAGGTGGGATTTTGGGGCTGTTCACCCCATTTTAGGGCTGGGGAGCACAGCCCTCGTGTCCTTCAGCTCACCCTGAGCCACCTCTGCCTCACGGGTTGAGGCAACGTGTCCTGAGCAGCCCCTCAGCTCCTTCAGACATGTGGCTCTACACCTGCAAATTCTTCAAGAAACAAACACACAGCACTTTCAAATCCTTATGGATGAAAGAATTAACCTCCTCGTTCAAAAGCATCTCCCTACTTTATTTCACACTTCTATTATTTTATTCTGTGTGTAGCTACAGCGTGGCTACAAGCCCTTAAATGAGGTTTTGCTCATCAACTGGCCTGCGTTTGCCCCAGAGATAGGCTCTGCAGGCCATTCCCACTGTTCAGTCTGCGTGTCTTGTTGAATATTGTTTAATTGCTTTATTTACTCCTACTTTAATTGGCAGGGACGGCTGTGTCAAGCTCCTTCCTCCTCCCCTTCCTTCCCTACGTGGATTGCTCCCACTATCCTGACGGATTCCTCCCGCCGGCAGTTATACAATATTCATTACAGCTCATTGCCGTGGCGGGGCCGGAGCAGAGTTCGGATCCGTGCGGGAGATAAAGCGAAGGACTTGCAGTCTCAGCACACCTCAGGTCTGCGGAAGGAAGGAGATAAGAGGATGCAGAGTCTACCTGAAACACAGGCTGTGTTCGCTTGCAAGCGCAGCCTCAACGCTCCGCTTGCCCGAGCGAACACTTACCGTATCGAGCACGCCCAAGCTGATATGCTAATCTTAGTCACGCTGGTGTAAACCCAAAGTAACCCCATGGAAAACAATAGAGTTACTTCAGATTTACTTCAACGTGACAGCCTTTGCAGATTTACATCTATTTTTGTGCTGCACCTTCTCGGGGAACGGCCCCCTCCGGCTCTTGCACCGAATGCTTTCTTTCTCTTTCAAATCCTTCCTAATTCTGCAGGGCGAGTTGTTCTCTTGGACTTAGCTGAATTATTTAACAGGGAAAATTGGTCCTGTGTTTCCAGAGGAGCCTTCCTGGCCTTGTTTTCGTTTCTGGAAATATCTTCATTTCATCTCACCCTTCAGCTGTTGCCTCCTCTCCAGGGACAACTCCTCTGGGGATCTGAGCAGCTTTAGTGGGGTGTTGAGTCCTTTTGGCTCCTGTTAATTCTCTGGGAAATGGGATGGAAGGGGAGAGCTCAGCAACCCAGGAAATGTCCTTGGGAATTCACTTGGAAACTCCACACTTCTGGAAGGACAGATCCAGCTCTTCAAAAGAAGGTCAGGGCTAATCTATCTCACTTGCTGAACCATATCAGGCAAGGTCCAAAGCACTGTCAATTCTTGTTGAAAGAGGTGTAGCCAGGAAGAAAGAAGAGAAATGACAGATAAAGGTGAATCTGTCGAGGCCTCGTCATCACCTTGATAACCAACACGCCTTGTTCCAGCTCCAAATCTCAACAGCAGCTGCCAATGCTTGGTGTCCTGTTCAGAGCAGGCTGGGTTTTTGCACAGGGTCTTCCTCATTCTCATAAAAAATAAGGACCTTTCCTTATCAGTAAACTCCCCGGGGAGCCAGAGGTATATTAAAATGCCACCACAAAATTTCTCTGCAGGAAATAACCAGCCCCGCCCCACACCCCGATTAGAAAAGGGACCCAGCCAAGGTGTTATACATATCGTGAAACTATTTTGTTCTCTGGTGTTGCTCACAACAGTGATTGATTTCTAGAGGGGGAACAGATTTATTTCCAGAGAGGGAACGATCAGGGAAATCCCTTTGTCCTTAAACTCTGCACATGGGCTTGAAACATTCCATAATTTTGAAGCTCACGCTTCATATACCAACATCTCCACCTCTTCTTTCAATTTGTCTACAATTTTTTTTCTACTTTGCTAAACACATGATGATGAATGATTTGTTCAGCACAGATCGCTCACAGCTCCAGGACCTCTCTGTCTTTTCCTCCTTCCCCCCCCTTGAAATGCCACAAATCACCGCTTTGGTCTCATTCCTTGGAAGCCTCTGTGTAAAACATCTTTCCCCACTGATTTGTCCTCACTCTCCCTTGAGCATGTTGCTTTATTATTGTATTGCTGCTCATAATCTGGTTAAGTTTAAAAACATATTTATTATATATTTAATATCCACCTACACACAGAAGAAAAATAAGGAGATTTCAGTATTGTTCTGTACATATATATAAATATATATGCATACACATGCATATACCCTGTGTACAATATAATACATATTTTCACTATACACACATACATATGTGTATATACGTGCAGAAAATAATTAAATATTCCCTGTTTTATCCCTGTTTGTAGGTGGATCCTAAGAAATGTGAGGCACCCACACTTTTAGATTACATATTTGCTAAGCCTATAAAATTCAGTGTGTTTGTGTACATTTCAAACAAGTATCTGCACGGGCTCTTCAAACACTGCCAAAACAAGAATGGGTGACTTGTGGGTCAGGTGTTATTTTTCCTAACTCGCTCCACAGCCACGATTCCAATGTTTTCATAACTCCTACTGTTTGCACCCAGCTTGCCCGGTGTTACAATCAAGATAAAGCCTTACGCACACCTCTTGCTTCTCACGCCTAAAATATTTTGCTAACCCCCGAATTTCAGCGGGGTTTTGGGGACGGATGGCGCCGATTTGTCAGACAGAAGAGGAGCAGCTGGAACAAGCTGCGAGGCTGATCTGGAGATGGAAGGGTCTGTGTCCTGCTCCGAAGGGAGCTGATGACGCACAGGCAGGAGTTTTCTTAGTGTCATGTTTTATTTACAAAACATGCAGTGCCACGATCTCCCTCCAGCAACAAAACTGTGCGTTCCTGTGCAGAACCTGGTGAGGAGCTCAGCGGCTGCTGCTGAGCCTCCAGCTTTGCCCTGGGGCTCTCCAAGGACTCAAACCTCATACAGAAACTGAATGAAACCTCATTCCCAGCCAGCCAGCAGCAGGATTCCTGCTGGAGAATTCCTTATACTCTTCTCAGGGTGTACCCTGCACGCCAGACCTCGATTTCCACCAAGCTGATGGTTTCCCCATCTCAGCAGCTGGTCTCCATCTGAAACCTCCCCCCAACAGTAGCTGTCAACACTGATGACAAGTCCATCTCAAGCTTGTTAAAATCATATTTTTGATACCGAATGTAAAAAAATTCAGCTCAGAAAATTTCGAGACAGGTTATTTTGATGTGGGAGAAATATGATTTGCCATTCCTCCCTTCCTAGTGGGTTTTATTATTTATTAAAAGTTGATTTACTTCATGGATTTCTGGTGAAAGGTATTTTCAAGTGGAAAAATATTCTATTGGTGAGTTTTGGAAGGTTCATACTCAGAAAAATACTACCAATAAAATCCTCCTCATATAAAAATGTCATAAGTTACTTCTTTTTTAACATAGCAGTGACCACAATAGGATTTTTCCTTCTACAGCTCTTTGGATTAGGAAAACCCAGCACCGTCTTGGTGAATTTCTAATACGAATCCGACTTTAAAGCCACAAGAGCCATTTCGATGTGTCCTCTCCATGGCTCAGCATCCCGGGGCAAGCGTGGCAGTCATCTGCTCCACCGCTTGGAAAAAGAGGAGAAACAGCTCCAAAGGAGGCTTTGTCCTACTTTAAGTGGAGAACAGCCGTGGCGGATCAGTTGACGCCGCTCTGGCACCAAGTGGAGCCCCGTCTTCCCCTCTTCCTCAGGAATCCCTTCGCTCTGCCAAAGGGAGTTGCATAACCGGCTAGAAAGCTCTTGTGGGCTTCCACGGGGCTCAGCTGAGCCATTCTCTGAGGGGAAAGGGAAAAACATGGACAGCAGCCAGGGCTGTGCATGCAGCAAAGGGAATTTTTCCCTTTTTCCAGCTGTGGGGTGAGCACAACTTGCCTTTCCCATTGTGGTGTTGGCAACTCTGCGTGGCTCACCTGGACGTGGTGGCACAGAGGGATGAGAGTTTTCCCGTGGTGTGGAGCAGACCTTGCAAAGCAAGGAGAGGCAAGGGCTTCCCAAAGTGGGACATTTTAGTGCAGCTGCAGCGTCACGTGGCTGGAGGGAAGCACGCCGTGGATGTTCCTCGTTGCGCCGGCCAGAGATGCACGTTCGCAGCCTGGGACACAGCCCCTGATCTCAGCCCGGCTTCATGGCTGAGCTGCTTCTCTAATTAAAACCCAGGAAAAAGCAGGATCAGGAGAGCTGTCGAGGGAGCGGGAGAGTGGAAATAGGATGAAGGTCTGACGGTTTGCTATTGGTCAGCGGCTGCTGTGCCTGTGCCGGTGGGAGACACATCGCTGAACACGAGATGCAGGAGCAAGGAAGAGATCTTCCATGCACCCCAGAGATCCCTGATTCATTCATTCATGCCTTTTCCCATTGGAAATGCAGGTGGAATATGTGGGAAATCCCAGCACCGGCAGGTGCCTGAATGCTGGTGCACCAAAGCCTTCCCAGGGACAGGTGACAAGTGTTCAGAGGGCAGTGGCTTTGCTGATCCAGATTTTGTTTTCCCTTACGCTCCTGAAATTCCAGAACAATCCCATTGGCAGCTCTCGACCACCTGGGATTTCTGCTGATATGCAGCACTTGGAAACGTGGTCCATTGTGGTGGTAGCTGCCACGTATTCTTATTTATTTGTTTCTATTCTCACCTCCTCCTTGCTGCTCTCGGCTTGCGAGCCTGGCAGATTTTCAGGAGCCGGGCTGCTCTTACGTAACACTGCGCCAAAATTGGTACGAGAGGATTCAGAGGGATCTGTGGCTGGAATCACCTTTGGTCCCTGGACTCCCTTCTGGTTTGTCCGTGCGTTTTGGGCTCACAATTTGAGCTGCTGGGGCATCTCTGCCCTGGCATCCCTTGGAGCCCATCGTCTGCCACCAGCACCACTCCGGTCCTGGTGTCCAGGCCATTCCGTGAGTGCTGCCTTTGTCACAGCTGCCTTTGTCACAGCTGCCTTGCGGCAGCAGATGTGGTCCCAGGCCGGCTCTTCTGGGCAAGAGCAGCTTCTCCGAGGTCTCCAAGAGAGCGTGGCCAGAGTTCAATCCCGTGTAATTAACAGTGATTAGTCAATTGAGGGAATGCGTATGAAACGGATTACACTCATCTAAAATCCCCGGCTGAAGCGGAGCTGAGCTGTGTTCTTGGCTCCGAAACCTGCACCTGCATCCAGAGGATGCCTGAAGCAACTTGAGGAAACCCTGATTTCTCCTGGGATGGTCTTCCCCCCAGGCCAGCTTCATCCAAGCAATCCCCTGGAACGCCGTGGTGAGGACTTCGGGGCTTAGCCCAGCAGCAGAGAGGGAAAACTTGGGCTGGACCCAAGGGAAAGGTGGGCAAGGCTCGCCACGGCACCCACGGTGCTGCTGTGAGCTGCTTTAAAGCAAACACAAGCGTGGGAGCTGCAGTCCCATCTCAGAGTCGCAGCAGAGGCAGATCCAAAGCCAGGAGCCAGGCTCCTGCACCGCTCTCCAACCTGGTGCCTGTGCTGATGAATCACGAGTGTTTTGGTCTGGATGTGGTGATAAATCCAAGTGCTGTGAACGACAAAGTGCACAGTGCTGGGGTTTAGCCGATAAATCAGCCTTTTACGTCAATTCTTCCGTGCACACGTAGCTGTGAGGTGGCAGGTGAGGCAGGAGAGTCGGGAACATTAATCTGGGGGAAAAGGGAGACTTGAAAACTTGCTGCTTTTGTTCCAGTCTCTGCTCTGCTGGAACTCCATTTGCCCATTCTTTATCTCCATGTTTTACTTCACATGATTTTTTTGCAGTTTACAGGGAGATTCCTCATTTGCAGGAAGAATGCCCTGTGTGTTTGTGTGGTGGGTGAGATTCAGTCCAAGGCAAGACTGGGATTGGGTGAGATCTCAGCATTGCGTTGTCTCCAGGTCAGCCGGACGGACACGGGTGGCTGATGTCAAACTCCTGTCTCAGAGTGAATGGCTGTGGACACGGGCTGTCCATTCCCTCCATTTAAAAAGCAAAATAGAGATTAGAGGAAGTGTTCACCCCACAGCCGGAACAGCTTGGATGATTCCAGGATGTGTTTAGGCTTCAAATGTGCCACAACATCTTGTTACCAAATTCCCATCGGAGCAGGGCAGAGGTACCCCATGTGGGACTCCACATTCCCTACAACGAGCAGGCCAACATCCCAAAGCTCTCATTGATCCTGCACATGCAAGGTGGTGCAGGGACAGGTCCCTTGCTGTTGGGCACGAAGGGGAAAAGCGGATTTTGAGGCCACGAGGCAGAATTCTAGAAGGAAAGCAATTTATGGAAGCTTGTACATGCCTGAAGTTGTCTGATGATAACTCTCATGGAACATCCTTCCCAACACAGCCGCTTCTTCCCAGGTAGCTCAGCCTGGATCACAAGTCTCTGGAGGTGAAGGAGGAACATCTCCAGAGATGGAGAAACCCTGCTGGGGGTCAGAGAAGCCCCTGGCACCTGCACACTTTGCTCTCTGCAGCCTCCATCCACAGCCAAAGCCTTCGTGACCTCCAGCTCAGGCTCCACTTTTCTTTTCCAACACCTTTTGACTTCCTGCTGTGAATTTACCTTTTCTATCAGGGGGTGAGGAAGGCACCAGTGAGAGCTGCTCCTGAGAACCACCAATGGATTCCCACCACAAGCTCCCCAGCAGAGGGGCTTTGCCTCGCCCCAGCTCCCACTCGGTGACGCCCCTCTGCCGAGCCATGCTCCCTCTGTCACTTCTCCCAACGCAACCTCAAACAAGTGTTGGGTGGTTTTTTTCTCAGTAGCATTTAGGTCACAGCAGAGCCTTAGGGACCTGACAGCTGACATTCATCCTTGGTTCTCAATCCATGCGTCAGGCTTTCTGGAGGCGATAGAAGTGCAGTTGCTGGTGAGACCAACTGCCTTTTGTGTGGCTTCAATTAAATGTCTTTCTCGGCGTGGGATAGTTGCCAGAGTTCTTTTTTTTTTCTTCTCCTTTTCTCTTCTTTTTTTGTTTTTAAAGAAAGAAATGGTTTTGTTTAG
>VZRL01001454.1:88118-117786 GCA_013397895.1 Origma solitaria | reverse complement strand
CCATATTCTTCTATAAAAAGGTGAGCTGTATTTTTCAGCTGAACTTTTCTCCCTTTTATAACTGCGATTTGGCACACACGAGGCAGAAACTGTGGCAAGGTCACTGCCCAGCCACGGAAGGAAATCCATAACATGTACCAGGGCCAGTGATATGGGGGCAGCTGCTGAGGAAAAACTTGGGGGTCAGCTGTGAGCTGACCCCTAAAACCTGCTCATCATTGGGGTCTGTGCAGGACCTCTGGGGTGGCTTGAAGACCCAGGCCAGGAACTCTTAATAACAATTAATTTTTTTTTTTTTTTTTTAAGATTGCACTTATTTTTATTTTGCATTTACTTACTATCAAGTGTGCATTTTGCAGTCTCTTTCTTCCCAGCCCCAGCTAGTGGAGGGACCTGCCCAGTCTCATCCAGACTCACTCCTTCCAGCAGCAGCAGGCGATGCCAGGAGTGCTCCAGGAGCCGGGAGCCGCAGCACCTTGGCAGAGCAACATTTGCATGAGAAAGCAGGGAGCGGGGAGGAAATCAAATCCAAAGGTGAAGAGGTGTGAGTCACTTGGTGAAACTGCGGTGCTGAATTTCCCCGGGATTCAAAGCAGGGCTTCGGGGAGAGATTGGGAATCCCAGGGATGCAAGCAGGCGGGATAAGGAGAGCACACTCTATACTCAATACTTGTGTGGTGGGAGCTCGTTCCTGTTTGGTGGTTTTTATTGTGCTCTGTTTAGTAAGGAAATTGTCGTGTCTGCCCCGGCTGGGTGAGCACATCCCTGTGCTGCCACTCATCCTGCTCTGGGAGTGCCTGTCAGGATGAGGGCTGTCCCCACCTCCCCTGGGCCGCAGCAGGAGCACGAAGTGATGTTTTAAATCCTCTGCTCGCTGCTCCCAGGTTCTCCCAAGCGCGGTGTTTAAACGCTGTGCCATCAACTGCTTGATTAATTAATGCTGTTCTCTTTCACTTGTTTGAAGATGATGTTCAGGGATGTGACTGAAACTCCAGGGCGGGGACAGCCTTATGCACTGAAACAGGCTGGACGTGTATTTTTAGTAAAACTGTGTTTTCAGGATTTGAAGTTTCTGGTCATTTCCTCATCCCTCTCTGAGCCGCACACCAAGTCCCTTTTTCTGAGGGTTAAAATAATCTGGGAGTCAAGTGCTCGGCTTTTGGAGGGAGAAGGAAGTTGGGATGAGCTCTCTCTGCTCAGCAGTGCCAGGCGCCCAAGCTTATACTAAAACTTCAGGGAGCTCCAGTTTATATATCTCATTATAGAAATAATGACTTGGAAAAGGCACACGGAGGATTTAAGGCCATTCCACCTTATTGCTCTGCTCAGCTGAAAAAAGTGAGGGATCGCTTTGCTGTCCCGGCCTGGAGGTGAGCACAGCAGGGCTGTCTGTCTGTCCGTCTGCCCACCCGGGGCTGCTGCTGGCCCGTCCCAGGAGCAGCAGAGGGGCCCAGGGGTGAGATGGGGTGAGCCAGAGGCTTTTGCCACTTCAGCAAATATTCCCTAACGTGTCTCCTCGCCTCTGCCTGCAGGCAAGGATTGAAGCCAGGAACGCTGTCAGTCGTGTTTGTCCTGCCAGCAGAGCTCACCTTGGAGGTGTCAGCCCTGCAACGGTGCTGCACCTGCAGTGCATCTCCGCAGCCTCCCCGGCTGGATGGATCCTAAAAAATGGTGCCCTGGTGTTTCCCTCCTCACAGCCCAGATTTCCAAATAGATGTTCAGAGCGCTGAGGAGCTTCAACACATGGAAGGGGCAGGGGTCTGCGGGCTGCCAGTGCAGATGTGGTTTGATATTTGCCTGCTCTGTGCTGGGGTAGATTCCCGTCCTCTGGCAGGGCCAGGGAGGATTCTCACTGCCAGAGCAGAGGAGCTGCTGGAAAATCTCTCTGCCAAGCCCAGCAGCAGCAGAGGGAGCAGGCAGAGCTGTCACCATCAGGCAACACTTCCTGCTCCGGTGGCTCTGTGTTTAAATCACCATCAGGCACGGAGAGGGGACACATGCAGGACAAGTGTGTGTGGCCATGTGGGACCTTCCCAGGATGTCAGGCTTCTGTGCTGGACCGGAGCAGTGGATCCGGAGAGGAGCAGACAGTCTGTTGGAAGCACTGAGCATCAGAGACACCGTGTGGCCTCTGCAGCTCCGGGTTGGGTTTCTCCTCCCTGGGTGCAAAGCCCCCCAATTTCTGGGGGTCCGCAGCCCTCCTGGTGTGCCCGGAGGTGGAGCAGCAGGGACACAGGGACTTTGTGGCAGCAGAGCATCACCATGTGGTGCTGGCTGTCGGCTGCATCACCCTCACTCACTGCCAGATTTGGGGACACCCATTTTCACTGGAGGGAAGGATGGAGGATGGATGGAAGGATGGATGGATGATGGATGGACGGATGGATGGATGGACGGACGGACAGACGGACGGACGGATAGATGGATGGATGGATGGATGGACAGACAGATGGACGGATGGATGGATGAATGGATGGATGGATGAATGGGTGGATGGATGAGACCGGCTGGGCAGAGGTACCTGTGTGCTCTCCCACCTCCCACTGGGATTTCAGAGCCCGTTGAACCATTTTGCAACCCAAAAGAGGATTTCCCACCAGCGAGGGCTGTGTCTGCCCTCTGAGAGCAGCACATCCAGCTGCCTCCTCTCTTTCTCTTGCAGAATTCGACAGTAAAAATGGAGCTGGCGACAGCACTAATTGCTTGGGAGACAGCACAGCTGTCTGGGGCCGTGGGGATGGTGCATCACGGGGCTTTAAAACCACAGATGGGTGCCCAGTGGGATATTCTGCCAGCTCAGGAGGAGATGGGCGAGGGCTCTGCGCTCAGCCGGGGAACACAGCGCTCAGGCGGCTTTCTAGAAGCAGCACAAGTTGAGCTGGTAAATTATAAAATGCCACACTTGAGGTCTGTTACATAATGTCCCTTTACAGAACCTGGGAGCTAAATATAAAAAGGGAGTTACATTTTAGGCTGGTGTAAAACGATGCTCCAGAACGGGTTTGTGTGGGAAGGAGGCTCTGCAGCGCGGTGAGGAGCGGAAAGGCTTTCGGGACCTTGGGTTTGCTCCCAGCCTCCGTCGCTTGTTTTTTCTGCAACCTTACAAAAACCATGTGCTCCCCAGGTCTCAGTTTCCCTCTCTTTAAATCAGGAGCAGTGAAACCTCCATTTCCTTGCAGCTGCGTTGTCAAGATTAATTCATATTTTCAAAGTGACCTGAGAATCTATAGAAATCCGAATAGTATATCATTATCCCGATCTAAACTTGGCGCAGAATATCAGCGGGCCAAATTCCCCTCCCACACTGGAGGAGAAGGGGTTGTGTCAGCATAGCCGAGAGGAAAATTCCAGCTGCTGTTCCCAACCAAAAAATCCAGAAGAGAAAAACCTTTTCAGGCTGAAACCATTTTATTTCCCTTGAGGAAATTCCCCCTTCATTAGCTGCGAGCAGGAGAATCGGCTCCCACACAAATGGGCTCATGGGGTTAATGGCAGTTTTGGATGGCTCATCCTTCCTCTCTTGGTTGATAACTGGTGACGCTGATGGTGACACTGGGCTCTTGCAGGACCTGCTGCCAACCTCCCTGTCTCTGCAGCTCGAAGGTGACAAAGCCAGGAGCATCTCCCGCGGGAAGTGCAATTGGAGAGTGGAGCAAAGTAGAGATGTGCTGAGATGCTGTGTGTGCCAGGATCCAGCCTTCTTGGCAGCGATTTGGGGCTGTTTTGACATTTTCTTTTATTTAAATTCTGCTACCAAGCCCAGCATGGCCCCCAGTGTTCTGTGTTGCTTGTTCTCCATCAAAAGTTGGGAACAACCTGACCCATCTTCCTTCTCCTTCCTTTCTGCACGCACAGCGAAGACCACAGTGACTGCCCAGAGGAGCCAGATAGATTTTCAGGCTGGGTTTGGCCATTCAGTTTGAGGGCTCAAGGAAGCCAGGCATGGACTGAAGGACAGCTGGGCCATGGGATGGCAGGAGAAAGCCTGGCTGGGGTCAGCAGGGGACAATGCCACCTCAGCCTTGCTCCTGCAGTGATGGAGAGACACAAAAATTGAGCTGGGATCAGCCCAGTCCAGCTTCTGGTCAAAGCGGGTGTGTGGCCCCTCCAGGTACAATGTGTGGTTTCTTGAAACCACCTGATCATCCAAACCTGATCCTGCGCCTGTGGAAACCCATCCAAATCGCTGGAAAAAATGTTTTCTGACAGGATGGAGATTTGCAAGGGAGTTGCCAAGCAACTGGTGCAGCTCTGCCGCCTCCTGCTCCTCTCCTCCCTCTGAGCAGCGAGCAGGCGATGGCTGTGACCCTGTGTCCCTCTGCCCCGCCAGCCCAGCGCTCCTGGGCTGTCCCAGCCTGTCCCCACCTGCCTGGGAAGGTCCCAGTGGGAAAAGCAGGGACCACTGGCTGGTGGGAATGACTTCCCTGCGCATCAAACCCATGGCAAATCTCCTTCAGCAGCAGGGTTAGGAACAGGTTCCCTCTTGCAGCCCATCTCCCTTTTAACTAGTCCCAGAAATGTGGGAAAACACCCGGGAGGATTCATTACAACCCAGCTTTGCTCCGTGTCACCTCTGCATTGCCTTGGAAGCTGCTTCAGATTTACACTGAAACACGCAGCCTGAGCCCTCAGGATTTTCTTTGCTAAAGCTTTAATTTAAATGAACTCTTGAGTAACAGCTCTTACAAAAATCAGCTGATGGCTCTTGTAAAGCCTTGGCCTGGCCTCGAGAGCCGCGAGACGGGAGGGGAGGCGCTGATAGCTGGGATCTTGCAAAAGATCAGTTGCTGAGTGAGTGGCAATAAACAGCAAAGCCAGCCAGCTCGTAGGAATGGCAAATGGACCAGACTGTTCGGAACAATCTGTCCCTCTCCCGAGCAGGGCTGTGGTGCCGGCAGCAGCCTGGGAAAGCAGGCTGGCTATTCCTGGCGTGTGCAGGGCTGAAATCCTGCTTCAGGAAAACGGCAGGGCCGAGCCAGGCTAATTACAAGGAGACATGTCCTAAATCAAACAAAAATGATCTGAGTGGTTTTGCTGGGCTGACTCCTCTCCAGGGAGCTCTGTGCTCTACCTCATCCCTTGGACCTGCTCACTGCCGTGTGCTCGGCCTTCTGCTCCAGCCGCTGGGCTAATCTTGGGCAGGGCCACGGCTGATCCACGCTGGGTGCTCTGCCTGTGCTTGGCTGAGCATTTACTGTCTGGTATCGTCACCTACTTAATCAGGCATTAACGTCACTGAGCTGGAGCAGAGCAGTTGGAGCACTCAGTGTCTTCCCAGAGCTGTGATTGCTGCTGGGAGGGAACAAGAGTGGCCACATGTCTCCCATAAGGCCAAAACTGGGGACACAGAAAGCTCTGGAACTGTCCATATCAGCATCCCCCCACCAGGCTGGACTTGAGGTAGGATTCCTCCAGGCAGATTTATTTCAGTTGTTCTTTTCTTGGGGCTTGTGGGCTCCCCAGGATACTTTCCTCCTGTGCCTAACCCAGAGATCAAGTGGCCTTCCTTTGATTTGGAAAAGGAAAAACGGGATGCAGATGGTGCAGAACACCCATACAGCAGTTTAATTAATTGCCTTTAAATGTTAATTCAAAACAGTTTCCCTGAGTGATCTTACACAGGCAAATCCTCAATTGCCTTAAGCCACTTGCAGAGTGCGTTCAACTAATAAGGTATTCTTAGTCCTGACCAGGAGCCTTGCACGGGACGGTAATCAGGAATGATTAATTGGAAATAGCTCTTCTAAACCAGGCTGTACCTGCTGTGCTCTCCTGGGCTGCCTGGTTCTACCCAGAGCTGACACGGAGTCCGTGGAAAAGGGAATTTCCTCCACAGCTCCCCCTGTGATGTGCTGCTCCCTCAGCCTCAAACCACCCTGCACCAGCTCCTGCCAGAGCTCCCTAGCTCAATCTGGCACCGAGGGTTTCCAGCACCAGATTCTTCCCTGGGGAAGAACGGGCTGTGGCAGGTCACGGTGGGAATTTATTATTAAATTTATTATTAAATATTTATTATTAGCTGGGCTTAGCTGTGGCCAAGTGCTCGGCCAGGCTTTGAGAGCTGTGGCGTTGTGTGTCCCAGCCCTGAGCAAAACCTTGCCTCCTGCTCGGGTTTGGTGCCTCCAAAACTGCCGAGGGATCAGCAGCCCCGCTGAGCATTACTTTGTGCGATTTTTGCCTAAATCACACCAAAAAATAAAGTCGTAGAATCCCAGAATGATTTGGGTTGGGAGGGACCTTAAAGCTCATCCCCTTCCACCCCCTGTCGTGGGCAGGGACACCTTCCACCAGACCAAGTTGCTCCAAGCCCTGTCCAACCAGGAACACTTCCAGGGATGGGCAGCCACAGCTTTTCTGGCCCTCACTGCCCCACGCTGGCACAGAGAACCCCATCCAGGTCAGACACGGCCTCGTGTGACAGCAGCTTCTGCAACGGCTCTGTCCTTGAGTTCCCTGTGCTTTAGCTAAAACCATCCTGCAGCGTCTGAGTGCTTGTTACGCGCCAGGTTTGACCTCAGGCCAGCGAAATTTTTGGAGGTCTCCTCTTTCTGTGCTTTCAGCACATCCTTGGCTACTTTCCTCCTGCGTTTCCCCCCCGTGGCAGCAGCCTTTGAGCAGTAATTCAGCACGGTGTACCTGCTGCAGCCAAAGGTGGCTGGGAGGCAGCGCAGACGGATGCAATCCACGTTATTTGGCTCTGCTGGAGTGGCGGAGCCTGCTGTGGGAGAGTTTTACTTTCCTGAAGTCAAAGCTTGGGGAACTTGCTCCTAAAGCGACGCTTGAAATAATACCCAGCAAAGCCACGGAGGAGACAGTTCACTGCTGGAAATCGCATTTCGCTCGGTGTCAGCGATTCAGAAGAAAACCATCTGCAGGAAATTACGATGACAATTTCCTCTTGGAGTGTGGAGAAATTACAGCTGTAATCGAGGAGGCAGCCAACAGCCTCCTCTCCCCTTACTTCTACCAATTACTCTTAAAAGTTTTAAGCCATTTGCCTGTACGGAGATGTCTCTACCCCACCCAGGAAGGACAGGCAAGAAGTGATGTCGTGCAGGGAGAGGACAGATCAGCATTTGAGGACGAGGCGATGTGTATTTGAAATTAAACCTTTTCTGTAGGAGACAAAGAGCAAAACTCAGGCCAGTTGCTAAAAACTGCAGGTCTACAGCTCTCAGTGTGTTTGTGATGGTTTTGGGCCAAAACTGCCCTTGCCTGTTGAAAGCTGATTCATGGGTGTGTGAAGATGACATTCATCGGAGGAAAGAAATAAAAACTTGGGTAGGAAATGTGCTCGTGGGACACCATTCACAAGCCAGGTCTTGGTAGGGTGACACCGTGAGGCCAAGGGATCCCTCCAGGCCCACAGGACAACATCGGCACAAGGGGAAACTATATTAAACTAAAAGAGGAGAAATTAGATTGGATGTCAAGAAGAAATTCTTTACTCAGAGGGTGTTGAAGCACTGGCAGGGGTTGCCCAGAGAAGCTGTCCAAGGCCAGGCTGGACAGAGCTTGGAGCAGCCTGGGACAGTGGAAGATGTCCCTGCCCACGGCAGGAGGTGGCACTGGATGAACTTCAAGATTCCTTCTAACCAAAGCCATTCTGGCTCTGTGATTTCAGCAAATGGACGTGGCGTGTCTCTGAATCCAGAACCTTTTCGGCGAGGTTTTTAGCCATCCATTTGTTGCCTGAGAAGATCTTTCCCCACCACCAGCTGCCTTAGCAGTTGCCAGCATCTTCCTGCTCATCCCAGCACTGCTGCTGGAGCTGACGGGAGTTTGATTATGATTTAATCCAGGCTTTTAGAGGAGGGGAAAAAAGAAAGTTTTGACAGTTCCATATATAGCCCTGTGACTCACCGATTTCATGTGTCAAACACTAAAGACGGGTTAAGTAGAATTAAGTTCTGGATTTATTATAAATAGGCATTAAGTAACATGAATGTATTACATTTGCATGAAAATATGGGCCCGATTCTCCGGCTTAGCCCAGAGATTTTGTTTGACGTCGATGGGATGCTCCCAGGTGGGAGCTCAGCTCAGAGCCAGCGCATCTCAGACCATCCCCTGCAGCCCCCGTGAACCGGACCCGGGGAAAGAGGGAAATCATTGCTGGAATCAGGAAAAGTTTACGCTGCTTGCACAGATCAGAATTCATCCCTTAAAATAGTACAAAGAGTTTTAATTAGCCCCCAGATCTGCTGCTGAAGGAATAATTTCTCCGTGTCAATCAGCGCTAAATGTACTTGTTAAATCAGGGAAGATGGGTTAAGTTGAAAATTGCACAGAAAGTAATTTTTCTGCTGTTTCTCCCAGAAGCTGGAGACTTTTTGGATTCAGATGTTATGGACAATCTCATCCTGCTCTGAATGCTGTTCTGCTGTAAGGTCCCTCCGGACAATGAAGTCACCCTCACCGAGAGCAAGCCTGACAGTCGGGCATTGTTTGGGTGAAAAGAGACCTCTTGAGTCAAATCAGTGCTTCTGCCATGAGGGAGACAGACACAGACTCTACCAAATCAGAGCCTTCCTGAATGGTTTAATTTACTGACTTGTTCATGGCTAAACAATTGAGAATCGGTCCATGGAGAAGAGCACAAAAAGGACAGACAATACAGGCTGTATTTTAAGGCTGGACTAGTCCAAGCTGAGGGAAAACAAGATTTTGAGTGGCATTGTTTCTGGAAGAATAATGTTCACCCCTGCACCTCTGCCTTTATTGGGAACTGGAGGTTTGGCCCTGGTTGTGCTGAGAGTGAAGAGAAGGAACGTGCAGTGTGACACAGCCAGGGCCACCGGGACCGAGTGACAACCTCACCCTTGGAGAGGCTGTTGTCATTATCCCACAGAGCTGTTGATCACGCAGGAACAGCTCCGGGAGCTTCCCCCAGCCCTGGTGGGATCCTCAGGCTCCGCTGCCTTCCCAGCGCGGCTCTGCCCTCGGTTATGATTTTCCTTATCAAACACCACATTCTGCTTTCTGCCGTGGATATGATTTCCAATTAAATGCCTCCTCAGAGCCCGTCTGGCTGGGAATTAGCCTGGAACTCGGTGGCTGAGCTGTTAGCTCATCAAAGTCTCCGGGATAACGGGGAGGTGCCGATGCTCCGGCCGGGGATTTTACTCGTGGCTTTGAACTCGCCGCAGCCCTGCAAAGTGGGACAGGCTGCCCTCTGCTCACCTTCAGCGCTGCTCCGTTCCCCTTCATCCCGCAGCTGAGTAAGCAACTCCAGGGCTGCAAAACACAGCCCCCGTGCTCCTGCCCTCCAGGGAGCTCAGAGCTTGCGGAGTCCCTGGGAAGGAGCTGGCCACGCGCTCTGGCTCACAGGGAACGGATTATCACAGCTCTTATGGCTCAGTCCATGGCTCCCGGGTGCGTCTCTGCATGGAGAGGAGAGAAGCAGGCATGAAGCCTCAATCTGTCCCCTAATCAGCCACCTAACCGGTCCCTGTCCCCAGCATCCTTCCCCGGTGTGGCAGTGCCAGCCGTGGCTGCTCTGGATGCCAAGGGCAGTGGCAGTGATGTGGTGATGGTATCCTCATAAGTAAAAGAGATAAAAACCAGGCTTGAAGCCTTGAAATTCCCTGTGCCCAGAATCCTTCCCCAGTTTGGCAGTGCCAGCCGTGGCTGCTCTGGATGCCACGGGCGGTGGCAGTGATGTGGTGATGGTATCCTCGTGAGTAAAATTGATAAAATCCAGGCTGGAAGCCTTGGAAGCCACTGGGAAGGATGGGGAGAGAGCGGCAGGCATGATTCCAAAGCACTGCTGGGCATAGTGAACCCCTGGCTGCTCCTGAGGATGTTATCCTTGTGAGTAAAACAGTTAAAAACCAGGCTGGAAGCTCTGAAAGCCACTGGGAAAGATGAGGATGGAGCTGCAGGCATGATCCCAAAGCACTGCTGGGGATGGTGAGCCCCTGGCTGCTCCTGAGGATGACATCCTCCTGAGTAAAATGATAAAAACCAGGCTGGAAGCCCTGAAAGCCGCTGGGAAGGACGGGGAGGGAGAGGCAGGCATGATCCCAAAGCACTGCTGGGGATGGTGAGCCCCTGGCTGCTCCTGAGGATGACATCCTCCTGAGTAAAATGATAAAAACCAGGCTGGAAGCCCTGAAAGCCGCTGGGAAGGACGGGGAGGGAGAGGCAGGCATGATCCCAAAGCACTGCTGGGGATGGTGAACCCCTGGCTGCTCCTGTAGGAGCAAAAGGTTTCAAATTCCAGGTTGTGGGTCAATTCCAAAGAAGATTTTCTCTTTACTGTGGACAGGCAGCCAGGGAGGTGCTGGAGCATGAGCTTCAGGGCTGGTTTTGGGGCATGGAAATTCCTTGGACCCATGCAGTGTGGGGTCCCTGATCCATCCTGGCGATCCATGGAGCACCATCCGCGCCCCATTGTGGTGACGCTGCCGTGGCAACCAGGCCAGCGATTGTTCCGCAGAACCCGGGGCGGTGCGGGATGGGACTGGCACCAGTTCTCTTCTAGGTTCTCCTCTCTCCTGAGCTTCCTGCTGGAAACAGGGGCTGATCTTTGGGAACGCCCCACTGCCACCGTGGTTCTGTCTCCTGGCTGGAGAGGAACCGCGGTGCCCTGTGTGGGGCTGAGCGGTGTCAGGGGACAGAAGGGGACACGAGGGGCTGTGGTGTGGCTGTTGGGGACCTGCTCTGGGGGGGTAAGGGTCACAGGGTCCGCTCTAACGCCCTCCCGGCATTGGTGGGACAGTGGGGCTGAATCCAGGTGTTCTGCAGGGATTCTGCTGGCACAGGGTGGGGGGGACTGGCCTCGCTGGAATTTCTATGGAAACCCAGGTACTGAACGGGGTGGAACAGCTCAAGCCATCTGTTCTTCCCCTACTTATAAAACTCGACAATTTCACGATGACATCACTGGAAACGCTCTCCTTTTATCCCTCTTGCAGCCATCTGTGATGGTTTCCTCATGTGCCAAACACGCGAGCGGGTGCTGAGGGATGGGCAGGGCGACACAGCCGCCCCATTACTCCTGTTCCGTTTCTTCCCTTGGAAAGCGACCCTGTCTCCGCAGAGCTTCACTCGTTCCCTTCCCGAGAGCAACGGGCAGAGTTAGATGGGAAAAATGAAGGTAAAAAAGAAGGATAAACTAAAGCTGAACTTCACGGGGACTGCGGAGGATCTGCTGTGGGGATCTTACCTGTGGAAATGCACATCCTGCAGTGGGAGGCAGGCTGAGGTGCTGGGTAGCTGTGGGGCTGCTTCTGTCCTTGCTGTAGTGCTGGGTGACAAAGAGGTGACAACCTGCCATGGCCTGCCCTCCTCACTGCTGGAGGTGTCTGCCTGTCCTGGAATCGAGCCGCTGGCTCCAGCCAGCACCGTGTGTTTTGGGTGGGGATGGATGTCTCGGGTGATGCCACCGCGGCCGTGTGTGCCCAAGTGACCAAACCCTCCTTGTCTGTGGCAGAGGAGAGAAGCCTCAGCGAACCTGGACCCTTCGGAGCTCACCGAAAGAGAGAGGGACCAAATGGCTAGGAAGGACATCAGGCAGCTGCAGACCCATTTTCATCACGTAGCGTCCAAGAGGAAATTTTACGATGCTGATATTTGGCGGCAGATTCAGGCTCAGGAGTGAGTCCAGCTCTGCTTGGCCACCTGGAGTTTGGGAAGTTCCTCTGTGCGGAGATCACATATTTATACAATCCCATGGACAGGGACACCTTCCACTGTCCCAGGCTGCTCCAAGCCCTGTCCAACCTGGCCTTGGACACTTCCAGGGATGGGGCAGCCACAGTTTTTTGGACACCATGTGCCAGGGCCTCACCGCTCTCTGAGTAAAGAATTTCTTCTTAACATCTGATCTAAATCTTTCCTCTTTTGATTTAAAACCATTCCCTCTTGTCCTGTCACCATCTGCCCATGTAAAAAGTTGCTCCCTCTTTTTTGTGAAGAGTTCTGGGGACCACAGCGCAGAAATGGGGAGGGGTAAGGACTTGCCCTGGCAGGTGGGATGTGCTAAATGTTATTTGCTATTCCATTTTTACAGAAAAGCAATAGAGGATCTGAAGGAACAAGACAGACATGTGACAGTAATGCTGAGCCAGATCTATACCCCGAGAAATGTGATACTGGAACACAGAAATCTTAAGAAGGTCCAAAGGCTCTTGCAGACCAAAATGAAGTATGATGCCTTGATCAAGGAAAGAAAAGCCCTCTTAGCTGACATGGGCAAGCAGGTGAGAGCATCAGGACTGTTCCCTGCCTGAGCACAGCAGGGCAGAGCCACCGAGTGAGAGCTGTGGCTGAAGCTCCTCAGTGTAAAACACATCTAATTCAGGCCTCAGAATGTTCCTCCTGGCGAGTGACACATGACAGTGACACATGGATAGAACCAGGGTGCCATTCAAGGCAGCAGCACTGACTGGAAAAGTGAGGTTGGACTCTCAGCCTTGTTGTCCCACCAGTCCCTGCACCTCTCTGTGATGGCACACACCAGCCCGGGGCCACAAACATCTGTCTCCTTCTCCCTTCACTTTTTCTGTTCTCCTGAAAAAGGAGCAAAAATGGAACATTTTTGCTGCCTGAGATGTGGCAAATAGAGGAGCAGCAGCAACCGAGGGGTGTCCCATCCGTTCTCCCGAGGACATCCTGGTTGGATTTGGGCACACGTGGGGCTATGGAAGTGGCAGGTCCCTTCAGCCCCGTGCTCTGAGCCAGGTGCCCATGCTGGAAGGAACATGTTCTGATAGTTTGCAGTTGCTGGAGGTGCCGCAGAGCTTTCTCCACAGGGATGATAACTCTGACTCGCCTGAGTCATCCCTCCCCCAGCTGCCCCCCGCTCCGCTGTTCTCCAGCAGCTCCATTCTTCCATGGATTTATTTCCTCTGGCAGCTCCCCACTTTTGGCCAAAGCTTTCCTCCGCTCGTTCCCGGGTTGGCCTGCACAGATCCCTGCCTGGCTGGCACAATACCTGACCAAAGCCCTCTCCTCACTGCCTCTTCCACCCCACGGAGTGTTCAACTCGAGTGCTGTGTCCAACACCTGCTGGAGTTCCCCTCGAAAGCAGCTGCACTTCCTTTGTGACACAAAAATAAACCCATGGCCGGTCACAGTTTATGTTTCTGCACGTGCGGGATGGGATCTGTTTGGATTAAAGCTGCTCCTGTAACTGCAAGCTCATTAATGAATGGTTGCTGTAGTTCAGGTCAACAGGGGGGATTTTCTTTGGCTCCAGGTCCTGACAAGAATCCAGAACGTAGGGGTGGAGATTATACTTCCTGGTTTTTTTTCCCTCTGTGTGTGTGTGCAGGTTGTAGAGCTGGAAAAAAAGATTGTGAAGCAGAGAAATATCACCTGGAGGGTGTTGGAAGCAAAGAGTCACAAACTCCTGCAGAAGAGGATCGAGTCACTGGAGTTGAATTTGAATCATGTAAGGAAACATTTTGGAGTCTTTCAGACAACACGTTTGGGGTCACACAGGGGCCTGGCACCTTTCTGGTCAGGACAAAACACAGTGGTGCAAATGTATTTGGTTGACACAAGCTGCACGAAGCACCTGCCTTGTTCTCCTGGCCTGATCATTCCCAGAATATCTCAAAGGCTCCTTCAGGCTCGGTGACCCAAATGCAGCACTTGTGCTGTGCCAGGAGGCCTGAAGGTCTGCACCTGTTCCGTGCTCAAACCAGGCTGCCTGGAGCCTCCTCGCCTTGGACAACGCCAGCTCCAGGTCTCTGTTGTCACCGACCTGCTCTTCTGCTGCCTCTCCCCTCTTGGGGAGGAGGGCAGTGCAGGGGCAGCTCCAAACCTCTTGGGCAGCTCCAAACCTCTTGGGCTGTGTTTGACCCTGCCCCAGGCAAGGTTTTTCAGCAGAGACCCAAACCCCCCAGGCCCCCAGCAGTCCCAAACCTTTTCCTTTGCTCTCCCCAGGTCACTGTCCAATACGACACCATCCTGACCCGGAACAGCAGGCTCCGAGAAGAGAATAGGAGCCTGCAAATCCAGAAAGCCATTTATGACAATTACTACTTGAAGATGGAAAAGAAGCTGGTTAAGAAGAATAAACTGTTGACTGCTGTTATCAAGCAAGCCACGGAAGACTATGAGCAGTGGTAGGTGACCTTGTCAGCCCTCTGGGCAAAACCTGGGGCTGATGGGTGATGAACATCGACACAGAGAGGCCGAGTGAGTCTTCAGAGAGAGGATTCACTGCTCTCATATAGAGCTGGGTGCCAAGCTGCGTGCCTGGTCAGTGAGACTGGCACCTCCAGGGAGTTTTATTCCACCTGGTCAGTGAGACTGGTGCCTCCAGGGAGTTTTATTCCACCTGGTCAGTGTGATTGGCACCTCCAGGGAGTTTTATTCCACCTGGTCAGTGTGATTGGCACCTCCAGGGAGTTTTATTCCACCTGTCCCAGATGTTTCTTTGGGTGGGGTGAATTTCCCCATGGAAGAGTCTCTTTTTCCTGATTCCCACCTGAGCTGGGTACTATGCCCGAGCACAAAACCCCACCAAAAGCTGTGTAAATTTGCTGTTGGCCTCGGACTAACACCACTCCGTCCAGAGGAGAGCTGGGAATGGGCACAGCATCACAGGTCTGGCACAGGGATGCACGGGAATGGTCAGGAATACAGATCCTCCTATTGCTGCTCTCTGCGTGCAGGATGGACGACCTGGCGCGGATCTCGGACATTCGGGAAGTGCGCCGCAGGGAAACGATCCAGTACAACATCAGGGTGCTGGAGAGGAAGTGTGCCCTTCACCAGGAGACCAGGCTGAAAAATTTCTTCCTCGCCAAATGCACAGATCTCTCTAACCTGAAGGAACAGGCCAAGTCGAGAGAAGGTACCAGGAGAACGTGTGTGACCACAAACCTGCGGTCTGCGGAGGTGGTGGAGGGGCTGCTGATGGTGGGATTGCACCTCAAAGGCAGGACCCCTGCCCTGCCCCCAGCCTCCCCCTCCCAACCTTCACCCAGCGAGCAAAAAGGCTGAACAGGGATAACCGAGTGAGGCTGAGTGCCTTGGGGTGCCCTCGGGACAGGGAGCTGCTCCTCTGGGCAGCCATGGCTCCTTTTGTCACAGAACCGCAGCCTGTCCCAGGCTGCTCCAAGCCCTGTCCAACCTGGCTGTGGACACTCACAAGGGATGGAGCAGCCACAGCTTCTCTGTGCCAGGGTCTCACCAACCTCACAGGGAAGAATTTTTTCCTAACATCTCTAATCATTCTGTCCTCCTGGTGGGTGATCCCATGGTGTTTGCCCCATTCCCATGAGATCCCTGCTTAGTTTCCTGGTGAAAAAGACACCCTCTGCCCCTCCAGCTCTGCACCAAACCCCAGAGCACCGCAGGGCAGGCTCTGCAAAGGGCAGCCACAGCTCTCTGTCTCTCTCTCAGCCTCTGCGGCAGCCGAGCGCGCCAAGAGGAGCCAAAAGGAGAGCTACGAGGTGGCCTACAGGCGTCTGCTGGAGCTGATGGACGGAGACATCGACGATTTCTTGGAGGACTTCGTCGAGAAGGACAGGAGATTCTTCATCCTCTTTGGCTATGCCATTCGGCTGAATGTCAGGAATGAAGGTCTCCGGCAGAGGATCCAGGCCATCCAGGTCTGTCCCAGGGTCTTCATGTCTCCCCTTTCCGGGCAGGCCTTTTGGGTCGGGGTGGGTTTGTCCTCTTCAGAGTGGACAGGACAAACCCTGGCTCCAGCCACGCCGCTGGGATTCGGGGGATGCAAAGGAGCAGCCAAAACTGCAACTCCTCTGCGTTCTCGGAGCCAAACGCGTCTCAATGCTGCCACCGTGTACCCAGCAAAAATTACTGCAGTGTCCCCGAGAGCCTGGACCTTCCTCCAGCCGTGCGGGGCTGCCTGGAGTGGGAATTGGGGTGATCCGTGTCCCCAGCCTCCCTCTGGCACGTCAGGTGGGGTTCCATCAGCACCCCCTCCACGCCCCTGTGTGTCCGCAGAATGATATGATGGCCATGACCACGGAGCAGGAGCAAGAGGAGACAGCCCGGACTCAAGTCCTGCAGGAGCTGGAGGTATCCATGAATTCCCCATGGAAAAACAGCATATCCCTGTCTGTCCCAGCATTTGTCCTAGCGGGGCTGGAGTCTTGAGTCTCCCTTGCGGGAGATCCTCAAGAACTGTCTGGACACAGTCCGGAGAGGAACTCATGTGACCGAAAACCTTTGCCGACAGGCAAAAATAACGGAGACCACCGAGGAAGCCAACTGGTATGAAGACAAATGCAAAGAGAGCAGCAAAGTCCTGGGGCAGGTCCAATTCCACATGGAGACCCTCCTGAAGGAAATGGAGTGCGACACTTCCAAAATGGTGAAGCCTCTTGGGGAGAGCTTGGTGCCAATTTTCGGTAGGTTGGGGCTGCCCATCTTCCCATGCCACGTGCCCTGAGCTGTGTGTCTCCACCACCTTCTCACACTGTGTTTTAACTGAGATTTTGTTTGCCCCTGCCCCATCAGCCATCGGGGAATTTGCAGTGCCAAACTCCCAGCAAACTTGAGAGACAAGATGGAGATTTTGTTTAATTGAGATTTTGTTTGCCCCTGCCCCATCAGCCATTGGGGAATTTGCAGTGCCAAATTCCCAGCAAATTTGGAAGCTAAGCTGGATGTATAAACATCCCAATGGCCCCCCAAATCCTCATCTCGGCTCTGGGAGTTGAAGCGAGCTGGGTGTTGGCCTCTTCTCCCAGGCAGGCAGCCAGCGGACAAGGGGAATTGCCCTAAGGGAGGTTCGGGTTGGATATTAGAAAAAATTTCCTCACTGAAATGGTGGCCAAGCATTGGAGCAGGCTCCCCAGGGAAGTGGTGGAGTCACCATCCTTGAAATGTTCCAAAAATAAAGTGGATGTGGCACTTCACAGTATGGCTTGGCAGGCGTGGGGTGTTCACCTGAAGGCTAGGNGGAGTTGAAGCGAGCTGGGTGTTGGCCTCTTCTCCCAGGCAGGCAGCCAGCGGACAAGGGGAATTGCCCTAAGGGAGGTTCGGGTTGGATATTAGAAAAAATTTCCTCACTGAAATGGTGGCCAAGCATTGGAGCAGGCTCCCCAGGGAAGTGGTGGAGTCACCATCCTTGAAATGTTCCAAAAATAAAGTGGATGTGGCACTTCACAGTATGGCTTGGCAGGCGTGGGGTGTTCACCTGAAGGCTAGGTGATCTTGGAGGTCTTTCCCAACCTTAACGACTCTGTGATTCCATGATCCCATGGCCCAGCCTCAGCCCCCTGACCCTGGGGAGTCACCAGGGGTGGCTTTGGGTGGGGACACCACTCGGACACCGTGGGACACGGCCCCTTCCCACCCAGGCCCCGTGGAGGACAAGATCAAGGAGTTCCTGCTGAGGGAGTCCCTGCTGCGCTACACCTCCATGGACCGCGACGAGCGCTCCCAGGCCTTCATCAGCCCTCTCCAGGAAACCTCCAGCCTCCTCTGGGTCATGGACCGCGCCAAGCTCTGCCCACCGCCCCCCAGCCTGGAGAGCGCTGACCCCGACACCGGTGAGCAGGAGGTGGGGGAGAGGGGCTGTGGCCAGGCTCAGCCGTTCCCCAATTCCCCCGTGGCCGCCTGGCCAGCCCTGCTGCCACACGTCCTTCCCAATCCATCCTGACCATGCTGCCCTGCCCCACCGGGTGCGTGAGGCCTGTAGAGCTGTGTGTTATGGGGTGGCCACTCTCTCGGGCAGGGGAAGAGCCCCTGGGGCTGGATCAGCTGCGTGAGCTCGTTATCCAGAAGCACAAGGAGCTGGCCAAGACCCCCAGCTCGGGCAAGAGGAGGAGGAGAGTCACATCAGAGAGCCTGTCGGGGTCGGATTAAAGAAGCAGTTTCATTCTTGAGCTTCTGTGTCCTGGACGTCGTTCCATCCTCCTTCTCTGGACGGAGCCCAACGCCTTCCGCAGGCTCCAGAACCTCAGCAGATGATATTTGGGCATGGCTGGCAGCACCCGCAGCTGGGGGCAGGATCAGCTGCTCCAGCACGGGGTGACATCCCTGTCACACAACCCAGCGCACTCCCCAGAGCTGCAGATAGGGACTGCGGTCCCAATCCTGCGCCGTGCCCGAGGGCAGGGCCTGGGACGCAGGGGATGAGCTCGCAGGGCGTCTGGCAGAAGCTGACAGCTCTCTGCTGCCTGAAGTAAATCTGAGCTCAGCGCCGGCCCTGGGCACAGACACACCACACAAGCAGCTGGATTTCCTCTTGCCAAAAGGCACTTTAATGTGGATGCCATTCCCATTCCCGTGCCAAATTCCCAGGCAAATGCCTCTCCAGAGGAAGAGGACAAGGGAACCCCCATGTGACCCAGGCAGAGGTGATCTCGCAGTGCCAGCCCCAGCCCTGAGCCTGGCCTAGTCCTTCTCTTCGCCGTGAGTGATGACATGCACCAGATTCTTGTAGTCCAGGTTGCCAGACATGTCCGGAGGGAAGGCTGCGAACATCTGATCGATCTGCCGAGGAAGAGCCGCGGTGAAAAGGTGGCACGGGAGGGGTTTGGGGCCGGGGCTGGGAGGAGGGATGGGGTCTGCTGGGATGGAGGGTGGGAAGGAGCTCCTACCTCTTCCTGGGAAAACCTCTCTCCCTGCGTCATCAGCATTTCTTTGATGCTGCAAACAGAGAGTGCAGTGAGCACTGCGGGGTCCTTATGGGGACATTCCCCCTCACCCCCTGCCCCAGGCACTCACTAGGCAGATTTCAGCCCTTTCCCCTCAGGATCGAACACCTTGAATGCATTCAGGATCGTCTCCTCTGGGTCAGCACCTGCAGGTAACAAAGCCATGGTGAATAGGAAGCTCGTGCTCCCCCCAGCCCTGGGAGAAAGATGGGGGACAGACTGGAAAGTGGGATCCCTGCAGGACTGCTGGCCTCGCAGCTGGAGATTGGAGTGAAGTTGGTGGCATGTAGTGGAGCAGAGAGCAGGCGGTGTTGCCACCGCTCTGGCATCCGGCATTTATCTAATCTTTGGAGTGTATTTATAGAGCTCCGGGCACAGCCCTTGGGGCCCTGCGAGCTCTTGGAGATCTGCAGGAGGCTGCATTCCTTGGGTTAAGTGTGCGATTCGGGGCGCAGCAGGACGGGATGTTGGGTTAGATTCTGGCTATAGCCAGGGTGGATGCTGGTGGCATTGCTGGTGGCAGAGGGGCTGCAAGGACTCCTGTCCCCTCTCCCTGTGGGGACAGCACAGCAGCATGGCTGTTTGGGTTTTGCAAATAGCTGGGGAAACTGAGGCATGGAGACCATCTCATACCCCCCAACAGGCTGGGGGGACATGGGATGAGATCCCAATCTCTGGATTTAGGGACGGTTGGTATTGCAAATCAGCAGGAGTTTTGGGGCACGGAGATGCCACTGACCACCGCTGACCACTCCCCAGGTGCCCCCTCACCCTTGAGCTTCTCCCCAAACATGGTGAGGAACACGGTGAAGTTGATCGGCCCAGGTGCCTCCTTTATCATCTCGTCGATCTCCTCGTTCTTCACATTCAGGCGCCCTGGGGAGAGCAGCTTTGGGTCAGCTGTGGGTCTGTGACCGGCTTGGTGTGCTGGGGGCTAAAAACACACGCCACAGGCCCCTTCCCTGGGGATTTCTCCCCTCCTGGAGGGAAGTGGCACATCTCTGGGGAGTTGCCTCTGACAAGGAGTGGAGGTAGCAGGAGTGAGGTGGGAGAATCATCCCCAGCTCTTCTTCTCCAGGATAACAGAAAAGAGGGGCACAAAGTACTGAGCTGTGCTGCTTCCTTCCCTCACTGCCCCACATTTCATCCCTCCTCGGAAGGTGTTTTGGCTCCAGAGCCCCAGCTCTGGGGCTCTCCCTGTCCCCCAGCACCAGAAACAAACAGGACTGAATGCCTACATCCTTTTTCCCGAGGTTAGGCTGTCCTCGGAACCCCCAGGCCCCACTGCTGATTCATGCTGACCTCTGATGGGACAGCCGTGTCACAGCCTCCCACAAATCCCCTAAATCCCCTTAATGCCCCCCGGGATGCCGTGGGATGGGCACAGCCAGGTGCCAGGGAAAGAGCCAGGGAGCGTTTGGCTGTGTAATCCAGGAGCTGGCACCGGTGCCAATGGGATCAGCCAGAGCTGCTCCGGGCCACCCCGCGGGATCTCCCGGGCTCGGGTTTGGATCGAGAGGGTTTTGGCAAAATGGGAGAGCTGGTTAATGACAGGGGATTGGATAGATGGGAGTTCCCTCCTCATTTCTCAGTTAACAGGTCTAATTCTGGGGACAGGGGGCTGCTAGAAGGGGTCTCACCCAGGGCAGCGAAGGTGTCCCTCAGATCTGCCTTGTCGATGAAGCCATCCCGGTTCTGATCCATGATGGTGAATGCCTGGAGGCACAGGAGGAGGGCAGGGAGCACGGGGAGAGGAGAATTGACAGCTTTAATGCCTTTCTCCTCCTCCCTTCAGCTTGGATGGGACAAGTGTATTTTGAGCCCTCCCAGGATGGGCTCTGGGGGCCTCACCCACCCTAATCTCACACAGTCCTGCACCCTGGGGCGACGGCACCCCAAACCCCAGTGCAGTCCAAAGCCTTTCCTTGGCCAAAACCCAAGGACAGAGGCCATGCTGAGCCATCAGCTCTTCCAACCGGGGCCAGTTGTCCCTGAACTGGAGCTGCACAGGACCATGTCCCTGCCGTGCAGGGGGAAAGAGCTCCTGGGAGCAAGCTGGGAGATGTTCTCTGGCTCCCTCGGCTCCTCTGCGGGATGCAGGCTCCTCGGAAGGTTGGAGGCAATGCCGGATTTAACACTATCACTGAGTTGTTATTCTCACTTTTAAAATAAAACCACCCAAAACTGGCCGTGCTGCCTCCTGGTGTGAACCAGCTGCCGCTTGAGAGCACCAGGGGAAGAGCTGAAGGTCACATCACACCAAGGACCTTCTGTCCTTCCCACCAAACCCACCTACCTCTTTGAATTCCTGGATCTGGGCCTGCTCGAACATGGAGAAGACATTGGAATTAGCGCCTTCAATCCTCTTCTTGGCTTTCTTGGGTGCCTGCGGGGGTCCAAGTATGCACCATTAACTCACTGGCTTTTTATGGGGTGGAATAAAAGCGTGAAACCACCCTATTCTTAGTCGTGACTCCTTCGTGGTGGCTCTGGGCTGGGGCTCTCTTCCTTGGGTGGTTTCACCCTGCAGGTCTGGGATACTCAGGGGCATTAAGATTCCTGCTTAAATTACAACTGCTGGTGAATTTAGCCAAATAGGTCTGAGGGAAGATGAGGAGTGAAATTTTTTCTCCCAATGGCAGGTAAAAGGGGTGAGATATCCCCGTTGGAGCCCTGGTTTTGGGAGCACTGCTGAGCTTGCACACCAGGGCTGCGGTCAGTTCTTTACTCTGCCGTACGGGTATTAAAATGTGGCTTAATTAAAAATCTGCCTCCTCCTGCACTGAGGCTTGAAACCGCCAGAAATGGGTCAATGTGTGTTTTAAAGAGTACTGAAGAGCCTCTCACTGTCCCACCCTGCCCATTCTCCCTCATTCCAGCAGCTCCTGCAGCCATTCCCTCTCAGGAGGGTATGCCAGGAGGAGGGTTTTGGGGGAACAAAACAATCCTTCCTCTCACTGCATGAAGGAAGGGAAAGGAGAAAAAAGGCATTTGGACCCCAAAACCCTCTGCCCTCACTCGGAAGCTCTGCTAGCACGGGAGACACCTCTCTGTTCCCCGTGGGATTCTGCTGATCCAGACAGATGCTCCCCAATTTGCTCACCCCTTTTCCAGGGCAGTAAAGACCCTTGGCCTCAACTCCCTGCTGCCTCCATCTCTCCCTGCCCATTCAAGCTCTTCTGCTGAAAAATCTAATGGCTTTTATCTCTTCCTGCCGGAGCTCTGGGCTCTCGGTACTCACCATGGCTTCGCTCCGCCGCCGATGTCACCGTGAGGGGTGTCCCGGAGGCACTCCCTCGCTCCCCCCGGCTGAAACAATAAATACACCCCCCTCGGGGTTAAAAATAGCCCCATGGCCACTTTTGGCTGTAATAGGTAAGTTGGCTGCCCCCAACCCTGTTGTCTCTGCCTTCCTCCGTCTAATCTGGAACAGCAGCTTGTTGTTGTCACCGGCTGACGTGACATGTGAGCCCGGCAGGGTTTCAAGGTTAACCGAGTGCTGGGTGGCCCCCAGCTCCCACACTGGGGATGCTGAGCCGGGACTGCGCGGGGACAATCTCACCTGCCTTTGTCACTCGGGCTGGCGCCGGGCTTGTCCCCTCCGCCGGAACAGCAGGGAGGGGTTGGCCCCAGGGGACCCCCGGCTACAATCCTTGGGGTATGGATGTTTTCCCTTGGAGCTTCCAGGCATCTTCGAGAGATTTGGGGCCGCACCGCGGGAGAGGCACGGCAAAGCCGGGAGACACAGGGAGACACAGGGAGACACAGGAGCCCCCCTGGCCCGGGGTCCCCTCCCCTGGGATGCTCCAGGAGCAGGAGCAGCTGCCTGCTCATCCTTCGTGTGGCCGAATGGGACCGACACCGCCGCAGCCACACCCTGAGCCGTGGGGCGAGGCCGGGAGCGGATGCTGAGCTCCCACGGAGCCTGGCAGGCACGAAGGGCTCCTCTCTCGTGTGTCACCCCCCCCGCGGCACCTGTCACCCGGTTAAGCCAAACATTTGCTCGGTGGGACACACGCGTTTAACTCTCGTCGTGCCGGGGACACATCCTGCGGCAGCCGGGAGTGGTGACACTCTGTCCGGACACTCTGGCTCAGCCAAGGACCCCATGGGCAGGCAGGGAGCGAAGCCACAAAACCTTTTCCATGCCTGCTGCCCTGTGGAGCAGCACTGGAGGCTGCCAGGACCAGGCTCTTGGGTGGTTCCCTTTTGTCTTCGGTATTTTTAGCCTGCTCCTTTTATCTCCCCTCGCTGTCGCCTTGCCCGGGGTGACACCGGAGGCGGATGCTGGGGTGGGAACGGCGCCGGGAGCCCAAGGATGCCCCTCAGCCCCCCAAAGCTCTGCGGTGGTCGTGACCCGGTGGCTTCGCTGCCCGGCATTGTCCCCTCCGCGCGCCGAGGAGGGCTGGGACAGGGCTGGGGACAAAAGGGATTGTGAAACCGGAGCCCTGGAACTCCGGGCTCTGCCCAGACGCTGCCCTTGTTCTCCCGGAGGTCACAAATATCGTGTTTAATCCCTGGCGCTCGCCGCCCGCCTGCCACGGCCGAGCCAGCGAGGATGGCATTACGGGGAGAGGATTTCAGCAGGCAGCGGGAAATGTGTGGGGAAAAGTGCCTGGAGAGGAGAAAAACTCCTGATCCGGGAATGGCCGTCTCGTCTGGATGGAGCTGCAGCTCGGGGAAGGGATTTCAGGATGCGGTTTGGGGTCTGTGAGCAAAGGGCAGGAGGAAGAGCCGCGGGCACGGAGCTGGGGCCAGCCCCGGGCACAGGCAGGGACGAGGGGGATCAATCTCGGCATGGACGGTCCCTCCTCCTGCCAAGTTCAGCTGGATTCATCGGCCAGCCGAGCCCAATTACCTTAATTTGTGGCATTAAGGAAAAATCCATAAGCATCAGGGAAGTGATGTGTGGTGGTTTCACGGGACTGGTTGGCCATGGAGCCACCGGCGCCGCCCGGGCGCTGCCTGTCCCCGTCCCCGGCTCCGTGTCCCTGCCTGGGCACGGCTGACGGCGCGGGAGGAAGCCCTGGAGCCGTGGAGATCACCCAGAATATTATTTTTTCAGGAATAATGTCCATTTTTGCCTGCTCAGCCTGGAAGAGGCCAGATTTGGGTCTCTCCCCGGTGCTGCCCAGGTGGCGGCTGGGGGGAGATGGTGGCCCTGAGGGGTCGGCTGTACCAAGGGTGGCACAAAAATCGGGTTGGGGATGGGGTGCAGACACAGAAGTCGGGATGGGGATGGGGTGCAGACACAGAAATCAGGATGGGGATGGGGTGCAGATGGCTGCCTGGGTTCCTGCTGTAATTTATAAGACAGTGCATCTGCTCTGCTGCTCACTCCTTGCTGTCAGCTGAAATCCTCCGTGCTGCCCGGGCCAGATCCTGCTCTCCCTGAGGATCCTGGTCCGGCCTGCGGATGGAAGCACCTCCAGGCACACCATAGCCTTCTCCTACTGTGGATATTGAGGGGCTCGCTGTCCCCCAGGAAACCCTGAGTGCTTTAAATACGTCTGTGTGCACAAATCTGCCTCTGGAGCCCTGTAGCGAACAAAAGAGCTGAGGGAAGTGGCTGCAGCCTGCGAATGGATGTTGAGGAATAACACACGTATCCGCGCCACGGCAAAATCAAGCATCGCCCCTTCTTATCTGCAAAAGAGCCTGTGTTTTACATTAAAAAGCCTTTCTAATTAATAGGCCAGCCCCTCTTGAGCTCGATAAAAAATGGAGTCAAAAGGATTTGATTAACCCCCATTCCGTGCCGGGCGCGTGCTCTGCCTGAGCGAGACGCATCCCTGCACCCCAGCCGAGGCCTGCCCAGGGCCGATAAGGGCTCCTCGTGTCCCGGGATCCCGACAGGTCCCGGTACCCCCGAGTCTGAGCCCATCTGGGGGTGTCCAGCCCCAGGGCACAGCCACCTCAGAGCACCAGGGTGCTCCAGAGGCAGCCTGTGCTCGCTCTGCTCCAGTTCCTTATGAATATCCTTTACTCCAACCGGCGTTTTTTTTCTGTGATCAGACACATTTGACTAAACTAATACATATGTATACGCTCCGGGACGTTCCCATCCGAACCAATGTAAATTACCTCTGACCAATACATTTTCCCGGGAAATCAATGCATTTTAACACTGGATAATATTTATGAAATTGAATTTTTTTTTATTGAAGCTAATGCAATTCCCTCCTGTTTTATGCATTTTTATTAAACTAATGCATTTTAAATTAAACTGTTGTATATTAACTACAATGGCTGTTGATACTTACAGTAAAATAATATATGTTTGCTGAAATCAATACATATTCCAAACCTGGGAATTTCCAGTTAACAAGGCTATATCAAATATAACAAATGCATGTAGCTACTTAATTTGATGCTTATATACACTGGCTGCTATATTTGTTTATTGGCAATGATTATTTCAAACGGGGAAAGCATTTTAGAGGTAGAAAAATGGATTCCTGTGTGGCTCAGAGCTGCAGAGGTGGTCACCCCATTGAGGGGAGCCCTGGGGGTGACCCATGCGCCCTGGTGATGGCTCCTGGCTCAAATTCATCTCTGCCACTGAGCCCGGTGCCTCAGTTCCCATTTTGTGAGGTTTTGGGGACATCCTTCCCTTGCTCACCACACATCCCCCAGCCCCTCTGTGCTGGTAGCGTCCTCGGGAGCTCTTGGAGGGTTTTATCCCTCTCCCCTCGGTGTTCAGAAGGTTTCCACGTGTGACAGCTTGTCCCATACAGATTTGATGCAGCAGCTTTGCCTGGTTCAGCTCCGTTTCCCTTTACAGGCCATGGTTCTGGCCAGGAGCATTTGCCCCAGCTCAGGAGTTGGGGAAGAGCTCCCACCTGCCCTACAGAGCCAGGGAGCGACTGGGAATGAGGATGGGGATGGGGACAGACAATTCCTGAGCTGTGGCCTGTCCCGGGGCTGTGCCCTGCGCTGGGAACAGGATGCGGCCCCGGGGGGAGGTGGCTGTCCTGGCCATAAATAGCAGCGTCACCCACCGGGCGCACGCCAACAGAGCCAGAGTCGGGATAATTTGGGTGAAGCAATAAAGGAGGAAAATTAATTAAAGAGCATGCGCTAATTGTAGGGGGAATGTGTGAGGAGTAAGCAGCCGAGAAAGGAGGGCTGGGGGACACCCAGGGGCCACCCGGGGGGCAGCGAGGGCTGAGCCCGGGACAGCTCAGCGCATGTCCCGCGGGCACCGAGGGGAGCCCAGGGGTGCCGTGACCCCCCCCAGGTGCCTCGCCCTGCACTCCTGTTCCCGGCCTGTCCCTGAGTGTCCCCCTCGCCACGTCCACACGGTGACCGGCAGTGTCCCCCCCATGTCCCGTCCATGTCCCCTCCATGTCCCCCCGTGTGCCCTGACCCGGCCCGCGGGGACGCGCTGCAGCTCCAGCGGCGGCCGCCAGGTGGCGGCGTTGTAGCGGGCGCTGCCCGGAGTGAGCGGGAGGGGAGAGAGGAGAGGGATGGGGAAAGGGATGGGAAAAGGGATGGAGAGAAAAGAGATGGGGAAAAGGGATGGGGAAAAGGAATGGGGAGAAAAGAGTGGGGGAAAACGTTGGGGGACAGGGATGGAGGGAGAAGGCAGGGAGAGGAACAGGAGGTAAAGAAGCAGAGGGGAGAAGAGCAAGGGGAGACGCAAGAAGGGCTGCAGGAAGAGGGGCCATGACCATCACCTGTGGTAATGAGCTTCTGTGCTATCACAGAATCACAGAAGGGTTTTGGTTGGAAGGGACCTCGCTCATCCCTCACTGCTGAGGAGAATCCCTGGGCTGGCAGAGCCCTGAGCTGTCCCTGGCTTTTCCCTTGGGAGATGGTCAATACCCAGCAGTGGGGGCACGGGGAAGGCAGCAGGGTCTCCACCAGGGTTTCTGAGCCCCCAAAGCTGCTCGGTGACAGCTGGGAGGGGCTGCGCTGCAAGGCCTGGCATGGGATGGGCACAGAGCTCTGGAGCAGCTGTCCAGCTGTCCACGGGGGTGTGCCCAGGGCTGACGCTGGGCCTGAGCTCCTGGGCAGTCCCTGGCACATCCCTGCTTTCTCTGATGGCACTGCTGTCCATGGTGGGGCTCCTGGTGTCCCTCTGCCCATCCTCGGGACAAGGAAGATCCCCATCAGGTCACCATCACCAGCTCTCACTGCCAGCATCGCCCCTCAGCTGCCTAACGGGGCCAGATCACCGCACAAAGGACTTATGTGGATCACAAACAGGCAGCAAGGCAGGAATAAATTAACTCCTGCAACGGGAGTGTGCTGAAATCCCTTTTTTTTTTTCTCTTTTTTTTTTTCAAAGTACACAGAAAAGCCCCTTCCATATTTTAATTAAAAGCCTTTCAGGAGAGGAGGCAAGGGGCTGCCATTTACAACGGGCTATTGTCAGGCGCACAAAGCAAACGGGGCTGGAGACAAACTGATTTATTAACCTGCGCCTTGCAGCGCTCCCCAGGGCTCCGTGGAGGGGAGGTGGCAGCACCGGGGTCCCCCTGCTCTCCCCCGGAGTGTTCCAGGGCCACGGGGCAGCAGCACCTGAGGGGACACAGGGGACGCGGATGGCTCATGCCAGCCTGCAGCTCTCCGTCCCTCAGGGTGGCACAGGGTGCAGTCCCTCTCCTCTTCCTCACGGCTCCCATCGATTTATTAATGATTTTGCCAAACAGAAACATTCCTCCAAAGCCCACAATTTAATTTGCTCACCAAAGATGCCAAGTTAGTTTTATTCCTGATTTACGAGCAGGCTCCTCTGTTCCCTGGGCAGCGGTGATTTATGGGGGTGAGATCAGCTTTGTGGGTGCAGGGAGAAGGTGTCTCTGCCCGGGACCTGTCCTGGGGATGTCCAACAGCAGATCCCCAGAGCACTTTGCCCATGAACATTCCGGGCAATCCCTGCTGCTGGCACGGAGAAAAACCACTCATCCCACCTGGGTTTACGGACCCATCTGTAAGCAAACCTCCCCCTGGCCCCGAGGGAGGCCTGGAAATGAATTCCCGCGTGGGATCTCCCCTCAAACAGCCTGTGCTCCCACCGCTGGCTAATTACAGCCTCATTAAGCTGGAGGTGAAGCAGCTGCCTGGCACCACCAGCAGCCCCAATCTCATTACAAATCTCAGTGACTCCCAGTGGTTTCCACTCCCTGATTTTTGTGATTTGGGGGGACAAGGGAATCTATTTATGGCGTTTGGGTTCCCAGAACACCCTCGGAGGCTTTGATTGAGGTGTCCCCAAGCAGGAGCAGCATCCAGGCCCTCATGGTCGGGGTCTCAGAGAGTCCATGGAATTTGCTGATGATGCCACCAGGGTTGGGATTTCAACTCAGCATTTTCATCTGGGGCTCTCTGCTTCCAAAATGTGTTTGTTGCAGGACCGTAAGAAGGATTTGCCCCTTTTCCAGCCAGCTCTGGAGGTGGGGAAGAGGCTGGCGCAGGGCTCCAAAGCAGCACCCACGCTCTCTCTGGCACGAATTGCCTCGGCTCCTGCAAATCTTTCTTTGAACTTTGATTTTCTGTTCACTTGTTCTCCTGCCTGAGGCGTTTTGCAATTGTGGGATTGTGAGCGGTTCTGAGTTTCTCTGAGTGGAAGAGATGAGAAGAACGAGATCATTTCCTGGCTGTTTGTGCTACAGCGTGGGGCCAAGGTCACTGTGGGTGTCTGCCTCATCCTTTTGGACAATTTTTCCGGCCCAGGAGCAGGGCAGGGAAATCGGAACGCCTGCAGAGCAGGGTGAAGTTTGAAGGGTGTCCCTTCTGTGTCTTCTGAACTCAAACTGGGATTTTTTAAGCAGAATTATCAAGAGTCCTGCAAAATTCTGGGGCCAGCAGCAGGGTGACACCTGGGCAGTGAGGGGCTCCAGCCCTGCAAGGAGAGTTTTAGGAGCAGTGAGGACTCCAAGTGACCTCTGCAGGAGCAGTCCTGGGTGTGCTGGCGGCCGTGCTTACCATCTCCCTCCAGAGCACAGCGATCCAGAGGGAACAGGTGAGACAAAGGACAGGGGTGAACAAGGGGCTGCGCTCATCCTCTCTGTAGTTTTGGAGGCAAAGCAGCTTGTGAACCCCTGAGAACGCTTTGGGACCTGCTCCATGGGGTGGCGGAGGGCAGTGCTGGGTCTCGGGGAGGGCGGCTGCCATGTGGGGTTGTCACAGCCTGGCAGGAGCCCCTGGGCTCTTCCAGGAGCAGAAATGTATCTGCACGGCAGCCCAGGCACGGATATTAAACCTGTGCACTTGCTCTGTCTGCAAATATCTGCCTGCAAAATGCGCCCGAGGGGCAGCTCCGTCCTTCTGTGCTCAAAATTGAGTCAGGGCCAGTGGGGTTTGGGGTTTGGGCCCCTCCAGCACAGGCATGGCATGGCTCTGCTGCCCAAGGGGAAAGGGAATTGATTCTCCAAGCCCCTTGGATGTTGGGGTGGCCAGCACAACAGGCTATGGGGCAACTTGGGGTAGAAAATGTAAAGATCTCTTTTTCTTTTTTTTTTTTTGGTGGGGAAGCAGAGAGGGAATTCCTGGGACAGGTGTTGTGGGTGGGCTCCATTCCTCTGCTGAAATTGCTTGGATTCTTCGGAGCCACTGAGGAATTTAAAAATACAGCCCCAGACCAGCCTGGATTTGGGGTGCTGGTGAAGTTGGGGTGTTGCTGGCCGTGGAGCACTGGGAGCCTGTTTGCTGTAGCCATTCCCAGCAGGTCAAAGGTGCTGGAAGGGTCAGATTAGAAGGGGGGAAAAAAATAAAACAGCCTAACAAGCCTGGAAAAGTTTAACCGGCAGCTTCCGGATAGCGATTTTTCCAGCTAAAAACCTTGCAAAATCCATCGCCCGGAGGGCTCCGCGCCCCTTCCCCGGACCGAGCCGCGGGGGAGATGCTCGGGGGTGGACCAGGAGGGTGCCCCATCCCTCCTCCCCGCGGGGCGCGGGCGGGGCCGCCCCCGGTGGAGGCGGGCGGGCTCCCCCCTCCCTCCGCGCCCCTCCGCGCGGCTCCGCGCCCCTCCGCGCCACCGGGCTCCCCCAAGATGGCCGCCGACGTGGGATCGATGTGTCGATACCGGACACGGTTTGATGCCCGCCGGCTCCAGGTCGGTGGCGGCG
>VZRL01001454.1:68331-81779 GCA_013397895.1 Origma solitaria | reverse complement strand
TGGGATGGGATGGATTGGGATGGGATGGGATGGGATGGGATGGGATGGGATGGGAAGGGATGGGATGGGATGGGATGGGATGGGATGGGATGGGATGAGATGGATTGGATTGGAATGGGATGGGATTGGATGAGATGGGATAGGGAATGGGATGGGATGGATTGGGATGGATTGGGATGGGATGGATTGGGATAGGTTGGGATGGGAAGGATTGGAATGGGATGCACTGGGATGCCGTGGCTGTGCCGCTCCGATTCCCTTCCCCTGGCACCAGCAATGGGCTGTGCTCTGTCGGTGCCAGCCCATCCAAACTCCTCCCAGTGCCACTCCTGGCAGATCCCAGCTCTGGCAGGGCCAGAGGGTGCCCAGGGTGGCAGGGCTGTGCCCTGGGCAAGGCTCCAGCACGTGTCCAGCCATCCCAGGCCAGCAGCTCTGCTCTCCGCTCTCCGCTTGGCACACGCCGCCGAGGCAGCGTCTCCTGCCACCGCACTTCTCTCTCAAATAAAAGCAGCTAATTAACATTATTCTTTAATTATTGCCTTTATCAACAAGGGGTCTGGTTTATACCAGCAGGATAGTCGCTTTCCTTTCCACTACCCAAGCGAATGCTTCAATTCCTGTTGCTTTTGAAATGAATTTGATGTCATCTGCCCATTGTCACTTAATGGGGACACTTGGGTAATGATTGCGCGCTCCAGCCCTGTTAGCAGCACTGCGAGCGTGTAATTTAGCCCCTTAGGCAACGGTACTTTTGAAATCTCTGGATAGTTTTGAACTCTCTGTTCTTAATTAAATATGCAATTTTTCACGGTAACCAGGTTAATTCTTTTGTGTTGTGTTGTAATACTGTTAGGAATTTTCATAGTTCTTATTAAACATTATTCAGGCATTGTGAATTCCATAATTAAAAAAAATGAAAAGAACAAAGCTTGATTCACTTCTTTCTTTTCCCTGGTTAATTTATCAAATGAATTTTGCAAATTTTTCTTTTTCTCCCCAGACGGCGTGCCAAGTGTTTTAAAGGGGAAGGATTTAATTGCTCTGTAGGGATTGGTTGGTTATGAAGGATTTGGCTGTTTGATTAGTAAACCCTATTGGGAATGGTTTAATGCTCCATGATCTTAAAAATTGTCTGATTGTGAGGCTCTCCAAGGATGTTTTCTCTCTTCGTCATGTACGGCAGCGGCTTTGCACAAGTGTGATTATGGGCTGGGGCGGAGGGAGCCGAGGTCGCTGCTGGGTGAGCCAGGCTGCCCCGGCCGGGAGGAGGAGGAGGAGGAGGATGGTGATGCAAACGGAGAGTTCTCCCTGCGTATCCCTGCGGATTGTGGGGATGGAACTCTGGCTGGGCTCCGGGCTGGATCCATCCCTCCGTTCCTCCTCCACAACTCGCCACCTGCTGTCCCTCGTCGCATAATGGAATTTTGCGGAATATCCGCTTTATTAAGAGGCAAAACCCTGCTGTGCTCTCCGTGTCTGAGTCGCTCTGGGGTCCCTGGGTGCATCCCTGTGAGGATGCTGAGGTGCTGGGGGGATCCCTGCGGGCAGGATGAGGAGGGATTTGGGGATGCAGCCGCCGTGGGTTTGATGCAGGTACCCCAAAACTCCAGGTGGGAGCCTCACCTGCTCTGCCTGTGGGGCCTGGGGATGTCCAGCCAGGGATCTCCATCCAGGGAGGCTTTTAAAAAGGATAAAACTGCTCTGTTTCTGCTGGTTTTTGGATCTCTTTGGATCCAGAATTGATGGAGGTGACATCTGTGCGCTGATATTGGGCTGTGGGGATGGGCTGTGACCCCAGGAAGGGCACAGTGCTCCAAAATCCCTGCTGGGGTAGAGCCTGGGCTTCCCCTCCGGAGTGTCCCGGAGCATCCCCGTGGTGCTCCGTGTCATTTTTGAAGCCTTTTGGGATTTAATGGAGAGAAAAAGAAGCCAATATTCGGTGTTTTCAGCCATATGGTGCCAGCTGGGCTCCCCCTGAGGTTCTGGGGTGAAGGATGGCAAGGCCTCACCATTAAATAACAGAACAGCCCCAGCGTGGTGCTGGCACCCCGCGGGTTTTGGGGGGAGCAGGAGGGGTTCCTCCTCCCGCCTGGAGCATCCCTGGGAGGTTCCTCCGGGAGCTGCAGCCCAGCCAGGATCGATCGTGGCCAGTCTGAGGGGGCTCCCCAGGGCTTATTTGGGCTTTAAGGAGAGGTCAGAGAGTCATTATGCTTATAAATACATTATGATTTAAGAGAGGAGCTGTCGTTATCTTTGAACTTGGTTTATGTGGCTCCGGTTTTTTGCCCCCTCTGGTCCCAGCCGGGAGGATCAGCTCAGGGGAGGAAATAAAGGATTCAGCGGTGCTGGGCAGGGGGCTTTGCCTCAAAAACTTCAGGATCTATACTTAAAAATGCTCTTTTCCCCCAAAACCTGCAGAAAGATGTTGGTTGGAGGTGTGGTGATGCAGCTGCGAGCGATTCTGGGGTGGAATTTGTGGTGGGGCTGGGCCTTCATCATCATCATCATCTTCATCATCATCATCATCATCATCATCATCATCATCATCATCATCATCATCATCATCTTTTGGGTGTTTTTTGGGAGAGACAAGTCAGCAGCACGTGAGAACGTCACCGGCCCACGGAGTGACATCCAAGAGGCCACCAAGCACTGTGGGCCAGGGGTGCCTGCGGGGCTTAAAAATAGTGAATTAAATCCAAATAAATCCCAATTTATCCTCCAGGTTTCCTGTTCCTCGTGGCTGAGTGAAACGAGCAGGGATAAAAAACAATTTGCTCCCTGGTGGTGACAGGGTGTGAGCAGGGACCCGCCAGACTGAGGGGTTCCGCTCCCCACCACCGTGCTGAAGCCAGGAAATAATCTAAAAACAAAGCAAAACCGACCGAAAATAAAAAAAAAGGACCAGACATTTGCAAGGTGAAGGCGAGCAGATGCCAGTAATGTATTCCCAGGCATGACACGGAGTGGCAGCGTGTCATGAACCGTGTCCCCAGGGACCCCCGGGGCTGTGATATTGGCTTTAACCCCCACCGGCTCCGGTCGGGGCGTAAATTCATCAGGCTTACGGCTATTGCTCTTGGACTACTGAATAATTTACAGTTGCAGAGCCCAGCCAGGTTCAGGTCATCGGGGTTCATGGGTTAATAACAGGTTTGGTTTTTTGTTGTCAGCATCTGCCTTGATAACATATGAAAGAATCCTATTCTGTTGATTAGATTTTGAAATGGATCAATTTTTAATCAGCAGAACATCTGACTCACTCAATAAGAGGAGCGCGGTGCAGACAGGACGAGGGGCTCGTTATTTACAGGATTGTTTGTTTTTACTCGTACGCAAATCCTCGCCGGGGCTGGGGCCTCCCCCTGGCCTCGCCGAGCCCCGGCTCCCCCAAAATAAATCGCTGGGATTATCTGCAGCCTCGTGCCAGGTGTTTGATCCATCTCCTGATCGGGTGGGAAATCCACGCTCAGGGCGCGCCGCGGCTTTGATTTAACTATCTTGTTATCGATGGAAAATGTTTGCTTACCGCTCACCGCGTCTCGCGTGGAAAATGTCACGTTTCGGGGGTGTTTTTTTGCATTTCCTGAGCATCCTGCGTGGAGCTTCCCTTTCTGAGGGCTGCCAGGGTGAGGAGCAAGCCCTGGTGGGATGTGGGAAGATCCTGGTGGAATTCCAGCCTGTGAGGAAGGTTTCAGAGGGAATAACTTTGGTTTCGTCACTCAACAGAGCCGGATCCCCACGGAAAGTTAAATACTGAGTGGGGGACCTGGACAGAAGCTTTGTTTATTTATTTTCTTTATTATTTTGATTACTCAGGGCACAAGACAATCCCGAAGTTGGTATATTTCGCTGCATCTTGACAAGCTACATGTGTTTCTTTTTGTAAAGATGCATGAAGTAAATATTATTTTTGGTTAATAAATTATTATTTTTTTAATGGAACCTGCTGGGTCAAAATCCTGGCCTGCAGCCAGCCGAGTGGTTAACAACCACCGCCACAGCGCTCCCTGAAAATCAAATTCTGCTTTTTAATAACGAAAAAGGTGAAAGTCTCATAAATATAACTTTGGGAAGAGTGTCACCGAGGTACGGTGGCTCTGTGGGGACCGGCTGGGGACTCTGTCACTGGCAGGTATTGATACAGATAAGAACTCATTGGGATGATAATTTGCATGGGTTTGCCCTGGGTCCTTGGGGATTTTACTTTTCAAACCCATGCCTTCTGGCAGTCTCCTTAACCTAAGTAAATATTCCCCCTCGGATCAATTAAGATCATGGCTGGGGGTGAGGAATTGCTCCGGGAAGATTTTTTGTTTTCCTTCATTTCTCTCTTCAAAGTGTGGCCTCTTCCTTAAAATTCGGCGCATTTCTGAATTTACAGACAGAGTTTTGGATGAGGTGGTGATTTAAGTGCCGGGAAAAGCATTCTGAGGCCTCTGGCCTGGTGCTGGAGATGCCAGAGGGGGGGATGTGAAATTGGGGATGAATTTCCTGCTCTTTTGGGGTGCCACAGCCCATTCCATGTGCTCTGTGCTCGCTGACCTTTGCTCCCCTGTGGAGTTATTTCAGCCCCGTAACCCCAAGGGCTCGTTCCTACAACCTGGAAATAACCCTGCAGGTAACGAGTGTTTCCTCTCAGGTGATGCATCAGCCTCTCCTAAAATCATTAGCGCCACGAGAAGGTTAAATATGCAAATTATATCATCCTCGGCGGGTTTATTTGTGGGAGAGCAATGGGTGTCGCAAGTTCAGGACTTCCAAATTGAGTTTATTTTAGTGATGGAAAATGTGCTGCTCCTCTCGAGCATCTGCTGGTTATTTTCTGACAAGAGTTGGAAGAAAAACAGTTTTGCGAAGAGTAGAGAGGTTTTTATTAAATAATGGCTGTTTAGGTGGAGATGATGGGGTTTAATGCCTGATTTGGGCAGTGGGAGTTGCCCTGGGGACTCGCCCAGTTCTTGGCTCCTTTAGTAACTTATTAACAGCAAAAATCGTCCTTGTGTTTAGCAGCTGAGTAAATGTACCAACCCCTGGGTTTTGGTGTCATTGCCCCGGGCAGGATTGACCCAAAACGGTGGCAGGGCCCACTCTGCTGCCCCGTGGGAGAAAATGTCACAGGTGGGGCTGGAAATGGTGCCTGGCTGCTTGGGGGTGCTCCTTTGCACCTCAGGGTTTATCCCAGCGTTTCTAGCCCTGGAAGTGTCCCAGGCCAGGTTGGAGCACCCTGGGACAGTGGAAGGTGTGGCACTGGATGGTCTTAAAGGTCCCTTCCGACCCAAGCCATTGCCTGATTCTGATTAATTTTGACTCTGTGGATTTGCACCCCAGCCAGTCCCAGGCTCGAGCTCGTGCGCTGCTCCAGAGCTGAGCTGAGTTGATCCAGAGTTCCCCAGACCTGCGCCCTCTGCCCTCTCCTTTTTCCTCCTGGATTTTTTTAGCCGTTCAGCCAAGCGTGATGCCGCAATAATTCTGGGCACCGCGGGGCATCCAGGCTCGTTAGGTCTCACCGTGGGGGACAACAAAAATTTACCTTTTGGCAGCAGTGGCCTTCTCTTTGGCCACCCCTTCTCTTATTGAAAAACTCCCCACCAGGATGCATAACCTGCGTCCGGAAGGGTTTCTGCGTTTCGGTCTTTTTTTAGGCTAATAATTAAGCCATAATGACAGAGCCCAGCATCTCTTTATTTAAAGAGCAGATGGAGCGTCCTGGATATTAGCACGGCCCTGGCTCCCGCGGTGCCGGCAGGTCCTGGAATGTGGGCCGGGATGTGCCCCCCCGGGGCTGTGATATTGGGTGGGCAGCGGGTGGGATGCCAAAATCGCGAGGGTGTCGTTAGGTAGGGGCGAGCGGAGAGGTTTTTCCTGTCCCTCTTTCCCATCCCGTGGCTGAATCGCAGGGAGATGCTTCGGAAAGCATTTTCGGAGCGCTGAGCTGGCGTGATGCCCTAAAGCAGGGTTACCTGAAACAGAGGCCGGGCAGGTTTAGGAGAATAAAAACCAGAGAAATTTATTAAAGGCCTTTAGGTAAATTCAGGGTGAACAAAATCCTCTAGTGAGGCTACACCCAAAAATGGAGGCCGAGTCACGAGGCCTTCTCATTTTATAAGTTGTTGTGCACCTCCCGCCCCGGTTTCTCATTGAAACCTTCCCTTTTTATTCTTTTCCTTAAGCAGCCACAATTGATAATTTAGTTCTGGGTAGAGCAACCTTTGAGCTTTTTCTTTCTCAGAGGCCAAAACATTGATGTTGTGTGAAATGGGAGCTTTGAGGAGGCTTTGTATGGAACTTAGCTTCCTGAAAAATTTATTTACTGTGACTGTGATCTGCAGGAGAGAATTGATGTTTATCTATAGTAGTTCTTGCCAGAAAAAAAAAATGCATAACTGCACTTTCTTGGGAAGCCTTGAAAGGCCTTTTAAATAAGTGTCTAATAGTAGGCTCTCAATAGCAAACAGCCAGCTTGATAGACAGTGCACAGTGTATTATTAACTATAAGCAGGCTTAATCTTTTCCTCATGTTTTAGGGAATGCTTTATAACCTTGTGGCCAAAGAATTCATGATCGCCAGGTATTTGAAGCTAAGCAAAAATTATACCGGCTGTAACTGTGGGGAGATCGATAGCGCCGGGAGAGGCGGGAGGCAGCGAGCTCCTGCTGCAGCCGTGTCCTGGTGTCGCTGTTTTCGGCCGCTCCTGGCTGCCCACGTTGGGTTTTGGTGGTGTGGAGGAGTCCCTGGGGAGGGATGGTCCTGGGGAGGGTGTGATTTATTTATTTGGGTGTGATTTGTTTATTTGGGTGTGATTGATTTATTTGGGTGTGATGTATTTGCTTATTCTCCTTGCCGTGTGGGATAGCGGGGCACTGGTGCTGTGCTCAGTGATGGAGTTGAGTTATGGAATCATTAGGGTCGGGAAAGACCTCGGAGATCATCGAGTCCAACCATTAACCTGGCACTGCCATGGTCACCGCTGAGTCACGTCCCCAATGCCACACCTTTTGGACACTTCCAGGGATGGTGATTCCAATATCTCACCACCCTTGCGGGAATTTTCCCAGACATCCAATGTGAACTTCCCCTGGCCATTCCGTCCCGTCCCTTGCTCCCTGTGGGCACAGCCTGACCCCCTCCTGGCTGCCCACTCCTGTCAGGGAGTTGTGGGGAGCCAGGGTCCCCCCAAACCTTTTCGACCCCACATTTTGGTGCCGTCCCTCGCTCTCCTGCTCCTCGGCTCCTCCAGCCCATGCTGTTGGATCCTGGGAGCACTGGCCAGGAGTCAGCGAATCGATAGATGGTTAAGGTGATAAGTGGCTTTGCTAAAAAACCAATTTTGCAAGAGGAGTTTGCAAAGAGGTCAGCGGAGAACATCTGCATCTGCACTCGCTCCGGCCCGGGGCTCGACCTGAATTAACCCGGGAAATACCCTCCGCGCGGGGTGCGGCCTCAGTCCTCTTGCTCCTGTAAATCCGTGTGGATCCTACGGGAGGCTGAGCCTGCGGAATGCCTCCTTCCTCCAGGCAGAGCGTTTGGGCGAGGCGACCGTGCCTGAAGGCAATAGGAAATTAAACAATTAAAACAAGCAGAGTTTGCTCAGCTGATAACTTCTCGCCGGTCTTGGAGCCGGAGCTGTGCCGGAATTCTGGTGGCGGTATTTACTTATGGATGAAGTGCTCCCGCGGAGCTCCTCCACCATGGCTCGTCTAAGAAGGCTTTTCTCTGATCTCCACCATGGCTGGGTGCTGCTTCCAGCTCTGGTTTCCCTTGGACAAACTCATTCATTTCTCCCACTGTTAAGAAGATCCCATAGCCTGGTTTTGGGGTGTTTATTGTGTTTTATTGTGTTTTTGGCACAGCTCGATGACACCAGTGGGGACCGTGCCACCTCCTGGTGTCCGAGGTCTACGTGTCACCGTGTGGACCCCAACTCTGTTATTGTGAGGGATGGGTTAGGGAGGAATGAGCAGAAATAGGGAGCGGCAGACCTTCGGGATGTTCCACCAAAGTGTTTCCAACCGCCAACAGCTCCTGTGTGGATTTTCTGTGGGCACAGAATTGGGTTTTTTACAAACATTTCTCATTGACTCATCTTTTCCCACGTGTGAGACCAAGTGTATCCCCCAAACTCCACCCTCAAACGTTGGCTGAGGGTGGGATGACCCAGCACCAGCGTCCACTCTCCCCTTGGGCAGCAATTCTTCATTTTCCGTGCTTTTCCCCATTTATCAGATGGAATTTTGGGGTCCAAAAGGAGCATGGCGCGATGCTCACGTTGATCTTCGCTCTCATCCCATTATTTATCACTCCATCTCTTCCCCGCACCGCCGCCGTTCGGATGCCGCGGCTGAAACCACCTTGTTATTTTTTATTTTTTTTTTAATCATCGTGGGGAGGCTGCTTCTGGATGCTGATTGACGGAAACATCTTATCTCCTCTAGTCAAAGTGTCTCCTCTCCGCGCGGTAATGAAAGAGTTTGACACTTTGACACGAGTGTCAAACACTTTTCCCGACGACGCAAACAGCGCGGGCTTTGATCTAGGTGCAAACTGGTTTTATTACAACAAACAGATCCCCCCTTTCATCCCCAAAGGGAGATAAGGGTTTCAATTGGTGCTAAGTAGCAGCCGCTCTTAAGGGTTTTAAAAATAAAAATAAAGGGGGAAAAAAATGTAATAATGGAACGGTGGAGCTGTTGTGTCATGTTATGAACTAGTGCTGGTGCTGTGCGGTGAAGTGGGGTGGGTGTAAAGTGGGAATGATAAATGGGAGAGAATCCTCCTAAAATAAAACCACAGAAATGTTCTCTTTTGGTAGATGTTTGGATTTGTTTTTCCTCAGTATTTCCATCCTCAGAAATGCCTTTTCTGGAGAAAACGCATCCCGCTTTTCGTGAAAACGATGGGTTTTTGTGAGAAACAACTGCCGGATACTAGTTTGGGGTTTTTTTTTGAGGAAGCAAGAGGCAGGCAGCCCTTTTGGGTGCTCTGGGGTTTGGTGTCTTCACTGGGATGCCACGTCCTGTCCCATGGCCCCATCCAGAACAGCTCCGGTGGGGCTGTGGTGGCATCTGCAGGGTTTCCCCCCTTCCCCATCCACATTTCCCTGGGGATGGGACGCGGCTTTGCATTCTTTCCCCTCCGATTTTCACCCGTAATCCGTCATAGGTTGATATTTATTATATTATCCCCTGGCCAAGCCTGGAGGTATTTTAAGCCCTGGTGGGAGGCCTGGAGGGAGGAATCCCAAACACACCCACGGGCTGGCAAAATTCTCAGTCATGAGCTTTTTCCTTTCCAGCAGATAAATTTTAAGTAGAAATGGGTAAAATTCCTTCCTGGCATCGCTCTGCTGGCGTTAGGCTGGACCACGCCTGGATTTGGCCCAAGTTTGTCTAATTAAATGCAGCAGCACCTTCTCTCTATTTTGAGCCTCGAGCTTGGGCACAAATGCCCTGTGAGCAGCCGAAGAGAATTGATGTGATGTATGGAAATCGTCAGGTTTCAGCAGATCCTGAGGTTTTTGTGTGCATTTTCCCTTCTCTCTCTCCTTTATGGACACGAGCGGGGTTGGCCTGGCGCTGCCTTCAGCCTTCTGGCTTTGGGAGTTTTCCTTTTAACCGTTTCCTTGGAAAATCTTTTCCCTTGGGACATCTTGGATTAGGTGACCATTGCAGGTCACTTCTATCACTGTCCCCATCCCCACCTCCCATTGCTGCCCCAATCCAAGCGTTGGTGACCCCAGTGTGGATTTGTCCCTGCCCTGCCCTTGGGCATTGCCCCCTGAGGTGTCTCAGCCCAAAACCAGGGCCAAAAGTGCTTAATTTAGCGCCTTCTTAATTAGAGCAGCAATTCCGGCTCCTTGCCCTCCTCCCTGGCTGCTCCACACCAGGAGCACAGCGAAATCCTCCACGGGAGATGCTGGATTGGGAAATGACAGGGGATTTGGGACTTAATTTTAGCCAGAACATGTGGCTGGTTTTCAGATGCGTCTCGAGTCGAGGGGTGGCGGCTTCGTTATAGTCGAGGAAAGGAAAAAAAAAAAAAAATCCCCCCAAAACTGGAAAGGCAATGAGATTTAGGTGGAACCTCTCCACAGCCAGAGTTAGGGAATTTAATAGGAGGGAGCTATTCCGCATTGCCCGGCCTGCGCCGGAGATTAAAACTCACATTTCATTTTTATACACTGTGGTTAATCCAATAATGATTCCGTGTTCCAAACGGCAATAATATCTTTCAGCATAGTTAATCAGAAGAGACTTAATGCTGTCACTATTTATTAACCTTTGTTGAAAAGCAAGAAGTTTTCCTACTAATCTGTGATTGTTGCTCTTGTCAGGCTCTGTCAAGTGCAAACCAGATTTGGCATTTGTTCCGGCGGGGAGGATGCTGCCGCCTTCCCTGCCTTGGTCCCGTGTGCTGTGCGGGGATGCTGCGGGTGATGCCTAAAACAGGACACCTGAAACGGGGGCCGAGGCAAAGTTAGGAGAATAAAAAGCAGATTAATTTATTCGAGGTGCATTCAGGGCAAGGAAAGCCGCCTCGGGAGGCTACACCCAAAAATGGACATCAGGTCGTGAGCTCCTCGACTTTTATAAGTTCTGTCCCATTAGAATGTTAGCCTTTAATTCTCCAAAAATGGACACCAAGTCGTGAGCTCCTCACCTTTTATAAGTTCTGTCCCAAGTTCTGTTGGCCCTTAATTCTGCAATCACACCCTGAGGTGATGATGTTCACCACTGCAGGCCTGCTGCCCTCCAGCCTGCTCTCGTTTCCATATTTTTGTGCCCTAGGGCAAGGAATGTGTCCTTGGGTTTTCTCTTCAGAGGGATTGTTCTGGCTAAGGGTGCTGGGAACAGAGGTTTGTAGGCTTTTAGAAGAAGCACAGAGCTACACCAAGATACAGATACATGAAGAGTAAAAACTAGAAATTATTATGGTGTCATGGGTGCAGGATGCTCCAGATCCAGCCGGGCTGTTCCCCTCTCTCTCTCCGCAGCCTCCAGAGGGTTTCCAGCCTCCAGCCGCGCAGATCCTGCTGTTTGGGGTGAAGAGGCAGCTTTTCCCCTCCTTGGAGTCACATTTTGTCTGCCTGAGACATATCCCTGTATCCAGGCTTCCCTGCCTTGGGGGTGTTTGGGTCAAAAAGGCAACTGTGCCCCATTCATGGTTATATTTTGGCTGTCTGAGCTGTGTTCCTACATCCAGGACACCCTGTCCCAGAGCTGGTGCAGCCATCAGGGGAGATGCTCTCCTGGCCAGGCGGCACTGGAGCAGTGGCCTCGGTCCCTGATGATTTATAGGGGTTAAGTGATTTCCAGCAGCTTCCCAAAAGCTCTGGGGATCCCCATCCCGTTTTGCCCGTCCGTGCCGGGGGGATGAAGGTGTTGCTGGGTGGACCAGGCATTTCCCAGGACGGTGACCTGCAGGACTCGGAACTGCCGTGGTTTTGGCGTGCGGCGTTCGACGAAAGGTCGGCACACGAAGGAATTTCAGCCTCCGAAATTCCCCGGTTTGGCTCCCGTGGAGGGCAGGCTGGTGCTGGAATTGGCTCGTGGGAGCACCTGGGATTAATGAGCCGGCTTGGTGCCGCGCAGGAATCGATGCTCCCTGCATTAATTGCGCCGCGCTGGAGCTTCGGCTTTTTATCCTGAGTTATGGAGTTGCAGGGAGAGATGTCTCCTTCAGCACGGATCCCACGGGAAAGGGCTCTTTTCCCAACGCCCATCCCGCCACAGGCCTCGCCGTGGGGTGGGGATGCCCAGCGCTGGCTGGAGAGGGAGAACCAAAAACCAGGGCAAAAATAAACCCCAAATCTCTGCTCCCATCTCTCCGTGATCAGCCAAATGAAGAGATGGGTGGTGGTGAGCTTGGAACGGAAAAGCCACTAGCAGCCGCCTGTGGGTCCAGCTCTGGTCTGCACTGGGGGATGGATGGAGGGGTGGATGGGTTGGAGAGCTCAGGTCTCCAAAAAAGGCTGGCATCTCCTTGCGAGTGAGTTTGCAGCAGCTTTCACATTTCTTTATGCATTAATTGCCATTTAATTGCGAATTATTTTTATTTACTTGCAATTATTCCTGATTTCTGTGACTGAGCATTCATGTGGATGGAGAGCAAAGTCCCCCAGCCCCCTGGGGCTTCTGGAGCTGTTCTGGAAGAGCAGTTGTTGCTGATATTTCTTATTTTTAGGGTGGACTGACATGGAGAACTATTCTGATCCTCTTGATCACTCCAACAGGTGCACTTATTTTACATACAGCCCCACTTCACTAATATCACTGAAGCCTAAACGCGGTATTTATATTTTTAGCAAATAGTTCTTTCTGGTATTGATTTACGTGTAATGTGATCCTTGCATGAATAACTACCATAAATCTGCAAGCATTTATTAACCCAAATTGCTGCAAACTCAGTCAAATGCTGTGTGTGTTGGACACAATTACGGAGCTGAAACTGCAGAGCAAAAGAGCAAAACATAAACCTTGTTTTTCTGTGACCAGCCCAGAGTTTCTGCCGGCTCTTCCATTGATCCGCGATAAGAGGCAAGGGTTAAGATAATTTGGCAAAATGAAAAAGTAGGGAATAAGTAACAATAAATGGGATTTCTGATGCGGCCTGTCGATATTTGGGATGGTGCCTGGCTATGTCTTCCCTGCCTAGCCGGAGAAATTAACTTTTGAACCCAATGGCTCCAATCTTTTTCTCCTGACTCCATCCTTTGTGCTGATGGGCAGCAGGGACAGGCACTTATTTGTCATCCGATTGATACCGAGCCCAGCAAAGCTGGGCTTTGTGGAGCCAGGGCTCGCAAAAATAGTGTAAATCTTGTTTGGTATTTGTGAAACAGGGATCATATTAAAAAAGCCTCCGAGCCCTCGCTGGTGCCGTGCGCCAGACGTGGAGGGCTGGAGTTCGGAGGGCTGGAGGGTTTCTTGTTCTAAATTTAGCCATTTAAAAGAAGATTATGGACTATGCACTTGGGACTTTTAAAAAGGCTTTCACAATAACTCTTGAAAGCCTGATGCCTTTAATCTTAAACTTTAATTTAAAATAAAGAAATCTTTTCAACTCGCCTCTCTCCCCTCCTCCACCCCCATTCTTCCAGGCTGAGGTTCTTCCCAGCTTGCTTACGGAGCAAAGATGTGCTCGGCTCTTTTAATTTCTTATGAAGATATTTATTTTTTAATAGAAAGAAAATCAAGTCAACACTCGAGAGCATACACAGCAGTTTACCGCGATAGGAGGAATTAATCAGTCTATAAAGTTCAAAACATACAAAGAGGGAAGAAAAAAAAAAACACCCCGACTGATCAAACACGAGGCTCTTCTCTGAGATGTGGAGATAAAAGCCTTTTCCTCCGCCAGCTCCTCCACTATTGGCAGCCAGTGGGATCAAGCTTTTTTTTTTTTTTTTTTTTTTGGAAGCCCTGGGTAATTTATTTTTTTTGAACGG
>VZRL01001454.1:52604-68274 GCA_013397895.1 Origma solitaria | reverse complement strand
TTTTTTTTTTTTTTTTATGGAAAGCTCGAGATAATTAATGTTGTTGAAAGAGGACCGTTGGGTTGGCGTCTCGCAGGCTGGCCCCCAGTCTGGCATCTCGGCAAGCAGCAGCGAGCCGGGGGGGGACCGTCCCCCACCGAGGGAGCTGCCGCTTTAACGGAGCAATAAATAATATCGAGAGATTAAAAAGAACGTTTAAAAGGGGTTGCGGTGCCTGCTGGGCCTCTTCCCCGCCTGCGAGGGTGGCTGGCGATCCGGAGCATCCTCCTGGCGTTCCTCAAATCCCCACAAGCTCCGGGGTGCTGGGAGCCGCTGGATGATCCCCGCGGAGCCGCGGGTCGGATCTCTCCCATCTCCCAGAGCTCGTTTGGCCGCATCGTGTCGCGGTGCCGGTGTTAAACGCGCCCGCCCCGAGGATCGATGGACGGATGGTCACCCAGGCTGCTCGTGAGGCTCCTCCATCACGGCCCTGACAGCGCCCGATCGAGGCGCGAGCGGGCAGCTCGTCCATCGAGCGCTCTTTAAAAAGCGGGATGAATTAATTACCGCCGTTAACGACCGGGGAGAGACTTCGGGGAGTTTCGGCTGGTGGTTCGGAGAGGAGCTGAGTAGGTGGCACCTCACGGTGGTGGAGTTTTGGTTCAAGCCTGGGGTGTTGTGGTTCGTGGTCTCCATCTGCGCGAGACTGACCCAAATTTATAGGGTTGGGTGACTCCCTGCTGATCTGGGAATATTTCTGGCAGAGGAGGTTCGTGCCTGGCAATGAGGGTGTTTAGAGAGATCTTCTCCCCGATCATTTCGTCCTGCATCCCCAAACCTCCCTCCAGCACCTCTGAGCATCCTCATGGGATGGCGCACGACCCACGGGGCTGGGATTGGTCTGGGCCATGTTCCCCATCCTCACGAGACCAACCGAAATGCGAAGGGTCCTGCAGATCTGGCAGGGAATATTTCTGGCAGAGGAGGTTCGTACCTGGCAGTGAGGGCGCTTAGAGAGATCTTTTTCCCGATCCTTTGGTCCTGCATTCCCAAACCTCCCTCCAGCACCCCGGACTGAGCATCCTTGTGGAATCACACACAACCTATGGGGCTGGGATTGGTCTGGGCCGTGTTCCCCATCCTCGTGAGACCAACCGAAATGCAAAGAGTCCCTGCAGATATGGCAGGAATGGACCTGGGAAAACGATCTCCCTAAATGCCCTTGTTCCTAATGAATGGGATCCCTGGATCCTGCATCAGCAAACCTCCCTCCTGCACCCATGAGCATCCTCGTGCGATGGCGCACGACCCACGGGGCTGGGATTGCTCTGGGCCGTGTTCCCCATCCTCATGAGACCAACCGAAATGCGAGGGGTCCCTGCAGATCTGGCAGGAAAAGATCTCCCTAAACAAATGGGATCCCTGGATCCTGCATCCCCAAACCTCCCTGCAGCACCCCTAGCCAGGACTGATGCGTGATCCATGGGCTGGGATGATCCCCAAACATCCCGAGAGCACCAGGGCTGTATCAACACCATCACAACACTGCGGTCCCAGCTGGATTTGCCCCATCCAGGTGTTTGCTCAAGATTGTGTTAATTATGATGGTTTTTTAATTGCTTTGAGGGTCTTTCTGTCCTTTCCCAGCCCACTCTGAAGGAGCTGAGATGGCACAGCTGATCATCCCATCCTCCTCCACCTTTCCTATCCCGGTTATTTATTATGCAGCATCACCAGGATTGCTCTCAGACAGGACTTGTCAGCTATAAAAGACACTGGCAAATTTTATTAGTTGACAGAAGGGTGGTGGTTTTCTTTTTTTTTTTTTCCCTCCTGAAAATATTAAAAAGTCATTTTAGTTTAGAAACCTAATTTTAATTTCGTTAGGTTTTAATTTAATTTAGTTTTTAAATTCATTTTCTGGCAGAACTCAATTTTTCAAGCGTAATTTGATGCCGTCAGTGGCCATAATGTTTAATGTCCTCCCCATAAATTGCGAGGATGGCTTTGAGATGATTTACAGGATTCAGGGGGATAAAGCCGTCTCCGGGCCCCGCACGTGGGAGAGGCTGGAGAGAGAAAATGCTTTTCTTGTGGCAGCTGCAGCAGCCACGGTGTTACCTGCAGAAAAATGGGGAAAACCTCAATTTTCCTCTCTGCTCAGCACTGCTTGGGGATGGATAGGAAGAGAGATGGGTCTGTGCTGGGTGGGGATGCTCCGCGGATATTCCTGGATATCTGTGTGGGATGAGAGGGAATCCCAACAGAATTGAAGTTTTTGGGATGGTGACATTGCCCCCCCAAATCCATCGGCTTTCCCAAAGGTGATCTGAACCATTTCTCAGCACGGATGGAGGCAATGGAAGTGAGGTTTGAAATCAGGGCAGACCTTTGGAAAATACAGCGTAATTGAGTGAAATTCCCTCCCAGTTTCATCCCTCGAAGCGTTGCATCTAATTACTGGATTAGAGAAGTCTTCAGACCACATATCGAACATTATAAATGGGGATGAGATGGTTCTGGGAATGGCTTAATGAAGCAGGGGAGATGGGTGAGGATGTCTGCGTGCACCTTTGGGTCAGGGCCGCATTGATCTGGCAGAGGAGGAGAAACCCTTCGGTGCTTCGTGGAGTGTGGCCATGGGGAGGATTTGATTTTTCCTCTTGGTTTTGACCCCTGGGTAGCCGCAGTTGGCTCTGGGGGATGCCCTGGCTCTTGGGAATTCTTGCCTGGTGGAGTTAATCTTTGTTTTTTCTTGTCTCCATCAAAGTGGCCAAGCTGTGTGCTCATGGGTGGGGAGGGAACAATGAGGCATCTCCCGGTGTGGATTTGGGAAGCCTGGGATGTTCCCACCGAGGGACAGGCGGTTTTGGGCAGGGCTTGGGGCTGCTGAATCTTCCCCCTGTGCCCAGCTCCCCCTGTGTCCATCCCCCTCAGGAACTTTGGGTTCCTTTGGCTAATTTTAACTCAGTTGCCAGTGATGCGTCTTAAGAGATGCTCCAAAAATTTCCATGGAAATGGGCTGGAGAAACCCACCCTAAAACCATTGACCTCGATGGGGAGAGGGGATGGGAGCACAGTCATCATTCGAGACCCTGGAGAATCCCCGTGGGAGCTGTCTGCTGTGCCATTGTCCCATGCCACCACCCACTCCGGCTTCTCCCGGTGTCCCCACGCTGGCTTGGGGCTCCTGCCCACTCCTGGTTCCCCTCATGTCCCATCCCAAGGCTGCCGTGCCCATCCCAAAGGTGAAATCCCGTCTCTCCCAGTGAGATGCCATCGCCGCCCGGCGTCCCCCGGGTTGTCATGGTTACTGACGCATGGGACCCCAGAGACCCGGCTGGGAATTAATGGCAGCCCGGGATAAAGGATTCCTGTCTGGGCCGAGTTGATGGATTACATTGATGTGCCATTTGTCATAGCGTAATTGTTCTGGCAAATGTAATACCCACTCGTATAAACATTGTGCTGCTTTGCTAATAAAACTGAAAATAGGAAGAGAAAGGATGATGCAGTGTTATGGTCAGGCAAAGAGACACCGCCTCCACTCCAGCACCAGGGGCTTCTGGAAACCCACCCCGGCCTGCCGTCTGCATCTGTGGAAAATGGGCAAAGTGACCGTGGCATCCCTGTGGGATGGGGCTGTGGTATCGTTTTGCCCATCACTGCTGTTGTTTGGGGGTTCAGGCATGTTCTTCACCCCGAAATGGGCACTGGGGACTGAGTTTATCCCTCCAGAGTGAGAGCTAAAGTGCTGCCAGGTCTCCATCCCCTTTGCAGCCGAGGGGGTTTATGAACAGAGGGTTTATAAAGCAGGATGGCCTGTCCCCAGGTTCCACCCCCTGCCCTTTGTGCCAGGGCCTGGCGCCGCCAGGAGCAGCGGTGCCCAAATCCCCAGGTAGTTTTGCTTTCTGATTAATCAGCCCCTGGATCAGGAGCCCAGCAGGGATATCAGCTGGAGATGAATTGCTCGTCCTCTTGCCGGCAGCTCCTGGGGCTGGAGTTATGGAGAAAGGTCGTAAAAGCCCCTCCAGCCAGCCCTGCTCCTCACCCAGGACCCTCTGTCACCGTGAGGGTCCCATGTTTTGGAGTTCAGGACCATCATCCCTGTCCCCTCCCATTTCTCTGCCATGAAAAGCTACGAGGATGAGGAGGAAGAACAATCCCCTTCGTTGCAGCCCCACAACCCCGTCCTAAATCCAGTGCCATCATGCTTTACGCACTCATCTCTCCAAATGTTTTGGAAGTTTCTGGTTTACCTGATTCATAGGGGAAAAAAAAAAAAAAAAAAGATAAACACCCTTTCTGTGTTTGCAGTCATATGTAATTTTTATCTCTTGACCTTTAAACGTAAGCAGCAGTAAAATGAAGAACTATGGCAGTCATTTAACACCCTGCCTGTACTAACTGGTTTCTGCCTGTGAGCCGTGGTTTTAAATTGGCTAATGCAGAATACTTGCAGAGCTAATAATAATTCAGATTACTTCTGTCAGCTATTCCGGTTTCATGGGTAATTTAGTAGTTGAATAAATTTTTAAAAAAATTCATTCGTTCCCATGCACTGTTATGAATCAGTAGATGGTTTACCATTGGCAGCAGTAACTGTAAGAAGATTTAAATTGCTACTGAAAAGGATTTGAGTGAAGGTAATGTTTTATAATGTTCTAAGCCATATGCACTACTTTCAGGCCTCATCAGTTTTACATTGATTCCTAGTGAAGTGTTTAATTGCATCATGAATGCAATATAATTCAGTTCTTTTTGCTAATATGGTATATATCTCAAAGTGATATACAGCACTGACAGTGAAGGCTCAGGGTTTTCTTAGGATTTTAAAAGATGCCTCTGTGTGTGTTTGCACGCGTGTGTGCACATCTGCGCGTGGCCAGGAGCATTTTCCCGGGAAACCTCGGGGTTCTCGGTCGGGTGCTCGGTGCCGAGAGCCGCCGGCTCTCCAGGGGTGTCTGCGTGGGCATCTGCAGGTGGGGATTTCTATATATAAATGTATGCATCTTGTATGAAAATAAATTCTAAAATATACAAGGTGTAGATAAACCTACATTGGAAATTCTGCTGTGACAGCCTGAGTGCTCTGATGTTGACTGCTACTCGTTGGCAGCTCATTTCTGGCCCCGGCGCTCTTTTGGTCCTTCCCTGGCGCTGCTCACGCCCGTGGTGGGAGATGGAATCTCATCTGGAGGCACAGGCATGAGGCTGTCGGGGCCCTGTGGGCAGTGGGTTAAAAGAAACATGATTTTGTGTTGGTGTGAAGATGATTTGAGCCCGTGCAGGAGCTCTGGGGGCCGTGGCAGGTCGCCAGCCCGCAGCGCGGGGGCCGTGTGCGGGTGCTGTGGCTCTGGAACCCCTCATCCCCACACAGAGCCTGTTCTGAGCTCACAGAGCAGTGCAGGATGAGCTCTGGAACCTCTCATCCCCACACAGAGCCTGTTCTGAGCTCACAGAGCAGTGCAGGATGAGCTCTGGAACCTCTCATCCCCACACAGAGCCTGTTCTGAGCTCCCAGAGCAGTGCAGGATGAGCTCTGGAACCTCTCATCCCCACACAGAGCCCGTTCTGAGCTCCCAGAGCAGTGCAGGATGAGCTCTGGACCCCTCTCCGTGGCCCTGTGCTGGCCCTGGTGCCGTCCCCTCCCTCCCCGATCCCTCTGCTCCCTGCAGGGCATGAACCTTCCCTGTCCCCCCGTCTCCCTCTTGCCGCTTCTGCTCATTACGGTTTCATCAGTTAATTAAGGATCGGGCCCCAGTGTCATCATGGTGGGAGAGCTGAGGCAGGCTCAGTTCTGGCTGGGATTTTCCCAGGGGAAGATGCCAGCCCTTGGCTCCAGCAGAGTGAGCATCCCCATCCCCGTCGTAACCCCAACGTCCCCGCCCGCATCCCGCTGTCGGCTGTTTTAATTCCCAGATTTCCGTGGCTTTGCGAGGTGGGGAACACCCAGAGCCGCCAGGGAGGTGCCCCTGGGGATGGTCGCTGTTGGCTGCTGCTGTGCACCTGCTGCTCTCGCCTTTGGGAATTTTAATATTTTAGATGGAATTATTCATTGGGAATGCAGCATACTTTAGTTTGGTTCGCCGTCACGAGCAGGGAAATCCTGCCCTCAGCAGTGACCTCAGCGTGGCCCCGTGGGGCTGGGGGAGGTTGGGGAGAGCAGGATCCATCTCCAAATTTGGAGTATTCCCACAGAAGGCTCCTCCTTGGCCGCGGCGCTCCCCACGGGCGCTGCGGGGCCGGGACGCGCTCCCGCTTTGGAGCCTAATGCGATATCAAAGTCACTAACATGATTATGCTTATATATCATATTAGGGAAAATGAATACTAATTCAATACAAACTACTAATTCAGTAGAACAGAAAATTGCTGAGAGAATAGAAAATTGCTGAGCGTGCCGAAGCTGGGCATGGCTCGGAGGAGAGGCGCTGCCTCGCTCCGTGCTGGAGCACTTTCCCGCAGCGGCTGTGGCACAGTTGGCCAGGGTGACACAGAGGGTGACACGGAGGGTGACACGGAGCATCCCTGGATGTGCCAGTGCCAGGGCTGAGCCGGAGAGCGGATCAGAGGTGACTTTGCCATGGAGAGCGGATCCAGACGTGGCTTTGCCGTGGAGCTGTGGAGAGCAGCCCCACTCTGCTTTTGATGCTGAAGCTCATGGCCAGGGGTTGGGAGATGTTAGCTGGGACTGGTGTGAGAATGGGAGCGGGAGAGCAGGAAAAAGGCTCCAGGTGCTGGTGGGAAGCTGGGAATAAAGCTGCTGCGGGAGGGTGGGCTCCTGATGGAGTTTGCTTTTCCTCATCATTGCCCATTCCCGGCCTGGTGCTGAGCGTGAGCTCCACGAGCTCCAGGGGGACACCCTGGGGATGCTGACTGGGCCTTCCCATGGCCCAGCTCCTCTCCTCAGTGTCAGGTCTGTATTCCCACTTCCTTCCAGCAGCATTTCCACTCCAGGACATTCTCTCTTGGCACCTCAGGTGTGCTCTGCGCCAATTCCTGCTGCAAACTGGCCATGGAGTCTCCTGCTCCTTGGGACAGTTCCCAGCACCGAGGCTGCTCCCACCGGTGCTGGCTCAGGGGAGCGTCGGGGGCTCAGCGAGAGGCAGCTGCTGATGCAGAAAGTACATATCAGGCTCTTGGTTTAATTGGATTCTCCTTCAAATCATTAGAGCTCAAGTTTTCAGGCCACGATGTTTCCCGGAGCCACGTGGCATTCCCAGGTTGTGTCACTGCCTTGGATCTCCATCCACCCCCACAGCTGGGACACCGTGGTGAGGGCACCCAAATTTCTCTGATTCGCTTCTAAATCAGGAATTTAATTTCAATTTAGTGCATCTGCTGTGGGTCCTCAGTGCCCGGCCCTGCACATGCTCCCATCCCACACGGGCACCTTTGGACACGAGCGTGGCAGGTTCTGGAAACGCCAGGTATTTGCCCGGTTCAGAGGGAGCTGTAAGTGGGACACGCAGTGTTTCTGTACTAATATGGTAGCAGAGTCTTATTGTATTAGCAATTTCCCATCAGATCATGTCATATTAGTATTGTATTGTATTAGTATTTGTTTTTGCTAATGTGATGTGAAAGTTGCTAATATGATAAGACTCCTGCATTGTATAGTGAAAACAAATATTAATATGATAGGATGGAAAATAGCTAATAAGAAACTAAGTTGCTAATCTGACGTGATGGATCTCCTAAAGGAATCGGTTGCAGCTTCCCTGTACTTTTCCAGGATCACCTTCAACCCCGCTTGGGGTGGGGGACGGGAAGGCAGCGCCGCTGCTGTGCGGCCCTGGTGGGTTTTAAAGGGATGAATCCACCTGGAAAGCAAGAACGTCTCCTTCGGGCTTAAATCCAGGCTTTCATTAGGCAGAGGGAAGAAATAAATCTGTGTTTATGGGAAAATCCCTGTGCTCTGGGAACCCAAGGGTCCCTGGGGTGAGCTGATCCCTGGAAAATGCAACAAATATGAATTCAGGGAGCACAGAGCCTCTGACAACCCAGGAGACCGCCCCGAGCTGCAGGTACACCACAGTCTAACTATGACAAGACATAACCACCAGTTTCCTAATTTTATTTTATTTTTTTCCCCAGCCACTGGAGCAAAATATCAATTTCTGACACGGAGAGCCCAGGGTAGGTGAACCAGAGCTAAATAAAAATAAACATTAAACAATTATTGGAATTTAGCTTTATTTTAAAAATCAGCGGGGTTGAGGGAACGAGCCACCTATTAGCGGGGAAAAAAAGAAAAGCTATCGGGCTTTTTAACAACATGCTGTTTCTTGGCGGAGGCTGGGATTTGGGCTGTGCACAATCATGTTATTGATTAAAGATGATGTAGCAGCAGCACAATTATATCACAGTTTGTGCTCGCCGCGGTGGTACCGTTGGCCTCTCATTTGTCTGTCGGAGATTGGTTTGTTTGCCTTGCCCTTCCCGGGGGTTGCTCCTCGCTCCGATGGGTCCCCCGGAGGAGGCTCGGGGTGCTCGGGGACTTGGCGTCGCCTTGGTGGTGAGAACGGTTTTAATTGCGGCTCGCCCGCCGTTAGTTCCGCGGTTTAATGGTGATTCCGGTTTTCCGCGCTGTCGGCCGCCGTGACGCAAAAATAAGGGAATTGTTGGGGTTTTGGAGGAATCGAGCAGCCTGGGGTGGATCAAGAACAGCAGCTTGGGCTAGTGGAAGGTGTCCCCGCCTGTGGGGTGGAATGAGATGATCTTTGAGGTCCCTTCCAACCCAAACCATTCCATGATCCTATGATTTCTCACCCTGACGGTCTGGTGTTTCCCTGAAATCAGGCCAGATCCAGCCCAGCTGTTTCTTGGCATGCCATAGCAGGCAAAACCACAGGAAAGGCTGTTCTGAGGCATTTCCAGAAAATTCTGTGCCGGAATTGAGCCATGGTGAGAGCACAGGAAAGGAGCGGGTGGCTGGCGGGGAACGTGCGCCTTCCAATCGGTCTATAATGCAATCAATTCTGTATATCCCCAGTGAAACAGCAACATTTATTTAACGTCTTTTATAGAGCAGCTGAGTTTTATCACAAATCACATTCCATTTCTATTCTTCGGGGACCCCTTGAAGGCTAAAACGCACTTACTTTCCTCCAAGGAAGTTTACCAATTCTTCAATAAAGCCCCATTTGCGTCCGTATGTAAAATTGACACATTTATTGAATATTAAAAATTTGCCTGTTGCCTGTGCACTGCTTTCGACTTTATCTGCTGCCCTTAAAAGTCGTTAAGGGAAGGATATATCAAAATCATAATAAAGGCATGTTTATGGATGGGAAAGGGATGCTGGAATCTGCTGGAGGGGTTGGCGTATCCTCTTCAGTGGCTCCATCCTTGGAGCAGCCTTTTTCCTCCTCTCTCTCCTGGCACTATCCACTTGGCAGTGTATTTTCTCTGATTCTCCTGAAGGAATTTCCATGCTCAAAAGCTGTTTGGTGCCGGCCGGGGTCGTGCCAGGTTGCGGGAATACAGTTTCCCAACCCGGAGTCAGTCCAGCTAATTAGCAGGAGGTCCAATAAAACAAGTTTTTCTTTTATCACTGTTACTAAGTGCTGTTGTAAATCAATTAAAATGTATTCTAGTAATTCTATTTTTCCTTGGCGACTCCATTTAAAGAAATACTGAGCCATTAGCAGTATTTTCCATATGTTTTTGTGTGTGTTTATGGGAGAATATTGAGCTGCTGCTGTTGAGTTCGGTGCTCGGTGATGAGCACAGGCTCCTGTCCTGCCCGACACAAGCCATCCCAGTCTCTGCATCCGTTTATTTGGAGAAAGGTGCAGGTTTTTTGAAGGCAGTAAATAGGGAATTTTCTTTTCCTTGAAGCATGAGTATTCATGCCAGCAGTTGTCCTAATTTTTAATTGCTGAAGGTGCACGTGTGTCCTTTGAGCGCATTCCTGGAGCTGTTTTTTGGGGAGCGATAACTCAGGAGGATGTGGGAACAGTGTGTGGACCTTTAAGTCCATTCCCTAAAATCATCACAGCCTCTGTGCAATGCGAAAAACCTGAGTGGCCGGAGGAGAAAATTCACCAGGAGCAAAAAATTGGGCATTCAACCCTTTCTCCGAGCCATGTGTTCTTTTTCTCTCTCTCTCTCCCTGCCTTTTCTCTTCTTTAATTCACATTATTCGAAATACCATGCAGGAATCGGGGCTGGCTCGCCCTGCTCTAGGGATAATTTCTCCCAGGCCACTGGCTAATTGAGGACGCCTCGTTAGTCCGGGAGGTGGCTGCCGGGTGGTTCCATTGACTCGGGAATGTCAGCGGAGCACAAAGACCCTCTTGCTGATGGCCACCTTGGCTGCTCGAGCACCCACCTGCCCCGTCAGAGAGGTGGTGGTGCTCCGAAATCCCATCTGGAGGCAAATCCCTGCCATGGGGGATTAATTTTTCAGCTCCGTGTTTCGGCAGATTTTGGGAGATCTGTCCCCAACCCAGCCTTATTGTTGTCTATCAGTTGTGCCTATCAAGAATGAGCACCAGGATGGGACCAAACTATCAGGTTTTTGGGTTTTTTTTTTTGGGGGGGGGGTTAAATTTACCAGCAAGAATAAGGGGCATTAAATTGGAGATTTAGGGGTTGCTTGGTTGTTCTGAAGGATTTAATTTCGTCCTTCCTTTGGAGCGAGGTGACTCTTGCAATGCAGGATGGGGCCTGGCTCCTGCTTCACCGTGGTTAGATCTCCATCCTTGGATGCTGAATTACAACACCAGGTTAGAAAATTAAGTTCTTAGGGCCGAGACACCCCAAACGGCAGAGCAAATGAGTGTGCAGCAAATCTTCAGAGGAGCCAGCCCATCCTTGCAGTGAAGGCAGATTTCTGGGGCGCCTGTCCATGCTAATTTATAAAAGAAATAAATAACGAATGTCACCTGAACGGAGCTCCAGTAAAAGCAGCTCATCTGGAGTGTATCATAAAAATAATATACAGCTGCCTCTCGGCAGCTCCCGACTCGCTGCTGGATGGGAGGAGAAGCCCCTCTGCCAGGATCCCATTTCCAGCGTGACCCCCATCCCACTCAGAAATCCCCAAAAGCAGCTCCCGGCACAGATAACCTTCCCAGTGCACCGAGAGGCTCTTCTTTATGGGTGAGGGAAAGTGCTTAAAATGCTTAGAGGGAATAAACAGCTTTTAATGAAGTTACATTGCCACATAATGGGTATCATAAAATTGCCTTCATAGTACAGGGTCCCAGGATGGCTTTTATTATCGACTGAGCAGGAATCCTGTCTGTAAAGCTCCGGCAGCTGCAGAGAGGAGAATGCAAAGTCTTCTTAAATTACCTGATTGAAATAACCAGCAAATATTCTGCTTTGCTGCTTTGTTGAAGGCAAAGCTGCCTTTGGGGTGGTCTGTCAGACCTGGTTTGCAGCTTCTGAAGAACACAGGAGTTTCATTGCAGCAAAACAGATGTTCATCTTGTTTCTCTATCGGCTGTTTGATGAGAGATTTATTGCTCTTCTGCTGGGCTGGAGCTCCTCTGCTGCGGAGTCTATTAGGCAGCCCGGGAGCTGGCGGGGAGCCAGGGAAGCCGCGTTTTGATGAAACCCATGAAAAAGCCTCGGCTTGGAAGGCGCCAGTAATAATGCATCGGCTAGACTTGGATCGGGCGATTGATTGCCGTGATTTGATTTATTGATCAATACCCTCAAATTTGGCGTCTGAGAAGCTGAACTAATCTTTAACTGCTGTGAACATCTCTGCCTGGTGGAGAATTAGAGCTGATAAGGAATGTATGAAAGGAATCTGAGCTTATCTTAATCACACAGTGCCCTGGCGCTGCCTGCGCCGAGCGGGAGGGGATGTGTGCAGAACACAATCACCAGGCAGAACAGAGCAGATCTATAAATTGATGGAATTCAAAGCCTCCAGCATCGATTACCATTATAACAAACAGTGGTGCGCTGAATGTCTGATTATTTTTAGACAAAGATTCTGTGCTCTCAGCAGCAATTTTGCTGATGCTGTCACTGTGTCAGATGTCTGTTGTTGATTGCAATTAGATGCGATACAAAAAAAAAAGAAAAATTTAAAACTATCTCTGCCTATAGTTTTATTTCCACTTATTAAATCTCCTCCTTTGTTTGCCTCCTCCTAATGTCTGCAGCTGGATGAAATATTGCATTACCAGAAGAGATCTCGTATATTCAGTTGGGTATAATCACTTTACAGATCATTGGATTATATCTGATATGGTTCAGATAATCCTGGGGAAATGTGGGACATTTACTCTGCCTTGGTTAAATAAATGCGCCCTGGTTTAGGGTTTTCGCTGTGAATCTGCATAACATTTGGGTTTCTGAAACAGGGTCTGCAGCCCTCCCGATGATCCAATTCTATTAAAGCACTAATCAATTCCCGGTGACGTCAGTCTGCTTTCCTGCTGCTCCAACGTGGACTTATCCTGTCCTTTCCAAATGGCTTTTGGAGCTGCCGCAGCACAGGCTTTAGTGATTCAAGGAACGGTGATGGCGAGCAGGCAGTGGGGAGCAGGGCACGGCGGGTGCCGTGGTTTGGTGTTCCAGGGCTCCGTGATCCCAGGAGCATCCCCTGGGTCGATGCTTTTCAGTTTCTCTCCAGTGCCAGTGCATGGCAGAGTGGCCACATTTGGGACTGAGCATTTGGGAATGGCTCCACAGGGAAACGTGTCTGGGAAAGGGCAGTTCCAGATAGCTCTTCCCAATGGGAAAAGCTTTTTGAGAACCCTTTTGAACCCCCCATGGGCGCTGTAGGTCCATACGGGGATGCAGAGGCGTCAGGATTGGGAGCTCCCTGGGGAGCCCCGTTGGACCAGGCTGGGTTTGTCCTGCTGGGCTCTTCCCCTGCATCCCACCCTTGACGCCGATGCAAATATTTGGGGAATCTCGCGTTTTAGCTTCAACCCCAGGCAGGGGCCGTGGGCTTTGGCGCTTGGCCGAGCGGTGGCCGTGGCCCTGGCCCTGACCTGGTGGCCGGGGGAGCAGGAGGTCTCCTCTTGAACGTGACCTCATCCTGCGCTGCTCCGCGCGGCTCCGGGGCTTGACGGAAAAATGCAGCGCGGCGGCGGAGGAGTTATGTGCTGCTGGCAGCTGGTGTTTTCTTTCTTCGGGAAATCTAATATATTGATTAGCTTTCTTCAGAACAGCATCAATAAAGCGTATAATGGCATGGCTGGTGCCTGCGGCGTCTCCTCCCCTGGTCTGAGCCCCCCTGGAGCCGGGAAGGACCTTGACTGCTCCGTGCCAGGCTCCGCGTCCTGTCGGCTGCTCCTCCCTTTCCTGGCAGCCACGGGCCCTGCTCTGCCCGGAGAATGTGCTTGGCTGGACCTCTTCCTCCTCCTCCTCCTCCTCCTCCTCCTCCCATCTCATGTCTCCGTGATATTTCCAGCAGCTTTGGCTCAGTCAGCTCCAGCATGGAGGCACTTGGCCAAACATCTCCAGGGTCTGGGTACACCACAGGGGACAGGGATGGCCACTGTCCTGGTCATCCCTGGGCAATGAATGTCACCACCGTCACCCAAGGGGGGATGTATGATTGTGCTTTTGGGGGACACGGTGTGCCGGGGGAGCTCATTGCATCCCAAGTCTTTTCCAGGAGCGCACGGAAGCTCTGCCTGTGCCATCATGGTCCTCCCAGCTCTATCCTGGCCCACGGCACATGGACAATTGCTCCTGTGGTTGTGGCTGGGGAAGATGGAAGGACCCATTAAAATGCCTGAGAGGGTTTAGAGGGTGGTTTATCGTTGTTTTTGCGGTTATTTTTCTTTAAGCTGATTGATTGCAATAATGAATGGGGCCCAGAAATCAGCCGGAGCGGCGGCTCGAGGCCACCGCGGGATTTAAAGTCCTGATTGGCTCCAAACCCTCTCCGCTATTTCATCTTTCACTGGTGTAACACACAAAAAGCCAGCAGGACCTTATTTAGGGCTCTCCCAAGCCCAGATCTGCCCCTGGACGCCGGTGCCGGTAGGAGCTAGTGCCTCGTGCTTGCCAAGAGCTCTTTTCAGAGCTTTTGGCTTATTTATTGTTCTGGTTCGCCAGAGAGAGAATCCAGCCTGTTCCACCACGCAGTGCCTTGGTGCGCCAGGTAAAGGCAGCCCCATCCAGGACTGATCCCACTGATGGATTTTTTAATTTCCATTCCAAGCCTGATCCGCTTGTGAAGGGATGGAGGAGCATCCTGGTCCTCCATCCCCCTGGGATGGAGGGGTCCAGGCTGCATCCCACCCGCCGGGAGCCTGGAAGGGTTTTCTCTGCTTCCCCGAGCGACTTGTGATGAGCTCATTTCAAAGAGAGATTTTCAGGGCAAATTGACAGCTGATGACTATGGGAAGATGTTTTCCAAAGGAGAAACAATTTACGATAATTAGAAATTTATAAAATGTCTTTAAACATGGTGGTAATGGGGATAAGAAAACACTTGCTGCAGTGTAATCAGTTATTAGCAGCTGATCATTTATCTCGATGGATAGTTGCTGCTGGTACAGGAGACACGTGATAAAAGGACTCTTGATTAACTAATTTGAATATCTTTTGAGAAGAAATTCTGAGTTCTCTTTTTTCTCCATTGTAACGGATCCGTACATCTGCGAGATAAACACGGAATGAATATGGAAATGAATATTATTGTGGGAGCGTAGCCCTCGAACGCTGCCGCCGCCGTCCCAGCCCTGGCCTTGGGATGGATCTCACAGGGAAGGGGAGGAGCTGAGGCTGTGGGAGGCAGGGGAAGTGTGGATTTGCCGGGATTTGGGGTCTGGGGGGACAGCACCAGGCTGGGCCCTTTCACCAGCCCCTCTTTTGTCTCTGGGAAGGAGCAGGATGGCAAAACTCTGGAGCGCCAGCAAAACACCGGAGCGTGCGATAGCATCCCTTGATGGATGAGCTTTTTAAGCGCACAGCCTGTTCCTGCCTGCCCGGGGATGGGAATCTGATGCGGGTCTCAAATCTCTGCCCTCCACGAGATCCCATTACGGCTCCTGCGATAACGCTCTGTAAAGCCCGATTCCATTTTAGATGCTGAAACCTCACTCTCGGCAGCTGTGCCATTGGGATGGGCCCCGGGGTGACCAGTGGCACCAGTGGGGACCGGTCCCTTCTCCCTGTGCTGCTGCGCTGTTCTCCGCCTGCCCACGGGGCTAGAGACGTGGCCGGAGCAGCTGGGAAAGCACAGCCAGCTCGGATTCCTCTTTCCTGGCACAGCAGGCACAGGGAGGAGGTGGCTGCTGCTGGTGGGGGCCAAGTGGGATCTGCTCCCAGCCCCTCTTGGTTTCCCTGGCAGCTCCTGGCCCTCCATGCCAGCCGTCCGTGACCTCGCGGCGTTCCGGAGCAGCTCCCACTGCCTGCGAGTTATTCATCGTCCTCAGCCACTAATGGACTCCATTCAACTGCTTCTCCCTCGTCCCCCCCCACCCCCAGTGTGATTCATGTAGTGGCTGGAAGCAGATTCCTTTTGGCAGCGAGAGTCCCAGATATTTTATATTTACGCATCGTTTTCTTCCCAGGGTCTTGGTTTTTTCCCTTCTCTCATCTCCCCCGTTCTCCTTTCAGCTCCATCCGTGCTCGGATGGGGTCGTGGCTGCCGTTCCATCACCCACCGTCCACTCCCCACGTGAGGAGGAGGGATGGATACATCCCCTCCTTGGGAATGGGAATGGGAATGGGAGTGGGAATGGAAATGGGAATGGGA
>VZRL01001454.1:33895-45750 GCA_013397895.1 Origma solitaria | reverse complement strand
TCTGTGGGGTGTGTGATGAGTCTGTGGGGTTTGTGGTGGATCTGTGGGGTTTTTGATGGATCTGTGGGGTTTGTGATGGATCTGTGGGGGTTTGTGATGGATCTGTGGGGTGTGTGATGGATCCATGGGGTGTCCATGGGGTTTGTGATAAATCCATGGGGTTTGTGATGGATCCGTGGGGCTTGTGATGTATTTATGGGTTTTGTGATGGATCCGTGGGGTTTGTGATAAATCCGTGGGGTGCGCGATGGATCTGTGGGTGCACAATGGGTCTGTGCGATGGATTTAAGGAGTTACTGACACAGAGGCACCAAAAAACCCCAACAAGTGTCCGGCTCCTCGTGGCTGTCCAGTCCCATCACCCAAACCTCTCCCAGGTCAGCGTCTCCTTCCCAATCTCCCCCTCCTCAATCCCCAACTTCTCCACACATCAGCAAAAAAAAAAAAAACCACCCGAGGAAAATCGCGAAGCCTTGAATTAATTTCTTCATCAGTTTTCTTCAACATTTGGGGTCTCTGTTGCCGCTTTCTCCCCCCCGACAGCTGTTCCTCGACGCTGAAAAAGAGCTCATTTGTGGTTTACTGCCACCAGTATTTAGATGGAAATAACCCACTACTTATCCTGCACTTGATCTCGTGGATGTGAGAATAAACTCTCCGCCGGTGCCGTGCAAATCCCGCGCCTCCGGAGCGGAGACGCTCGGAGCTCGCCGCCGCGCCGGGAGGAGCTTTACCATTTTGTCAGTCAATTATAATAATATTTCTGCTTCCAAATGTTTAAAAAGTTGGCTTCGGAAGGTATAATCATGGCACAGAGGCCAGCCTGACAATAGTAATTAATTAGGCTATTACGCATTCTGCAGTGATAATTGCTTTGCTGGAAAGTCACCAGCCATGAAAAGGACCCGGCGCGTAAATGTAATTTATCAGACGGCGGCGATTCCGCGCCGCTGCCGGGCCTCACCTTGAGCCCACGGAGGGAGATGGAGAGGGGAAAAATGGGAATTTGGAGTACCTGGATGTGTAATGCGGAGGCAGAGCTCACCGAGGGCTCTGCAGGGGGAAGGGTTTGTGTCGCTGATGGGCATTGTGGTGATGGGGAGAATCCCATCCTGACCCCACTGAAGCTGGGCAGCTTCCAGGGATGCTCAGCTCCCCCATTTTTAGCCGTTTTCCCCTCTTTTTAGCATGTTTTTAGGTGTCGCCTTCTTGGATGCGGACGCGGGGTTTGGCTCTGCCCCAAGACAGTGAGAATATAGGTGTTTTAATTATATATTATATATATTTAGGGCTGATTTGGGCTTTCCCCAGGTTTTTATGTGTCTCTGTGTGAGGAATTACCGCAGTTTCAGTGGTGGGTGAGCCATACCTGTGCGGGACTTGGAGCTGCTCTGGCATTCGAGTAAATTGTCCCCCGTCTGGAAAAGATCACTGAAAACGTGAAATATCTCTTTTCCACTGGCATTTCCTAGAAGTTTAGTGGCGCTCTGGGAGAGCTGAGGGGTGCCTGGCTCACCATCCTGCCAGCTGCCCGCGCTGGTGATGCCCTGGCACTGACACGGGCCAGAATGTTCCGGAGCAGGGATGGGGCAGGAGCCGGGCTGGTGAAATTACCCCAAAATTCCTCGTCTGATGGAGTTATGGAATTGCCCCCGAATGCCTCCGCACCAGCAAATGGTCCTGCGGCTTGAGCCAAGATTCTCCAACTCACCGGCAGCTCCTGACTGCCTCCTCCCTCCCTCCCTTCCCCTCTTTACTATTATTATTTTAAAGCACCCTGAAGCCAAGCATTTTTGCAGAACGCTGAAGAAAAGGCCCCAAATTCCTCCTCCGCCGGAGCCGCGGCGCTGAGAAAGTAGGTTTGTGTACGAGCCGCTATAAAAAGCCCGGCTTATACAATTTTAACAATAGAAAAATGATCTTTGTGCTCCAGTGCCTGCGAGCTCCGGAGGAGAAGGCGGCTTGCTCAGGTGGCTGCTGGATTACAAATGAGCCGTTTGCTTTGGGTTGGAATGACAAGCGATGGCAATCCAGGCTGGCAGGGCGAGCCGGGAGCTCTGCTGGCGTGGAGGAGGGAAAAGATGCTCCGGTGTGGGAGCTGCCACCGGATTGAGGCCCTAAGTTCAGGCTTTGTTTCAGAATTAGTCCATTGGCGGCTTAAGAGCGATTTAATTGGCTATTTCGCCGTCACGATAGTGTGTCTGCAGGGTAGGCATCTCTTCGTGTGTTGCTGGCTGATGTGAGTGCCTGGTGTGGCTCCAACTGGACATTTGCCAGCTGGGAATGGGTCACTTCCATCCCTGGCGCCCGTGCCCACGTGTCCCACTGTGCCCCAACCCATCCGCTCCAGGTGGGGCTGGAAGAGAGGGGTAAGGAGTGGACGCAGTGGGCAGCAGCCCCTGCCCCGAGGTGTCGTCGTGCCTTGAAAAATTAAAGGGAGGAAATGATTCATGCTCATAAATGTTGGATGGGAACGTGCAGCAGATTGATGTTGTTGGGTTATTGGGATGAGGATGGTGAGTGTCACCAGCACCACGCTACCCCAAGGGCCGAGGGGGACAGGGATGGGGCAGGAGGAGATGTCCCAATCCCGGTGTGACCATCCCTTCCACCCCCAGCACCGTCCCGGGAGGGTGACTGGGCAAGGCCGAGCGCCCGACCCGGCCCGGCGCGCACAACAACGGCCAGGCCTCTTTATTTCTTATTTAAGCGCCGACATTAAATTATAATTTTCATTTACTCAGAGCACATCAATGATTTAGGGCGACGTGACATGGCAGCAGCACGAGGAGTTTAGCCACGGGCATCGAGCGCCGCGCGGGGCACGGAGCGGGCGCGGAGCCGCGCGTCGCTTTCAGTGGCACCGAGCCCACCCCTGAGCCCTTTCCCCCTTTCCCCCTGTCCCCGCAGGTGATTGCACTTAGTAAGAGGAGCAAGGAGGCTGAGACGGCTTTCCTGAGCGTGTACAAGCAATTGCTCGCAGCTCCAGGTAAGCAGCGCGGTGGCGACCTGGCTGCCTAACGAGTCGCGTGCCCGTGCCGAGAGGACAGCGAGGACCGCAGCACCGTCCCCGGCACGGCTGGCGTCGCCCACCGCGGCCGGCGCATGGTGCTCTGGAGATCCCAGCCGAAGAGAGGAGAGGAAGCAGCTCTTGCCACCGCTGCGTTTCAGCCCCTGAGCCAAATGCATCTTGACATTAGGAAAGGAATACATTTGCTCAGCCCGTGTAGTAACACTGCGGCTATTCCCACTTGTCTGTTTGACGGTAAGTTGACCGAAGCAGCCGAGCCGCGGGGACACCCTTTCCGTGTCACCGTGCGGCCGGGGCGCCGCGCCGGCCTGGGAGGGGGAAACTGAGGCATGGGGCGGCCCTGAGGATTGTGTTGGCAGAGCCGGTTGTAGGGACAGGTGAGGGGCTGGGAGTCCCTGCCTGCTGTCCCCCACTTCAGGGGGTTAATGCACGCCAGGCATCCCCCGGCGCATCGGGGACCGAGAGCTGCGAACGGCTGAAGATGCGTGGAAAGGCTCCTGCAGGGCCGCTAATTCATTTTCCAGACATTTAGGAATAACAAAATGTTTTAATGATTTCTTAGGGGAATTAGGGAGACATATTTTTGTCCTCATTAAATTTTCTCCTGTGCTACGAGAACCAAATGTCAGCTCGGCTTCCAGAACCCAGTTATCTTCCCTCCCCACCTCCCCGCCGGCTCCTCCCGCCTGCACACGCCTGCACATGGATGCACACACATGCACGCCCCAAAACCGCTTCCCCGTGCTCTGCGCACTCCTCCTCCTCTCCTCCTCTCCCTGCTTTCCCCAGCATCGTCTCCTGCTCCCCTCCTGCTCCCCAAATCCTCCCTCCCGCGGTTCGTCCCCGTCTGTTCCATGTCCACATGTCTCTCGACAGGCGAACTCTTTGTGGAATACTTTCCGAGCGCCACATAAGTCCTGATTCGACATTTTTTTTTTTTTTTGCTTTGAATGGCTGCTGTCAACACAAATCTCTGGCAGAGACTGTAGCGGAGCCTGATTGCTCAGCAAGTATTTTGATAAGTGAGCTGGCTGTGTGTCTGTAATTACGGGAGAAAACCGTAAATCTTTTGGATATTGTTCACACAGATGTGGCGTGAAGGGAAGGGGGGGAAGCAGTAAAATGTGTTAAAAGCATAATTAATGTCATTGTTGTTGGGGATGATTTGATTTAAGGCTGACTTTGACTCGTGGAGGGATTCGCGGGTTGGAGGGATTCGAGCAGGTTGGGATGGGGTGACAGAGGAGAGGTGACAACACCAGGGAGGTCCTGTGGGTGTCCCGTGGGTGCACCGCGGGTGACCTGTGCTCCTCCTGGAGCCAGGCAGCAGCATGGGACACACGGGCTGGCTCCGGTGGCCCTGGCACCGGGAAAAGCCAGTGGTCCCCAGGGATTCGGGTGCTCCCTGGAGCTGTGCCTGCTCGGGAAAAGGTGATGAGCACCCGGAACGCCTCTTGTCCGTCCTCAGATTGCTCTGGTGCCTGAAGGAGCGGGGTCCAGGGGTGGCCCAGACCTCTTCCAGCACAGGGAAAATCCCATGGCCCCACTGTCCCTAGGGACACCAGGAGGGATCCCTGTGCACTGCCTCCATCCCTATTAATGAGCACCCAGAGGAGGGCCGTGGATGTGGGGAGGGGTCTGGAGGAGGAGCCGTGTGAGGAGCGGCTGAGGGCATTTGGTTTGTTCAGCTTGGAGAAGAGGAGGCTGAGGGGAGACCTCATCCCAATTCACAGCTTCCTCAGAGGGGCAGCTCCGATCTCTGCTCTCTGGGAGCAGCACAGGACGCAGGGAAGGGCTGGAGCTGTTCCAGGGCAGGTTTAGGTTGGGGATCAGGGAAAGGTTCTTCCCCCAGAGGGTGCTGGGCACTGCCCAGGCTCCTCAGGGAATGGGAACGGCCCCAAAGCTGCCAGAGCTCCGGGAGCACTTGAACACCTCTCCCAGGGATGCCCAGGGATTGCTGTGGTGTCTGTGCAGGGCTAGAGATGTACTCCTGGATCTTTGTGCTCCTTTCCAGCTCAGGATATTTTGTGATTCTCTGATCCTGCTGCAGCACTGCCAGCGCTGCTAAAGGATGGCCAATGACGCCAGCTAGTGGTGGCGCTCACGCACCTATTTATTTATTTATTTATTTATTTTATTTATCCCACGCGTGGCGGCAGAGCCAGCCCCACACCCGAGGGTGGCGTTTCCCACCATGGGATGGGCAGTGTGGCATTAGCTCGGTGTCATTATTCCCGCCAGGAATTTGGCATCTGCGCTGCCCTGGCTGATGTAAAGATTTCCCTTCCCAAAGCTCTGCTCATCCCAGGATGGCAGTTCCAAACGGGGAGCAGCACACAGGGGGATCACCCCAGGTTTATTCCAGCAGCACGGCTGCAGCTCATGGGGAGGAAAACGCCAGCATGAGGAAAATCCCTGGAGCTTTATCGCTCCAGACCCATTTTCCCCGTATTATTTCTCACCTTGGAGGCAGGAGGAGCTGCCGGCATGGATAGAACAGGGCCCATCCCAGCGTTTATCTCCACGGAGGCAGCTCACAGGCTGGCACAGAGCCTCCTGCAGCACCCCCCGGGCTGGGGAGCACGGGGGGGACCCCGCCTGTACAGCCCCTGGAGCGCAGGGTTTAATTATCTGTATCCTTATCTCCGCTTGTGTATTTACGGGTGTTATTAATGGCTGTGGGAGCATCCGGGCCGGTTTGCAGCCCTGCATCCCCGGGTGGGGAAGGAGCCTGTGCGATGCAGAGCCGAGACACGCCCTGAGCTGGAGGGTGCCAGGGGCGTTCTGGGAGGGTCCCACCTGGAGCCAAATCCCTATTTCAGTACCAAAGCCGGCAGCTCTCAGCGTCTGCCTCTGGATCCTCATGTCCAGAATCCGGGCACAAACCTCTTATTCCATCCATTCGTGGGGTCCTCGTGATGTCCAGCAGGGAGAAGGGAGGAGGATGTGGAGGAGGATGCTCCAGGGGCTTCTGGTCGCTAATCCTGCGGGGAAGCCACGTGGTGGGCCCTGCACCCCACAGCTGTGGGACAGCAGCGCAGCAGTGGGTCAGACAGAGCCCCAAATCCCCTTTGGGGGAGCACGGATGTTGGCATCGCTCTTTTGCGAGGAGCATCCATGTGGGCATGGGCCAAATCTTGCGTCTTTCAGGCAGGTTCACCCCAAAGTCATCTGGTGCTGTGGCTGACCCACAAATCTCACGGCGTGCCCCCTTCATCCCACACTGCTTGGACTCACCAAGCCGCAGATCTGCTCTGTGTCCCGTTCCGAGCGGAGGCAGCCAGTTGTTGGATTTTTTTTCCGTCACCGTTATTATCTTTTACCCTTGGATGCCTGCCATGCGCCCATGCCGTACAGTAGCACGCCCGGCTCCATCCCACTTCCTTGTTTGCCTAACTTTTTAACCCTGGAGAATTCAAATCTATTTTCTTTCCTCTCCTTTTCTACGAAGAAAACCCCAACCAAAAAAAAAAAAAAAAACCACCAACAAAAAACCCCCAAACCTATATTAACCTGGCTCAATAGGAGGCATTTTCTTGAACTTATTAAAAAATCCAGACTTGTAAATTAATTTGTTCATGTTGTACAATGGCAGTGCAGATGGACTCATTAGCATGCACACAACAAATAATTATAGATGAATTTTTAGCTGGCCTGCTTAATGGGCTTGCTGGGTTAATTATGTCAATGTATAATTACATCAGCCCTGGGAGACATAATGGCACACCCCGCTGAGCAGACACTAGCTAATGATGGTGTAATGCTGACAGAGGGAAGACGGACGGCTCCGGATGCACCTGCTTACCTCGGCACAAACCTCCATTGTCTGCGCCCAAACCAGCCCTGCTGGAGCCACCGGAGCCACCGGTGCCACCGGCTCGTGCCGGGGGGTGATGCCCCCATGCCCCCTGCCCATCCCTCGGGGCCTCGGGGCTGGCAGTGAAAGGCAGGGTCTCAGGGATGTTCCCATGGCTCCTGGAATGACAGGATCTGAGGTGTCCCCATGGTTTCTAGAAAGGCAGACCCCAGGATGTCCCCATGATTCCTGGAATGACAGGACCCAGGATGTCCCCATGGTCTCTAGAAAGGCAGGACCTCAGGAATATTGCCATGGCTCCTGGAATGACAGGATCCGAGGTGTCCCCATGGCTTCTGGAATGGCAGGGCCCGGGGTGTCCCCATGGCTCCCGGGGTGTCCCCATTGCTACTGGGGTGTCCCCATGGCTCCTGGAATGACAGGACCCAGGATGTCCCCATGGCTCCTGGTATGTCCCCATGGCTCCTGGAATGACAGGAGCCAGGGTGTCCCGATGGCTTCTGGAATGGCAGGACCCGGGGTGTCCCCATGGCTCCCAGGATGTCCCCATGGCTCCCGGGATGTCCCTATGGCTCCCGGGATGACAGGACCCGGGGTGTCCCCATGGCTCCCAGGATGTCCCCATGGCTCCCGGGATGTCCCTATGGCTCCCGGGATGACAGGACCCGGGGTGTCCCCATGGCTCCCAGGGTGTCCCCATGGCCCGGGGCGGTGGCAGAGGGCCGGGGGAGGGCCATCCCTGCGCTCACCGCCCGTTGCCCGTCCCGCAGACCCCGCTCCTGTGCTGGAGGCTGCCCGGAGCCTTGAGGATCGGCTGCAGCAGCTCCAGCGCCTCGAGCCCGAGCCGCCGCCGCTGAAGGAGCTCGGCCGGCCCTGGAAGAAGCACCCGGAGCTCGGCAGCACCAAAGGTACCGCCCCGTCGGGTGAAGGTGGCCGCGGTGCCCACCCGGGCTCCCCGTGCGCCGCCTCCAAGCATCCCTGGAGCACAGGGATGTGTCCCAGGGCCAGGAGCTGCCCCCTGGCCACCCCACTGTCCCCTCCGCAGCCGTGTGACTGTCCCCCCGCAGAGCACAGGGAGGGCAAGTCACCGGCAGCCGAGCCCCAGCTCCCCGGCCCCGACGGCAAAGCGCCGAGCGCAGACACCTCGCCGCAGAGAAATGAGGCAGAGAAGCAAAAGTACGTGAGTGCCGGGAGTTTTGGGGTGGTTTTGGGGCGCTGTGGGGATGCGTGGCTCTGTCCCCACTCGGGCACGGGGGTGTCCGTCCATCCCCAGTCCCAGGTGGTTTTGGGGAAGCAGCAGGCACGGGACAGGTCCCTCCTACCGTCCCCTTGCGCTGTCCCCCTGGCGCTCGGAGTAATGGATTGAATCCAGGTGGCCTGATGAACCTCATTAGATGACCTTTTAATTTGGAGGCTCCCAGCCTTCTCGGTGCCTTCGTTGTTATTCCTTAACACGCTGCACCGGGAAACAAATGAAGAATCTTTAAACCCTAAATTGCAGAGCTCTGCGAGTAAGTTCCTGGCAAGTGCAGGCTATAAATAATGCAGAATAACTTTTCCCTGATTGCTTCCCCCTCCTCCCGTTAATTACAGGTGGGGATGGGCTGCCCTCCCTCCCTCAGAGGGGTTTCAGCCACAGGGACTGTTTTCAACCCAAAGTGAATTTTTTTACACTTGGGGCGATAAACTCCTTAATATCGGGGGGCAAGGTGGCTTGAACACATCCTGGTGTCCACTGGTGGGTCTTTCCTGGCTTCAGTGAGCGATGGGACAGAGGAGGGGGCGCAGTGAGGGATCTCTGAATGGTTTTGGGGGGCGGCACGGCCACGGTGCCCCCGGTACATCGCCGGTGCCCATCTCTCGCAGGGGCCTGCAGGAAGCTCAGGTCACCTTGGCCGCTCGGCTGGGGGAGGCAGAGGAGAAGATCAAAGTGCTCCACGCAGGTAGTGGGGCCGGGACAGGGGCTGCTGACCATGGGGGGCCGAGCCCCACCCCACAGCTCACCGTCCTCTTCCTCTTGCCAGCGCTGAAGGCCACCCAGACAGAGCTGCTGGAGCTGCGCTGTAAATACGACGAGGAAGCTGCGTCCAAGTGAGTTCCCGGCAGAGCTGGGGCGCGCTCGGGGCCCAGCTGAGGCGCCCGGGGCAGCACTGGGACATCCCCATGGTCCCCTGGAGGAGCTGAGATACCTCAAGCTGCTGCAGTAACATCTTGAGCTGTGGTGTCTCCAGAACTGCAGGGGAGAAAACAAACTCTCCAACACCATCTTTTCAGTGTTGGAGGATGGAGGCATTGCTTTATTCTGACCGGGATGTGCAATAGCAATTATTTCATCTGCACATGCCGTGGGTGTGCAGTGAAAATCATTCAATCACACGTGGTTCTTTACCAGACTTCTCATGTGTTTGTACATAAAAACCCCAAAGAAAATCACGTTCGTCGGCCTTAAATTACACAGTTCTTGGTATTCGATCTCCTATTGGTTATTGATCCCTTCAATGCTAATTGGGTCCTCGTTCTTGGGTTCTCTTATCGATCTTTTCCCAGACCAGGTGTCTCTGACCCACCAGGGGGGTAATGTTTGTAAATGTTTGCTCACCTCCTGTGTATCTCCTGCCTACTCCCTATTGTTCCCCTGTGAACAGAGTTTTTTTGAAGAGAAACTTAAATTCCCCTCCCCCTGGACAAAGGCAAACTAGCCCCTGATGAAAGTTACAAAAAGTTTTTTAAAGTTGTGTTATTTCTAACAGCAGGGTCCTTATCCCAGAGCCTCCAGCCCATGCCCTGGGCTGTGTCCGTGCCTCTGTCCCCACTGTCACCTCTTGTTTTCTCCTCACAGGGCAGACGAAGTCGCCATGATCATGACCAACCTGGAAAAAGCCAACCAGGTGAGCCAGGAGCTGACTTTGCAGGAGCTGGTGGGCTCAGCCCCGCAGAGCCTGAGGTGCTGCAGCCACCCCAAGCGTCTGCGTGGCCTGGGTGTCTGTCCCCAACACCGGGAAGGGGTCACCAGGCAGCAGGACTGGGAGTCCCTACAAAGAAGAGTTCAAGTTTCCTCCCCACGGTGGGACCCCCTGCCCCGTATTGGGGGTCACTGGTGTGTTTGGGATTCTGCCAGGCTCCGTGTGGCTGCTGGAGCTGGCACTTGTCACCTCCAGCCTCTCGTGGGTGTTTAGGGCACAACCCATACTGCGCTGGATTCCAGTGTGATCACTCCTGGTCCTGTCTGTTCCTCTTAATTAGTTTTATTTAATTCTGAAAATGCAGGTACACAAATACATGCACGAGGATGATGAAAGAGGTCAATTAGGATAAATAAAACCAGCCTTTTGGGTGGAAAAAGGCAGTGTCCTGGAGGTGGTCTGCAGACAGTGCCCAGGGGTCAGGGCTGGGAACCATGTTAGGACATGGGGAGCTTAAATACATGAGGGTAGCTTAAATACCTGGGTAGGGCTTATGATACAGGTGGGAGCATGGTGCTAAGGAATGGCACAGATTGGGGCCGATCCTGGACCCTGTGTGGGGCAGGATGAGCCCGATCTTATTCCTGTTCTGTTCCCTCGCAGCGGGCGGAGGCGGCGCAGAGGGAAGTGGAGAGTTTACGGGAGCAGCTGGCGGCAGTCAACAGCTCCCTGCGCCTGGCCTGCTGCTCCCCGACAGGCACCACGGGGGTGAGAGCATCCCTGGGGCCACAAGCGTTCCTGGGGCCACGAGCATCCCTGGGGCCATGAGCATCTCTGGGCCCAGGAGCACCCCTCAGGGCCACGAACATCCCTGGGGCCAGGAGCATCCCTGGGGCCATGAACATCTCTGGGGCCAGGAGCATCCTTTGGGACCAGAAGCATCCCTGGGGGCCACAAGCATCCCTGGGGGCCACAAGCATCCGTGGGGCCATGAGCATCCCTGGGGCCATGAGCATCCATGGGGTCACGAGCATCCCTGGGGGCCACAAGCATCCCTGGGGCCATGAGCATCTCTGGGCCCAGGAGCACCCCTCAGGGCCACGAACATCCCTGGGGCCACGAGCATCCCTTGGGACCACGAGCATCCCTGGCGCCACAGACATCCCTGGGGCCACAAACATCCCTGGGGCCGGAAGCATCTCTGGGGCCAGGAGAACCCCAGGAGCATCCCATTGCACTTGGGAGCACCCCACTGATGCAGGAGCACCTTTTTGTGTTTGGGAGCACCCACCATGTGGGGGAGCAAGCCCAAAATGCCTGAGGAGTGTTTCCACCCTGAGGGGTGGCACTGGCCGTGCCCTTCAGCCTCCCAAGGAGGGGACATGCACCCCTCCAGCACCAAAATGCACCTGGGAGACCTTTAAGGGCACAAGAATGGTCTGTCCCTCGCCAGGGCTCCGTCACCTGGTGACAGGTCCAGTGGGGAGGGCGGCCCTTGTCTCCAGACTGAGCGGCCGGGAGCTGACAGTGTCCCCTCTCCCAGCAGGACAAAGTGAACTATTCCATGTGCTCAGGGCCGAGGTTGGAGGCAGCGCTGGCTGCCAAGGACCGCGAGATCCTGCGGCTCCTGAAGGACGTCCAGCACCTCCAGAGCTCGCTGCAAGAGCTGGAGGAGTCCTCTGCCAACCAGATCGCCGAGCTGGAGGGACAGCTGGCCGCCAAGAACGAGGCCATCGAGGTGCGCCCGAGGGGGCTTGGGGCGCGCCGGGGGTGGGGAGCGCGGCTCGGGTGGCACCGGCTGCAAGGATTGCCCTCCTCTGCCCCGCAGAAGCTGGAGGAGAAGCTGCAGGCGCAGGCGGACTACGAGGAGATCAAAACGGAGCTGAGGTATGGCTTGGCCGGCGCCCGCGGTGCCTCGCCCGTGTCTGTGTCACCTGCAGCTGTGACACTCGGCCGCGGCCACCGTGTCACCCCCGTTGTCTCCCTCGCAGCATCCTGAAGGCGATGAAGGTGGCCTCCGCCGGCTGCAGCCTCCCGCAGGCAAGTGGCGCGGCGCGTCCCGAGGCGCTGGCCGGGCTGTGCCGGCCCTGCCGCCGGTGCCTCC
>VZRL01001454.1:0-17483 GCA_013397895.1 Origma solitaria | reverse complement strand
GCGGACGGACAGACAGACAGGCGGACGGGCCGGCCCCTCCGCTCCGCCCCCGCGCAGCCTCCGCCCCCGGCCGCGCCGCTCCGCTTTACATAACCCGTCCGGGGCCGGGGTCCGCGCCCCGCGCCTCCGCCCGGCGGAAATGCGGAGCCGCCTGCCCCGGTTTCCTGCCTGAGCCGAGCCGAGCCAAGCTGTGCCGAGCCGTGCGCCCCGTCCCGCCCGCCCCGTCCCGGGCGCTCCGCCGCTCCATCATGGGCGAGCGGCAGCCGGACGCCTTCTCCTGCAGGTAACCGCGAGCGCGCAGCGGCACCGGGCTGGGCTGGGCTGGGCTGGGCTGGACCGGGACGGGCTGGGCTGCACCGGGACGGGACGGGCGGCCCCGGGAAGCGGCGGCTGCAAAGTGAAAGTAGCGGCGGGAGGNGTAGCGGCGGGAGGAAGCAGCGCGGCCGCCGCTCCTCTTGTGCAGCCCCCGGAGCTTCCCCGGGAGCCCCGGGCTGGATTCCTCTCACCCGGGGAACTCCGGTGCCCTCTTTCCGGGGTCGTGATCCCCTTCTTTGTACAGCAGCCCCTTCTCCCTCACCCGAATTCTGTGCGGCAGAGCTTTATCCCTGCCCTCTCCTCGGGCTGCCTCTTCCCCGGGGCTGTGCTCACCCTCGGGGACCCTCAGTCTCCCAGCTCCCGTTTTCCCCGTGGGCACTCCCTGTTCCAGGGGCTCTGTTCCCCCGTGGGTGCCTCCATCCCGGGGACCTCCATCCTCCTGGCACCTCGGTACCCCGGAACACCTCCTGTTCTGGGACCCCTCCTCATGCCCCATTTCCCAGCATCCCTGCCTTGGAGACCCCAGAGCCAAGGGGTGCAGCATGCAGGGAACCGGCCCTGCGCCTCTCCTCTGCCTCCCCCCGAGCCCCTGCAGCCCCTGCCATGGGGGTGACCCCTCTGCGAGGATGCAGGACCTGTGGGGTGATGCTCACCAGCCTCATGTTTTGGAGCCCTTCTCTGCCCGAGGGGGCCATGCCTTGCTCCTGCCCCTGCGCCCACTGCGAGTGCCAAGCTGAGGTGCCACCCGGAGCCTGCCAGGCAGCTCCTCTGACTCTCTGCTCCCTGCAGACTTTTTGGCTCCCTGGCTTGGCAGGGGCTCGGAGAACGAGGCCGATGCACCAGCGGTCAGCATCCCTGCGGCCTTCCCATGCCCGTGCCAAACCCCATCAGGGTCACCTGCAGAGAGCCCGGACCCGCTGGCTCATGGCAGTGACATGGTCATTGCAGCCTGGGCTGGGATTTACTGTCAAGGAAACCGGGATGAGTTGTCGAGCTGCGATTTCAATATTGTTGCTGTAAATTGATTCAAGATGTGCTGGAGTTGTGGGCTGGTGGCCTAGGGACTTTTGGGGCTGCAGCCAGAGGAAGAGGTGGCCAGAATGGGGACCTGCGCTGCCAGCTCCTGCATGTCCCCTCTGCACTTGGATTTGCTGTCCGGAAATGGGATTGGAGTTTAAAGGCCTGCGGAATTAGTGACAGGTTTCACTTTGACTTGTTTGGGACAAGAACAATGCTTTGGATTTCTTTTTAGCTTGTTTTTGGGACAGGAGAGCCTCATCCCTGTGCATTCTTCCCTCCCCAAAGCTTCTTCTATTTTCTTTTTTATGTTTCTGTATTTATTGCCTCTGGTAAGGTCTGGTTTGGTTTCACCAGAGCCCATGGGGCTGCCAGCACCCTGCGTCGTGCTGGAGAGATTGGGGTGCGAGTGCCAGTGGCTTTTGAGGGATCTCCCATCCTCAGCCAGAGCAAATCCTCCCCACCCACACCCCTGATGGACACCGTGGAGGTGTCAGGACAAATCCCAGCGGGTGACACAAAGCGAAAGTGCAAGCGCTCATCGCCGGTGGGGTTTGTGTTGCCGGCGGCACCGCCGCGGCTCGGAAGAGGAGAAAGGCCAAATCCAGCAGTCCTTGGGGGCTGCTGGGAGAGCCAGGCTGGCTGTGAGCTGAGCTGCCGGCTGCTCCCTGCTGTCTCCAGGGACCCCCAGCCAGCCGCTCCCCAGGGAGCGCTCCCAGCACCCGGTTTCTCCCACGCCTACACCGCAGCGATTCATTTCAGGCAACAAAACAAGCCCTGTCGAAAGAGGCCACCCCGCTGCCGGGCTTTTCCCCACAGGCAGTGGGTGTAGGAGAGGCTGATGGTGTAAACCCGGCTGCGAGGTGCCAGACGCCACGGTGTGGAAGCAGGGAGAGGGTTTTTGGGGAGCTGGGCTGGCCACGGCTGTTTGTCCTGGTGAGCTGCAGTGTGGAGCTGGATTTGACCCGAGATGAGTTTGGGTTGTCTCCATCCTGTCCGTCCTGTTGGAGTGGTCAGGGGAGGCCAGGCAGGTGAATTTCCCTTGGGTTTGAAGTGCTGTAACATCTCCCACGTGCACAGAGGTCTGTGGCACTGCTCGGCCCACACAGAGCTGTAGAATAAGGCCGGTTTGGGTCTTTAATATAGCCGGTTGTGTGGGGTCAGGAGGTGAAATGGGAGGAGTGTGTATGTCCTGTGAGAAAGGGGGGGAGGGAGGGCAAAATCAACCTTCCCACGCTGGCTTTTGAACTGATTTCCTAAGAAAACAGTGTGCATGGATGTGCAGATGGGGGGATCTCACTGTCCTGCTCCTTTCTCGCTTTTTTAACTTTTGGTTTGGTTCAGCCCGAAAAGAGAGGGAAGCTCTGGAGATCCCACGGGATTCTCCAGCTTGTGTGGGAACAGCCAGAGGGTTGCAGGGAGCGATGGTGCTGTGCCATCACCCTCTGTGAGACCCTGAGAATCCTCACTGTCACGGGGGGCTGCTCCAGAGGGGTGAGGAGGACAGGGCTGGGCAGTTTCTGCAGGGGATTGTGCATCCAGAGGCTGCAGCAGGACCCCTTCCCACCTCTCCCCCTGCACCAGCCCCTCCTGCCTTCCTGCCTGGCACCATCTCCATGCCCATTCCCAAACGGGTGCGGCACCCCCTCAATCCAGGGGTGCATCCAGATGTTCCTCCAGCCTCTGCCGTCTCCGGGGGATCGGGATGCAGAGAGAGTCTGCACCATCCCCACCCCGGGGGGATGCTTGGCACCACCCAACCCTCTCAAGCCCACCTTTGGCTCGCAGGATCCCCCAGGGGCCTACATCCCCCTGAGCCCCCGCCAGGGACCTGCATCCCCCTGAACCCGCCGTGCCGGATGCTCTCCCATTGAAAAGTGCCGTTCATTGTAACCCGGCCTTTTATAGCCGCCTCGGAGCGGCTGCAGGGCCATGCCAAGAAAGGCTGCAGCCGGCTCAGAATAGCTCTTTTCATGGAGGACATCCTGGGAAGGAACAATGTTCCCGCTCTTGGGATTGTGGGAACTTTGTATTTCTGCCGCTCGGGAAGCGGGGAGCTGCTGGGCCGGCCAGGGCGTCTCCCAGCCCCTCGCTTCGTCCTCTCCCGAAAATAGTCCTGGGGATGAGTTTTGAATAGTCCTGGGCTTACAGAGGGTGCTGCCAATGCCGCCGGAGGCTTCTTCTCTGGTTGGGAACAGTTATTTCTGGGAGAGCCTGCACATCAATCACGCTCCCTATTCACGTCACTGGTGTGCGTTTTCCTGGTGTGGAACTCGTGGAGAGTGGGGCCGGTTTCATTTCTGGGCGGTGGTGCTGCACACGCTCCAGGGCCGCCTGCACACGGCGTGTGAGCAGGGCTGGGCACAGGGCACGGCCATGTGAGTTCCGCTCCCTCACACTTCCCCTTGAGGCCAGATTTGCAGCGCTGGGTGCTGGAGGGTGATCTCCCTGCGTGCCCACAGCCCCTGGGTGGCTGTTCCGTGGTGGGAAGGTGGTGAGCTGGATCCGGCAGCTCCTCCGCGGCGAGGCCAGCTGGCTCCGAACGCTCATCCTCCAGGAGCGGGTGCAGGATTGCGGCGCTGGCTCCCAGCACTGCCCTGGCACCGCTTGGTGCTGCCGGCTCCTCTGGCTGCAATTAAACAACAAACGCATTTACTGGGAGAAATAACCCATTGGCGGATCCAGGCGCGGATTCCCATCCCGGTCGGTGCTGGCAGCACCGCCGCAGCAGTGCTCAGGTTGGGCAAGAGTTGAAGGGAAGCTCCCGGGGGTGGCTGGGCTGCAGGGCTGGATCCTGCACAAGCCCCAGCTCGCTGTCCCAGCCCGCATCAAAGCCACCGCGGCTGGTCCGTCCCGTCCCGCTCTTCCTCGAGCTCCTGGCCCAGCACCCCAAAACAATCCCAGCACCCCAAAACAACCTCAGCAGCCACAAACAGCCCCGAGGTGGGGCGGGCTGGGCTGGGTGATGTACAGCTCTTCCAGCAGGGATGGAAGCCCCCCATCCCAACTAGTCCGTGGTGTGTCCAAGGATAGGCTGGATTCTCTGTTCAGAGCAAATTAAAGCAATCGGCTGTCGCCACAAGTACTTCAGACAACCTGCAGGACGGCCAGGAGCTCCTCGCGGGAACATATGAGGAATAAGATGTGAATTCTGCCTTGAAGCCACTGGATTCCAGCATTGTGGAGCACAACAGGCTGGAGAAGCTCACCCTGGAGCAGGAACTCTCATCCCTGTGGATTTTGCTACCGAAACCTGGGGCTGAGCGGAGGAGCGGGAGGCTGCTGTGGTAACTCCAGCATGGATCCATCCGGGATGGCTCTTTCCACGTGGGAAGTGCTCCAGGCAGGAGCAGTGAGGTCGGCATGGTGCCAGCGCTGGGAGGAGGAAGCGCTGGGGCGTATTTCCCATGGTCTGGTTGGAAAAGCACGTTGCTACTGGAGACGGCCTTCGGCTGCTTCCCACCGCGTGGCACAGACGAAGCTCGGCTTTTCCCGCGCCGCGAACCTCTCCCGAAGCTGGCGCGAAGCGAGCCTGAAACCTCGGAAGGCGAATTCCCTGCGCTGGGAATCTCCCACCTGCCCGAGGAGCCCTTCGCACGAGCGCTTCGCTTCCCTCCGGATTCTGCGGGAGCATCCCGCCGAGCGTGCCGGTGGCGGGGGCGGTGCGGCGGCGATTCCCGGGTGCCGGGAGGAAGCGGGAGAGCGGCGGGGGATGCTGAGTCACGGGCGGGCTGGCGGCGCTGATAGACGGGGCCCTGCCGGGGGATTCGGCCGGGCTGCGGCGGGCGCATGCCCTGCGCTGCCGGGGCGCCGGACGGCCCCGAGGCTTGGGCGGCTCTTCTGAGAACCGGGCCCGGCGAGGCAGATAACATCTCCCCTGGCCTGCAGCCTTGGCGGGACGTGCTCGGCAGGGCAGCGGGTGGGCAGAGATAGAGCCGCGCTTCCCGGCGTTATCGCCGCCCGGGCTGCAAACACCATCCTCTGTGCCGGCACGTTCCTCATCGCCCGTTCTCTTCCTCATGGCCCCTCAGGGGGTTTTTTGTTGGTTTTGTTTTGTTTGTTTTGTTTGTTTTTTTTTTTAATTCTTCCTCCCCCTGACAAATGCAATCACTTTCCCTCCCCTCCCAGCAGCCGGGGTGCCGCCGCTGGAGTTTCGGGGAGGCGGCGGTGCCCGTGCCGGCAGGATCCGGGTGGGTTGGCCGATGTTTCCTTCCTGAGCGGAGTGCACGGCCCCGATAAGTGCCCCGGGCGAGCACGAGGTTGGTTGGGCGGTGAGCGGCGGGGCCGGCCGTGGGGAGCACCGCTGCCGGCTCAGCAGGGCACGCCGGGCCGGCTGCGCGCCAGCCACGGTGCCGTCAGATTGGCCTCGCAGCGAAATCTGCTGGGGACACAGATACGGTGTGGTTTGCCAGAGCCCGGCAGCCCCCCGGCCCCGCAGGCAGCGGAGCATCCCCTCGGGAATTCGCGCTCACCCCGGGTAGTGCCGGCGGCGTGGCCGCGTCCCCCGGGGCCGGGACGATCTGGCAGCGAGGCAGCTCCATCCCTGGATTTCTGCAGCTTTTCATGCCGTTTCCTCCCCTCCCGCCCCCGTTCCAGTTTTATCAGCTCCGTTGAAATAGGTCCCTGGAGGGAAACCCATCGGCGCTGCGGAGCCTTGGCAGGAGCCGAGCGGATGTGGCCGGGCCAGGCGTCCCCGCGGGCGGCGGGCAGCTGCAGGCAGCTGTGCTGGCAGGAAGCCGCGCAGACGCCCCGCGCAGGGCCCTGCCCGCTCCCCACCGCGCAGGTGGGGAAACTGAGGCACGGCCCTGCCAGGTGGGGATGGGCGTGGAAGAGCTGCGGCGGGGCTGGGGGCTTGGAGTGCCGCATGGCCGCTGCTGGTGGCCGCTGGTGGCCATGGTGGGTGTCCACGTGGTCGTGCTGGTCACTAGGAAGCTCTGTCCCCTGGCCATGGTCAGTGTACCCATGGGAATGAAGGGGCTTTGGGTGGCACCCAGCTGACCCCAGTGCTCCCCAGGCTGCCGCTCTGAGTGTACACGTTCCGAGTGGGATATGGCCGCACCAGCCGGGGGTCACCGGGGGGTCGGGGGGACACACGGGGACACCGGGGCTGCCCTCACCACCCGTGTGCTCTGTCTTGCAGCTCGGCCGCCTCGCTGGAGCCTCGGCAATGAATGGGCACTCGCTGCCGGCCGGCACGCCAGCGCATCCCCGGGGCTGGCATGAGTTCTGCGAGCTGCACGCCATCAGCACGGCCAAGGAGCTGGCGCGGCACTACCTGCGCTTCGCCACCGAGCACCCGCACCATGACCTCCTGGCCGCCGAGAACTTCTCGGTGCAGTTCACCGACCTCTTCCAGCAGTACTTCTGCCACGAGGTGAAGGAGGGCATCGCCATGAACCAGCTCCGCATCCTGCCCGGCGGCCCGGCGCGGGATTACCGGGACACGCACCGGCGGCACACCGACGCCTCCCTGGGCACGGTGGCCACCAAGTCCGAAGCAGAGCCCGGCGCCCGGCCCGAGCAGCCCGTCCGAGCCCCCGAGGCTACCCCGTCCGGCCTGCGCAAGTCGTGGAGCTCGGAGGAGCTGGCGGGGCCGGCGCGGAGACCCTTCTCGCTCAGCCAGCTGCGCAGGAGCTGGCGCAGCCTCTTCCGCCGCCGCTCCTCGGATGCGCTCCCCGGGGACGGCGATGGCGAGGCGGCGGAGGCGGCTCTCAAGCCGGGACTCGGGAAGCGCATCCTGCCCTGGGGGCTGTCGCGGGAGCAGCCCCCCGAGGTGCGCAAGGAGGGGCTCCTCAAGTACGGGCTGCTGGACGAGAATTCCCTGGACAGCGGGACGCGCTGGCAGCGCTGCCGCCTGGTGCTGCGGCGAGCGGGGCCGCCCGACGCCGAGGAGTTCGTGCTGGAGCTCTTCGACCCGCCCAAGGTAAGGACCTGCCGTGCACGAGGCCGTGCCTCGGTTGTTTAATACCTCTGAGAAGGAGACAGGGCCACCCCTGAGCCGCAGGGTCAGATTTTGGGGGTGAGAGGTGCTGAGAGCGAGGTGTGTGTACTGATGGCTGCAGTCGGTCAATGTGTCGTTGCATCTCTCCCTGCTGGGATCCCCGAGTTTTCCAGCTGGAAGCAGTGCCTGCCTTCCAAGCTGAGCACAGAGGCCTCCATCCCACTCGCCCCAGCCCCACGGACCCGTCCCAGCGAGGTGAGGGGCCACCAGTCTGACAAAACCCAAATTCACCCTGTCCCTCGTGCTGTCCCTTCAGCAGCCTGAGCATCTGCTGGCCTGGGCGAGCTGGGAGAGGAAGGAGAAAATAGGGATTGGGCTCTGTGCCTTTCTCTGCTCCCAGCGGGACCTGTAGTTTTGCTTTTTGGAAGTGATTTTGTGACTGGAAGTTCAGCTCTTGGCTGCTCCAGGGAGCTCCCGTGGTGCCGGGATGTGGCTGGAGCAGAGCTGATGCAGGATGTGAGGGAGTGGGGAGCGGTGTGGGGGGAGCCAGGGGTGTTTAATCTGTAAAAAGACAGTTCCTCAGCATGGCAGACCTTGCGCAGGCATGACGGGATGGATTTTCTCTTTCTTTTTCCTTTTTTTTTCTCTTTTTTTTTTTTTTTTTTTTTTTTTTTTTTATNTTTTTTTTTTTTTTTTCTCATTTAACTTTGATGACAAACTTGTGCTTTGGAAGGAGGAAACCTCCGGTAGAGCTGGAGCCTTGTCCTTGCCTTCAGGGCAGCGGGGTCAGGGAGCAGCTGGCTGAATTCCTGCTATTTCCGTCAAACGACTCCAATATTAAATATTTGAAAAAAGAAACAACATCAAAATTGTAACATCTGAAAGTAAAAGCTGCTTTTGCTCTGTCGTGTCAAGGGTTGTGGTTGTTTGTCCCCGTGGGAGTGTGTGTCCCCATCCCGGGGCACAGCGAGGTCAGAGGCACTCTGGGGCACTTGGAGGGTGCTCCAGCAGCTGGAGAGCACTGCCTTGTTGCCTCCCTCACCCCTTTTCTCCTCTTTTGTCCTTTTACCCCTGCTTTTTCTCTTTTTTAATCCCTTTTTCTTTTCATCCCTTTTTCTTGTTTCTTCCCCCTTTTTCTTTTTTCACTTCCCCTTTTCTTTTTTCGATCCCCCCCTTTTTTTTTCCTTTCTCTCCCAGTCACACCCTTTTTTTTTTCACTTTTTTTTTTTTTTTTCCTTCCTTCCTCCTTTTTTCTCTATTTATTTCCCCCCACCCTGGGAATCAAACCCAGCACATTCTTCCCCTCCCCACATTCCCTGACCAGCTTTGACCCAGGGGTGGGAGACGCTTCAAACAAGACCCTGACTGAGCTCCCCCGGCGCGCTGAGCTTTATTCCTTGCACTCTCCATGGGATGGAGATTTCCTGGCGCTCCACATCCCCACGAGGCCAGAGACCCCGGAGCCCCGAGCCGGGGGTTTCTCAGCCAGGCCCGCGGAAGTGGGGGATGTTCCTCTCTGGATTTTGCAAGTCTCCGGATTAAATTGCTTCCTGTGCAAATATTCTCAGGGCGGCTCCTTCCTCTCCGATTCTCTGGGCCAGGGCCAGCTCCCGTCTCCTTCTCAGCGCCATCGATCCCGAGCCTTTCCCGGCGACTGCGGTTGGGTTCCGGGGGCGGTGGCAAGTCCCCCGCGGTGCCGGTGGCTCCCACTCCCCAAACCCAGCACGGGGGCAAACCGCGGAGCAGTGAGAACAGAACAGCTTCTCGGGGGGTGATTTTCCTCTAAAATAACTGAATAACAACCAGGAACCCCCCGGGAATGGCTGTGAGGAGCCCCCTCCCCTCCACCCTCCTGCCCTGGGATGCTCCCAGGGCTTTGCCGCTGCCTTTTCATGGGTCTGTTCCCAATTTGAGGATGCTGTTGATCACCGCAGAAAATGGATGGTTTTAAATAGGCAGCTGGAAAATCAGTCCTTGGGGTTTTTCAGCCCCAGCTGATCTCTGGGCTGTGAGGTTGGGTCTCCCTGGAAGAACCCTTCCTCCTCTTTCTTTCCCCTTCCCCCTTCCCACCCTGTAAATAATAGGATGCAGTTGGAATTTCAGCTCAGCCTCAGGGTTTTACAGCATCGAGCCAAGCCCCTAGATATCCATCCCCTTGGAATGGCCTTGGAAAAGGCAGGTGTGTGGGGAAAGGAGGGGGGTCCTGCTGCTTTTGGCAGCTTTTATCTTATTTTTTCCCCCTTTTTCCCGGTGCTCCAACAGGGCCTCTGAGCTTAATCCCGTAACGTGGCCGGCATCAAAGGGAGTGGGGGCTTTGAAGAGCCCTGATCCCATTTGCTGCTTGGGTGGCTGTGCTGGGTGAAGGGTCAGGGAGCTGTGCCGGAGAATCCTGGAGTGGGCATCCCCATCCCGAGGGGAGGAGGGTTTTGGGAGAGGGAGCAGCTCCCCTTCCCCTGCTCACAGCCACAGGAGCAGGAGGTTAATTAATTGGTTTAATTTAAACCAATTTAAACCCAGCAAACCCAGGTTTGTCTGCTTTGGGGCTGCCCTGTTTCTCAGCTGTGCCCCAACCCCAAATACCTCTCGCACGGCCAAATCCCAAACCCCGTGAACACCGCGATTCGTGGCGGAAACGTCCCGAGCCGTTTCTGTTGAGCAGATGTTTTTGCAGGAAGGGGAAGGGAAATGGGATTTGCATTTGTGCTGGTTTCTTTATAGCGTTTTAATGAAATCCAGCGCATCCCATAAATTGATGGCACGCTGGGACCAGCCGGGAAGACTCCTTCCGGAGAAAGCCCTTGGAGCCTCTGCCACGGCTCGAACGTCTTCGCCGCAGCCGTGGGAGGAGCAGTATTTTTATCTCCGCTCAGTGTGAGACTGCTTTGACTTCCTTTTTTCTCTCTTTTTCTCCTTTTTAAAATTTTTTTTTTTTTTACCCCTTTTCACCTGAATCTGGTTTCTGAGAACTGGCACCTCCTGAGCCAGCAGGTTTTTGGCACCTGGGGCTGTGAGTGGCAGCTGGTCAGGCATGGCACGGGGGACATCCCGGGGTTTTGGTCCCCATTCCCTGTCCCTGCTCCTCCTGGAGCTGCTCAAACATGGTCTCAGTGACCCAGGAATACCATGGGAAGAGTTTTGCGGTGATGGGGAACATCTCAGCATCCCATCATCCCATCCTTGGTCCAGGGAAGAGCACGTTTGTGTCAGTCTGGATTCCCAGGGACAGCATCCCTCTCCCGGCATCCTTTTCCTGGCATTCCTAGGGACTTCACCTCTCTTGGTATCCTTCTCCTGGCATCACCAGGGTCCACATTCCATCCATGGCATTCTTCTCCCGGAATCCCCAGGGACTGCATCCCTTGTTTTCGGCATTTCCAGGGGCTGCATCCTGATCTGCTTGGGTGTCCCCTGCTCACTGCAGAGGGATTGGACTGGGTGGTCTTCGAAGGTGCCTTCCAACCCATATTATTCTGTGATTCTGTGACTCCATGGTTCTGTGATTCCGTGATTCCATGATTCTGTGGTTTTGTGATTCTGTGATTCCATGGTTCTGTGATTCTGTGATTCTGCGATTCTGCAATTCTATGATTCTGCAGGTCCGTGATTCTGTGATTCCGTGATTCCCTGATTCCATGATTCTGTGATTTTTGTGGTTCTGTGATTCCGTGATTCTGCGATTCCATGGTTCTGTGATTTCATGATTCCATGATCCTGCAGTTCTGTCATTCTGTGATTCCCTGATTCCATGATTGAGTGATTCTACGATTCTGTGATTCCATGATTCTGTGATTCCGTGATTCCATGATTCTGCGATCCCTGATCCCGCTCCCAGCATCCCCAAACATCGCATCCCTCTCCCAGCAGCCCAAGCACCACATCCCTATCCCAGCCTCTCCCAAGCTCCCCACACTCCTCCTCCCATCCCCATGCGGAGCCGGGAGCGCTGCTGTGCCTTTGGAGGGCTTTGCGTGCCCTGCAAATCCCTCGGGAGAGGCCAAACCTCCCCCGGAGCTGCCCCAAAACCCTCGGGCCGCCTCTCCCCGGGGCAGGGCGAGCGCATCCCTCGCTCTCGGCGCTGTTCTTCGAAGGCGCCGGGGGCTGGGCGGCCTCAGGGCTTTGGTGAGATTTTGGTGGTGACTTTTGCTCTCTCCTCCCTCCCCCCCCGCTCTGTTTTTGGGTGTCGCGGGGTGAGGGCGCGCGGGGGGGAGGGCGAGGAGACAAAGGTTATTTGTCATTTATTAACCACAACTTTTTCCATCCTTGGTCATGCACGGAAAAAACACTTTTAGCAGCGTAACCACAGCCCCGGCGCTAATTGCTGAAGAGCGGAGTTTCTTATTTTGGAAACTGTTGCTGGGATGGAGCTCGCCGGGGCCTGGGCGCCGGGGGAAGGATGCGGGATGGACCCCAACCTGAGCCCTGGGGCTGTGGGCTCGGAAAAATCCCATCCTTTTGACCCCATCCTATAAAATCCACCCTTCCCGGGGGTGCTGTCCCCCCCGCTTCCCTCTCAGGGATGCTGCAGAGCTGCTCGGGGTGGGAAGCACCACGTGCCGGCTGAGAAGTGAGCAAAAAACTGAGATATTGAGCAAAGAGCAGGAAAAAGGACTGGGAAAGCATTCAGGGAATGCATCGCTTCCCCCCCAAAGCCTCCCTCAGCCGGGGTGAGAAGAGTTGTGAGTGCTGCATCCCCACAGCTGATGTGAGATGCCTAGTGGGGTTTTTGGGTGGTTGCCTCTCTTTTTTCCCCCTTTTTCTTCGGGTTTTTTTTTTTTTCCTCTCTCTTTTCGCGGCCCAGGATGTGGTTGTTCCGAGGCTGAGAGCTGCTTCTTTCAAAGGTAAATATTTATGAGAGCCTGCGCAGGCAGCGCGGGGTCTGGAAGGATTCAAGGATTCATCCCAGCCGTGCTGGGGGCTCGGCTGGGGTGGACCCTGCTCCTTCCAGCTGGTCCCAACCCCAGAGGCTGTGGCGGGCACTGTGACGTCCAATGGCATTTTGGGATTATGTTAAAAACAAGCATTTTAGGCAAACTCCCTTCCTCCAGCCCCGGGCAAGGGGCAGGAATGAAAATTGAGTGCTCCCACTTGGGTTTTTGAACTTTTTCCGTCATCCTGGGTGATGCAAAACCTCGGGGTGATAGAAAACCCCAGAATATTGGGGATTTTCATGTGGGGAGCCTGTAGGGTCGGTGCTGGACCCCCCCAATCTCTGTGGGGCCGAGGTTTGGGGTGACTCAGTCCTGGCTGCAGCAGCTCCCACTCGCACGCAGACACCTTGTTTACTTTCCATGCTCGTTGTTTATTCCAGGAAATTATTAAAGCAGCCCACGCTGGAACCGAGTTTGGCATAAAATAAATTAAAAAACAAAAAACCAAAAAAACCAAGGGGCTGGCAAATGCCGACTGCTTACAGATCCTCTTCATAGCCCCTGTCTCCCTCAGCCCTGCTCAGCTCACTGGTTTTGGGGGGGCTTTGCAGGATTTTGGGGTGATTTGCAAGATTTTGGGGTGATTTGCAGGGTTTTGGGGGATTTGCAGGATTTTGGGGGCTTTGCAGTATTTTGGGGAGTTTGGGAATGTTAGCTCCTTTGTGAGGAACAGGGAGGTTTATCAAGAGGAGGGATTAGGTGGGGGTTCCTGCCTGGACCCCCCAAATCCCACCCCACAGGCTCACCCGGCGGCTCTCGGGGTGCTGTTCTGCAGCATCCCCGTTTAATTTAGCAGGAAATCGGCTCGGGGGGTGACGGGGCTGTGTTTTCTCCCATCGCCGATCGCCGGCGCTCGGCAGCCGCCCGGAATGGGAACAGAGGCATCTTTGTGCCCCGGCCGCCCCCAGCCAGCGCTTCAGGCACAACGGTGCCTCTTGTCACCCTCGGGGACAGCTCTGTCCCTGCCGCGGCCCGCGGGATGCTCGGGACAGGGAGTCTTGGGAACTCCTGGGTGCCGCTGGTGTGGGGTTAGGGATGCTGGTTTGGGGTTTTTGGGAGGTACCAGCTAGGGGCTGGGGGATGCTGAGCTCACACGGCAGTGGGAATCGCCTCCTCAGGAACCTCCTAGCTCCCCGAGCCCCGGACAGAGAGCCCAGGGTGGTGCCTGGTGCTGTCAGGTTCCCGAGTGGAGCCTCCACCTGCAGAGGGGCAGGAATGTTCTGGGAATGTGCCACCCTGGGGCTGGGGGAGCCGAGCTGAGCTAGGGGTCCCTGCAGCAGGCACGAGAGGCCCGAATCAGTGAGATTCCTGTCCCTGTCCCAAAGCGAGCACTGGCAGGGGCTGTCCAGGGTGCACCTCTCCCCTTGGGATGAGCCATGGTGCAAAGAGCCCAGGGACAGCGCTGGGATTAACTGTGCTGGCAACTCCCCCAGCACTGGGATTAGCTGCTGGAGAGCACAGGGATTAGTCATGGTGCAGAATCCTGAGGGTGGACACTGGGATTTGCTGTGGTGCAGATCCCTGAGGGTGGACCCTGGGGATAGCCGTGGTGCAGATCCTTGAGGATGGACACTGGGATTTGTTATGGTGCAGGATCCTGAGGATGAGCACTGGAAATAGCCATGGTGCAGATTCCTGAGGATGAATAGCAGGAGTGGTTGTGGTGCAGATCCCTGAGGGTGGACACCAGAATTAGCCATAGGGCAGATCCTGAGGATGGACGCCAGGATTAGCTGTGGTGCAGATCCCTGAGGTTGGACACCAGGATTTGTTATAGTGCAGATCCCTGAGGATGAACACTGGGGATAGCCATGGTGCAGATCCCTGAGGATGGACATTGGGATTAGTTGTGGTGCAGATCCCTGAGGATGAATACTGGAGTTAGCCATGGTACAGATCCCTGAGGATGAACACCGGGATAATTTATGGTGCAGATCCCTGAGGATGGACACCAGGATTAGCCATGCTGCAAACACCTGAGGAATGCTGGAATTATCTACAGTGCAAAGTCCTCAAGGGTGAGCTTTGGGTTTAACTGTGGTGGAACTCCCAAGGATTTCCTGCCACACAAGGATGAAGGCTGGGATTACCCATTGTGCAAACCCCCGAGGACGATGGCTGCTCCAGGAGAACTTCTGCGCCCTCCAGCAGGACCCTTGGAGCCCTCGCAGCCCTGCAGAGCCCTGCTGCCTTCCCCTGCCCTGCCCCAGCACCACGGGGTGTGTTTCCCACCCAGTTCACCCGGAATTCCCTGGAAAAGAGCCGGAAAACTTCACAACTTCCTGCAGGGCTGCAGGCACAGGATATGAGTTTGTGTCCGTCCAGCACAGCCAGACCGAGCCGGGCCTGGCACTGCAGCTCCGGCTGAGGTTTGTCCCTTGCGTAAGGGACACAGAGAGCTCTGTGATTTACAAGAAGTGACAAATCTCGCCTGTATCCGTTGGGGACCTTGCACAAGGCTCGGGCACTTCCCCACCTCCCGTGGGTGACTCAGAGTGGAAGTCAGAGCTGGCGTGGGGAAAGCCCCAGAGCGGAGCGTGGAGGGGCCGGGGGCAGCTCCTGGCGCTCTTGAAGGATTTGCTCTGCACAAACCCAGCCTGATGGCCCAGGCAATGTCATCATCATCGTGCCACTGTCATCATCACTGTGACAACGCCATTATCACCATGCCAGCATCATCATCACTGTGCCACCATCATCATCACTGTGCCACTGTCATCGTCACTGTGCCACTGCCATCGTCACCACAACAATGCCATCATCACCAAGCCACTGCCATTGTCACTGTGCCACCGCTGTCATTGTCATGGCACCGCCATCATTGCTCTGCCACCACCGTCATTCTTGGGAAGCCTTCCTCCTCAGCTGAGTGGAAAAATCTCCATCAGTGGCCAGATGCTCCCAGCAGGGCTCAGCCACCGTCAGCTCCCACAGGGGGAGGGATTTTGGGCGAGCTGTGCCAGACCCTGCTGTGAGCTGGAGGGTGACCCATGGCACAGGCCAGGATGCCCAGTTGCGTGTGCCAGGACTGGGAATGCCATGGCGCTTGTAGAACGTGAGCTCCATTCTGGGGTTTTGGGAGCACAGCTTCATGGGGTGCCCCATCCCAGCTGATTTTGGGCAGTGCTCAGCCCCGTGCTGGATTTTCCCCACTCGCACAGGATCTTTTGGGGTGAATCTCCACGTGGGAGCAGATGCTGCTGGGGTCGGGGCTGAGATGGAGCGACATCCCAAGCACCCTAAACCTTTCATCCCACCCTGAGCCTGGTGGCAGCAGGGCTTACCCAGCCCCGCGGTGCTGCTGGGGCACCTCTTGCCGAGAAAGGAGCCTGTGGGTGAGCGCTCGGTGTGTTGAGTGTGCACTTTTGGTTACCGAGAAATCCTTTTCCCGGTAGCGGCCGCATCGAGCAGGGCATCTTGCGGTCAGGTGCGGCGCCCCGGCAGCGGGGGCACCATGCCTGCGGTAGGCACTTCTCCGAAGCCAGCCTGGTTTTTCGGGCACCCTATCTCTCTGCTGCATCATTTCCTTCTCCCTTCGAGCTCCGGCTGTGCTCTCCGCGCAGAGAGACGCAGGGGGCTTCGCCGAACTCCCTTTTCCTGGAATTTCCCGATTTCCTGAGAAGCCGACCCCAACGCTGCGGTCGGGATGTTGATAAAAACCCTCTCAGGGTCACGCTGGACGTCACAAGCCCCGTGCAGGAAAGTGGCCAGGGCGATCGATCCTTTCCCTTTCCCCATGCAGGACTTTGCACGGGGCACGGCTACGTCCCGAGGACGGCAGAAAAATTGAATTCCTTCGGGATAAAGGCCCCGGCGCCAGCGTGGCGGCTCACGGCAGCCCGGTGACCGTGATTGCAGCACGGCTCAGCTGCAATCAGTGTCACCAGCGGGCCCGGGGGTGCCGGAGCCACGGCGGTGTCACCAGCCCCGTGCATGACGCCGTCGTACACGAGCGACTTCTAAGAACTTTCTTTTCAGTGCAGCACGGTGCTGATAAGAGCTGATCCCTCTCGCTCGGCGTTTCCGGCCCCAAAGAACACCGAGTGCTCGGCCCAGAGAGGGAGGAAGGATGGGGGAAGGAAAAAAAAAAGAAAAAAAGCACAGCTCCACACGGTGTGGTCGGGTGACCGAGGAAGTGTCCGGTGGGGACACTCTGGGTGCCGTACAGGTGGTTGGGGACACGGTGGGGTGGGTTTGCCGTGGTGTCACGAGCTCGGGGCAGAATTTGGGCATCCACCCAGGCCCTGTGCCCCGGGCCGCAGCCTCCCGGCGGTCAGCGGGGCGGCAGAGGAACCGAAAGCTGCCGCGGGGGTATTTTAGCCTCCGTGGAAGTGTTGGCTCAGCGTTTTGTCATGTGCCTGTGCCGGTGCCAAACCCGCCGGAGAGCTCTTGGCACGGCACTGACCCTCGCACCCGCGAGCAGGATGTTCCCCGCCTGCACCCCGATTTCCGCATCCCGATTTTCCCCACACCCCTGGAACGCTGGGAACCCCCTGATCCCACCTCTTCTCCACCCATCCCTCCGCTGCAGGGTCCTTGGGACCGCTGAGATGGGTCTGGGTGTCACTCAGCCCCTCTGGATCATCACTGTGCCACCACGGGGGTATTTCCTCTGCACATGGGGTATTTCCTCACCACATGGGGTATTTCCTTGCTGGTGGGGTATTTCCCTGCAGAGCTGGGTATTTCCTTGCTGGCTGCTGTGCCTTGGGTGGCTCCTGGGGCTGGCAGAGCAGTGGGGTGTGGGGCAGTGTTTTGGGGTACAGGGCAGTGTTTTGTGGCGTGGGGCAGTGTTTTGGGGTGTGAGGCAGAGCTTTGGGGTGCAGGGCAGTGTTTTGGGGTGCAGGGCAGTGTTTTGGGGTGTGAGGCAGAGCTTTGGGGTGCAGGGCAGTGTTTTGGGGTGCAGGGCAGTGTTTTGGGGTGCGCGGCAGTGCTTTGGGGTGCGGGGCNTGTGGCGTGGGGCAGTGTTTTGGGGTGTGAGGCAGAGCTTTGGGGTGCAGGGCAGTGTTTTGGGGTGCGTGGCAGTGCGTTGGGGTGCAGGGCAGTGTTTTGGGGTGCAGGGCAGTGCTTTGGGGTGCAGGGCAGTGTTTTGGGGTGCGGGGCAGTGCTTTGGGGTGCAGGGGCTCAGCTCAGGCTCCGTGTTTCCCCTCGCAGGGCTCCAAGCCGAAGCTGCTCATCGCCTGCTCCGCCGTGCAGGAGGTGCGGAGGTGCACCCGCCTGGAGATGCCTGATAACCTCCACACCTTTGTCCTCAAGGTAGGACCTGCTGGAAGGGTCTGCAG
>VZRL01001453.1:22619-43751 GCA_013397895.1 Origma solitaria | reverse complement strand
TGGGGGAGTCCCGCCTCACCTGATCCTTCTTGAGCGTGATCTGCCCGATCTCCCGGTTGCCCACGAAGGAACGCGTCACCTTGTGCACCCGCTCGCCTGCCCGCACCCGGATGATGAAGTTGGGGGGGAAATACCCGATTTTCTCACCGATCTTCCCCTGGAAGGAGGCAGCAAGGGGGGTCAGAGCCAATTCGGGGGTCCCAGATCCCCCCCCTGCCAGGCTGGGGGTAGACAGCAGGTTTGGGTGCTCCCCTTGGAGTGCCGCGTGCTTTCCCACCCGAGCCTTACTCGCCACCACTCCTCGTTGGAGTCATCGACCACTGTGATCTTCTCCCCCGGCCTGGAAGGGAAGGAAGGGCTCTGTGAGGGGAGGGCAGGACCCCCAGCCATGGGAGACCCCAAGAAAAACTGCTTTTCCTGCAGAATCAGCTCCTCGAGCCCTACATCTGGCAAGGGATACACAACCCATGGGCTCAGGGACAGGCAGGTCCTGTACGGAGCAGCTCAGCCCTGGGAAATCCGCAGAACCTCATCAAGCCAAACCCCAAAAACTTCGGGAAAGAGCCCAGGACGCGGCTGGGAACTCACGGGAAGTCCAGGTCGTCCTTCTCCAGGGCTTTGAAACGATAAAGTGCCACGAAATAGTGGGACTGCAGGAACCCCCCTGGCTGCGGCTTCTTGCTCTGGGGGGACACAAGCAGGGTTTGGAGTCCCAGGGGGTGCAGACAGCCCCGAGGATTCCTGCGGGGAGATCCCACAGCCTCTGCCCACGGCTTTGGGGTGCAGGGCAGGGATGAGGGGTACCTTGTCATCTGTTGGGCTCTTCTCAGCCTTCTTGTCCCCTTCAGATGCACCTGGGAACGGGAGGAGGGGGTCACACCTCTCCCGGAGGTGCCTCCCGAGGGTTTCATCAGCCAAAGTGGGGATGCAGTGAGAGCTCCAGGGTGGGGACCTGACCTGGGGACCCTTTTTCTGTAGGGCAAACCCTCCCAGCACATCCAGGGGATCCCTCCCTACCCCACGGGCTCAGCCCCGCAACCCTTGGCCCCGCGCTCACCACCCTCGGCTTTGCTCCCCACCGGCTTCGTGGCCTCCGGCTCCTCGTCCATCATCGCGGCCAGGGGCTGGAAGGCAGACAGAGCTCTCAGGGGGTGCAGAGCGGCAGGGCTGGGGGATAAGGGGGTGCTGGCACCGCACCTGCAGGAATTTGGGGTGAGCCCGACCCCACACTCACGTTCTTCTTGTCGTCCTGCCCCTTCTTGCGCTCCTTGTTGGCCATGATGACGCCCGTCCGCAGCGTCTCGAACACAGGGTCGCTCCTGTTTGCTGCGGGGGCACGGGAATGGTGAGGGATGGGACACGAGGGGCGTGGGGCACCCTGCCTTGGGGACCAAGGGGACAGGGCACCGCAGTTTGGGGACTTACCGTCCTGGTCCTTGAGGCCGGCGTACTGCTGGTCGCTGTAGAGGGGGGAGCTGTACGCCCGGCGGAACCCGGGGGGCTGCGAGGAGGATGGGGGGTCAGAACATCTTGGGACCCCAAGAAGGAGATGCCAGGGTCCCCCTCAGAGCCAGGAAATGACGGGGGTGGTGGCACCTCTGTCCTGCCCGCGGGGGCTGAGGTGACCACTCCCGGGGGCCCCCGACCCGAGGGCTGGCGGGGGAGGGACACTCACGATCTTGCCGAAGCAACGCTGCATCTCCACGTAGGTCTGGCAGTGGTGGTGGATGTTGGTTTTGCAGTTCTTGCACCTCAGGCCAAATTTGTTGTTGACTGGCAGCAGATGGGGGTGGAAAGGAGAGGGAATGTGACACTGCAGCTGTGAAACGGCCGGGACAGAGCCATGGGCAGCCTTGGCCCCCAGCCCCAGCCCTACTGGTGGCCCCCAGCCCTGCACGTGGCCCCCGGCCCCCTCAGGACTCACGGACGATCATGCGGGCACAAACATCACAGAATTTGGGCTTTTTGAAGTAATGATCTTTGAACTTGTGGGGTTTGTCATTGACGAGTTTCTCAGGTTCGGGAGGGGGTTCGGGCTCCTCCTCCTCTTCCTCCTCTTCGTCATCCTCATAGATGTAGTAGATGGGTCCCCCCGAGGGGCTGACCAGCTCCCCGTTGGGCTGCGGCTCCGGCGCCGGCTCCTCCTTGGGCCTTCGCTGGAAAAGTTGCTTCAGCTTCTGCAGCTGCTGGAGCAGGAGGGGACGGATGGGGCGCGGCGGTGTGGGGGAGGCAGGAGGGCAAGACCCCGTGCCCGGCTCCTCGCCCCAGAGACCCCCTCCACAAGCAGGAGGAGACCCCAGGAATGCTGTGAGGATGGGGATCCTCCTCCCTGTGTCATGAAGTCTTCACAGAAGGGGAAATTGTGGCTCCTGGGCCCCTCATGGAGGTGGGTACACCCGGGAAAAGCCAAGCTGGGAAATGCCCACCCAGCACCCAGCTGGATCGGGGTCCCACCAGGCACCCCCGGCCTTCCAAAACCTCTCGGGGCTGCAGCAGGACAATGATAGAGAGGTTGCCAACCCCACCCACCCAAACTGCCCTGTGGGCACCCACTTACCCGGCTCTTGGGTTTCCCACCTGAAGCAGGTGAAGCTGGTGGCTCTGGCACTTCCTTCTCCGTCATGCTGCAAGGGGAACAGACAGAGATGGCATCGGCTGGGGCAGGTCCAGCTGCAGGAGCCCTGCAGGGGCTGAAGTGGTCAGACCCTGTTGGGTGGGCAGTGCCACCCCTTCCCCTGCCCATCCAACAGCCTGGCAAGGGCTGGTTCTGTCAAGGGAGACCCCAGGGTGACTCCCACCACCCATCCTGCAGCCCCTGCCCCGGCCAGGGCTGGTCGTGTCTTGGAGAGCCCCAGGGCCAGGCTGGAGGAGACTGGTGCCCAACTCAGAGCGTGGCACATCCGCTGACTCGGGGACAAGTGCCAAGTGCTGTGAGCCAGCCCCTGGGCCACCTGCACGTGCCCACCTTGGCCTGGACATCTCCGTGGCACCATAAACTGCAAACGGTGCCACTCTCAGCCCCTCAGGTGAGCACATGTGGGACGCTGATGGGCACCATGGAGGACACTGATGGGCACCATGGGGGACGCTGATGGGCACCATGGGGGACACTGATGGGCACCGTCTGGCTTTCGGCTGCCACCGGGGCAGGACCTGCTCCTCCATCCCCCAAGCCATCCCTTTGTCTCCTTTGACAACCCTCCCCTCAGCGCTTCCACCCAGACCTCACCATTTTTGGTGATACCCACCCCACCCAAGCCCCTGAAACCCCCGCGGGAATCAGCCAGGAAAACCATCCGGAGGCACCAACGGGACTGGGGAGCGCCGGGGCGAGGGAATAGGGCACCCCGAGGCCCTGCAGCAGCGGGGGGGCCCAGGGTGGGCACGGCCACGGCGAGGGGGGGCCACACAAGGGGTCACTTACCCTGTGCTTGGAGGTCTCGCCCTGCGCTGAAGAATCCCCCAAAGGGCAGCCGGTGCCGGACCCCCGCTGGCCGCAGAGCCCCCAGCCCCCCGTGCCGGGAGCTCGGGGAGGGCGGCAGCCGCCCCGGTCCCGTGGCGAGCGGAGTGACAGGACAGAGGGGGACGACAGCTGAGCGGTGGCGGGGGCTGACGCCGGGAAATTGGAGCCCCAGCGTGCGCCGGGCGGGAGCGGGCGGAGGAGCCACCGGCTATTTGCGTTGGTGGGTTGCTGGGCGTGCCAGGGGCCCCCCCGGCCTGGCATGGCACAGAGAAGGGACCGGGCACAGCCAGGGCTCCCGGAATCGGGCACGCTGAGGGTTCCAGGAGCTGGGCACACCAAAGCTCCAGCCTCGGTGTCTGCTAGTGCACTGAAGGTTCCTGAAGTTGGGGGGTCACAGGGCACAGGGGCAGCAGTGGGGTCTCTCATGGGGCTGCCTCGCACCCTCTGGCACCAAATCCTGCCGGTCCAGGCTCCGCTGGCATGGCAGGAGCTGGGATCCACTGCTGCCAGGCTGCCTGTGGGCAGGGACAGGGCCCTGGAGTTAAGGGGCACCCCGGGGTCCCTCAGGTCCCAGCCTGGCAGCGAGGTGGGAATTGGCACAAGCCTGGGGCTGGAGCCTTCCCTTCCTTGCAGCTCTTACCTGTCCACCTGTACCTGCTCAGGAAGGCTGTGAGCATACCCCTCCTGCTGTGCCAGCCCAAATTCTGTCCCCACCTGCCCCTGCCAGCTCCAGGTGCTGCTCTTGTCAGCAGGGACGTGGTGCTTCCTGCCAGGGCGCACAGCTGGGGATGCTCCACGCACTCATTCCTGCCCTGGAATGCCACAGCTGGATGGGGCTGACAGCTGGGACAAGAGGCCAGGAACATCTGTCAGGGAAGTCCAGCCCCAAGCCAAATGCTCTGATCCCAGCCTGGGCTCCCCACTGTGGCACACGACAGGCTGGCAGCCCTTGGACATGCCAAGATCGAGGGCAGGACCATCCTGCCAGTGTCCCTTCTGCTGTCCCCTCACGCCACTGAGGCAGCACAGAGCCCCCAGCCTGTGCTGGCAGAGAACGGGAAGTTATGTTCAAGTGATGGACAATTTTCCTTTTTTTTTTTTTTTATTTAAAAACAACCCCCCCAAATAAAATAAAACCAAAAATACCCCCCGCAAAATAATAATCCGATTAAATAAAATGTGCAGTGAACATACCAATCAACACCTGTATGTGCGGTCCAACACAGTGCTTAAACAAAACCATAGACACAGGGGAGGGGGGCGGGCACGGGCGTCACTCCAAAAATAATAATAATTAAAAAAAAAATCAACTTCTTGTCTCTTAATTATGTTCATATAAATATATCAAGGAAGGAGGGCGAGAGGAAGGGAGGGCAGGAGGAGAAGAGGCCCAGGGGAGTGCCCGGTGCCCGCGGGAGCCCTACTGGGAGCTCGCCCGCTCCAGCACCCGCAGGTCGTAGTTCTTTTTGGCCACGCGCAGCTTGAAGCGGCTGAGGGAGTTGTTGAGGCGGAGGGAGGCGTTTTGGGCAGCCAGCGGGCTGGGGAACACGGCCACGATGGTGTATAAGGCAGCGAGGTCACTGTGCCTGCCGTTCTCCGGAGTCCCGCTGTTGTCCCCGCCGCCTCCGTCCCCGCGGCGCCCCTGAGTCTCTTTGAGCCACTGGATTTTGGCACCGGCCATGGCGAGCTGGGTGAAGAGCTTGTCGGCCTCTGTCCGTGTGATGCCCTCGGGCAGGTCCGTCACCTCCAGCACCCGGCCCAGCACTGCGGGGAAGGAGCCACGTGTCACCAGCCAGGTCCTGGTGCCCCAGGAGCCACCCCGGCTCTGGGCTGGAGCACCCACCCCTCCTGGGCCCAGGAATGCCGTGCAGTGCCAAGCTGCCCCCACAGCAGGAATTTATTTTTTTAAGTCAGTCATTTCCCCTCCAAAGCAGCCCTGCCTGCTTCCTGGAGTACCCCATCCCAATCCCTTCCCATGCACACAAAGAGATGTGGGTATCTCCCAGGGCCCCAGGGATACCAAATCCTCCCGGTGTCCTTAGGATAGCAGTTCAGGCTTTTCCAGGGGCTCTGCCCTGTTTTCCTATCCCAAACCTCAGGTACCAGGACTGGGAGCCAACCCCATGCTCCCACCTTGACGCTGGGAGGGAGAATGGCTGCACCCATGGAGGATGGTGGCACTGAGTGTGCCCTGCCTGGTGGTACCCAAATCCCTCTGTAGCTCCTGGCCCCTGGCTGGTGGCATCCAAATCTCTCTGCAGCTTCTGGCTCCAGTTCCTGCCCCGTGGTCTCCAAATCTCTCTGCAGCTCCCATCTCCAGCCCCTGCCCCGGTGGTACTCAAATCCCTCTGTAGCTCCTGGCCCCTAGCTGGTGGCATCCAAATCTCCCTGCAGCTCCTGGCTCTGACCTCTGCCCCTGCCCAGTGGTCCCCAAATCCCTCTGTAGCTCCTGGCCCCTGGCTGGTGGCATCCAAATCTCTCTGCAGTGTCTGGCTCCAGCCCCTGCCCCCTGGTCCCCAAATCACTCTACCCCTGCCCAGTGGTCTCCAAATCCCTCTGCAGCTCCTGGCTCTGACCTCTGCCCCTGCCCTGGTGGTCCCCAAATCCCTCTACAGCTCCCAGCTCCAGCCCCTGCCCAGTGGTACCCAAATCCCTCTTCAGCTCCTGGCTCTGACCTCTGCCCCTGACCTGGTGGTACCCAAATCCCTCTGCAGCTCCAGCCCCTGCCCAGGGATCTCAAAATCCCTCTACAGCTCCCAGCTCCAGCCCCTGCCCAGCGGTCCCCAAATCCCTCTGCTGCTCCTGGCTCTGACCTCTGCCCCTGCCTCAGTGGTACCCAAATCCCTCTGCAGCTCCTGGCTCCAGCCCTGGCTCCAGGCTTAGCGGAGCTGCTGAAGGGATTCTTTGCTAATATTAACGTGGCACGTAGGGACCATGCCAGAGGCAGGAGGGGGGTAGGCAGCTCTTAAAGGGCCCCTGCAACCAGCTGCTGGTGGTGACATGGAGGTGACATGGGGGACAAGCCTGAGGCCTCCAGAGGGTCAGTGAGGGCTGCTCCATCCAAGCTGTGGGTCCCTCCCTCCCCGAGGACCCAGTGGAGACACTCTGGGCTTGGGGTGTTCTTCAGAGAGAAATGACCCTCTGGGGCTCTCAGCCCTCACAACCACCCTGGGAGATTCCAAATCCCAAAATGAGGCTCTGAAGCTGCAGGCCCCAGGGGAAAGGGAAGCACGGGTGGGAAGAGTGACTTGGGAAAGCAATGGTGGGAATGAGATCTCAGTGTCTGGACACTCACTTTCTGCTGATAAAGAGGAATAAAACCCCAGGTCTGCCAGCTCCACCTGCTCCATCATTTCCACCCTCAGAGAGGCAGGAACAGGACCCAGGTGTCCTTCTCGAAGGTTTTACTCCCTGTTCTCCCACCTCCCTCCACGCACAGCAGGCTGGGGCTGGATGTGCTGCACTCCCAGCCTGGGCTCACCTGGGCTGGGAGGTGATTGTGGGTGTGGGGAGGAGGGACTGGCAGGAACAGCTCTCTAAAACCAGCATGGGGCTCTGTGAGATACTGGTGTGGGCAGGGATGGCACCTGGAGCCTCCAACATCCTCTGTGGGGACATCAGAGGGCAAAGGGAACTGCTCAAAGGGGTCACTTGCCTACGTCACTTGTCCCCAGGTCGGTGGACGCTGACTTAAGGGCCTGTCTCTTGCTCCGGTTTCCATGTTTCATTCCAGTCTGCCCCTTGAAGGATAAAAAGGGCACCGTGTCACCTCAGGGGACACTGTGGCTTCGCGGTACCCACAGAGGGGCCGGGGAGGTGATGTACCTGGTGTCCGGTGTAGCTGGGCTGGTTGTGGAGCAGCGGTGGGGGACACAGGGACAGGTTGTACTGCAGCGGCTGGCCCAGCAGCGAGTACCGCCCATCACCTGCACGAGGAGCCCGTGTTTGTGGCATCCCAGGATTCCCAGGATGTGCCACGGCATTCCCAGCCCCGGGCTGGCCCCACACATCTCCCCCTTACCTTGTGCCGGGCCCATGGGCCGGGGGAACTGTGTGAGGACGGGGAGGGGGCTCAGCCCCGTGCACACACTGTTGAGGTTGGTGACGGGCGACGGCGTTGGGGACTGCGTAGGGGACGTGATGGGGCTGTTCAGCTGGGTGCTGGCCTGAGGGAGGGACAGTGTCAGACACCCCCAGTGCTTGTGACCGCTCCCACACCCACCCTGACCCCGTGGGGTAACCCCCCATCCATCGCCCAGCCCACCCCAAAGGCTGAGCTGCCTCCTCCCCGTCCCTCCCTGACTCCGAGGGGTGACCCCCCACCCATCGCCCAGCCCACCCCAAAGCCTGAGCTGCCTCCTCCCCATCCCTCCCAGTCCCCCCAATACCTGAGCACTGGTGTCGGGGTTGTAGAGGTCTCCTGGCTTCTGCCCCCGCTGCTCCAGGCTGTAGTACTTACAGTGGCTCCACTGCACCACGGGGGGGTTCTGGGGGGCCTGGGGGCCGTTGGGGACATTCAGCTGCATCACCACCACACCGGGGCCTGATGGGGACACCCCTGGGGACAGATACAGGAATGTATGGCCCAGGCTCTGCTGCCTGTCCCTGCCACTGCACACCCTAGGGATGCCTATGATCCTGCTCTGGACTCTGTCCTGTGCCACTCCTGCCTTTCCCAGGCTGGAAAATCCCCACCAGGACCCACTGGCGATCCCTCTCTAATATCAAAGCTTACATCTGCGAGTGATGATGTTTAATGCAGGAGAAATGGCAGCACGGGGGACAAGCTGATGGATGGCAGCTCAATGACCACTCTGAGCATCTCCATCAAGCTCCAGGCAAAGGCTTTGAGCACAGAGCCAGGCACAGAGCTCCAGCATCCTGCCTCAGATCCTGCAGTTCACCAGGCCCAGACCTCCATCATCCCAGACCAGCTTCTGCACCAGCTCACCAGGCTCCAGCTCGCTCCCAGCAGCTGGGACAGGGAGCAGGAATCCTGAGGGTCCCCATCCGCAGTTCTTCCCGCTCTCACCAAGCCACAGCCCACCCAGCTCCCTCCACCCCACCACCCACCACGGCAGGGAGATGCCAGGGACAAGCCAACATCACCCCAGAGCCACATCCTGATCATTCCCAGACTAAGGAATCCCCTTGTACAGAAGGTGCCAGACTTGGCTGTGAAGTGGCAAGCCCAAAAGCTGATCCCACCTGTGGAGTCGGTGCCAGCCCTGCCTGCGGCCCTTCGTACCTGAATACTGCTGCTGCATCTGGGGGGGGCTGCAGGGCGCTGGCGACTGCGGCATCTGGTACTGCTCAGAGCCAGGAGGCTGCAGGAACCCCACAGATGGGCTGCGGAGCAGAGAGGGCTCAGGTGAGGATGAGGATGGGGATGGGGAGGAAGAGCTGGGGCAACTGCGCAGGGAACTCCAAGTTCCTGCTGTACTGGGATGGCCGAACGCACAGGAGCCTCTGGAGAGGGCTGGACACAGAGCGGGTGGCCAGGAAGCCCTGACTAAAGGAGCCAGGAATGGACAGGCTCAGGGAGGAGCAGCACTGGTGGTACCCACCCACCTCTAGCCACAGGAGCAGGATGCTCCACGCTCACAGCAGGATCATCACGGAATCGCCAAACAGAATCACGGAATCTCCTGGGACCCACAAGGATCATCAAGGCTGTCCCCTGGCCTTGACAGGACACCCCCAAAACCTCCACCGTGGGCACAGCACCCCTTTCTCCCCCAGGCAGGCCAGAGCTTTACCTGGTGCCGTTCTGCTGGGCAGTGGGGATGACGCTGTAGTAGATGGGGACCCCTCCAGCCTGGAGCCCCCCCTGCACAGACTGGCTGGCTGGCACAAGCACTGGCTGCTGAAAGGGCTGCTGGACCACGTTCTGGGACTCACTGGCCATGGGAACCTGGGCAGGGAGGAAAGCAGCAGGAAACACGTGACAGAGCAGGGGGAACTTGCCCAAGGAGAGACCAGCAAGGTGAGGAGATTCCTGGAGATTTTTCTTACAGCCCAGAGCAACTTCACCCAGGCACAGGCAGCCCCTCCCAGAGATTCTCCCAGTCCTGCTCCTGATGTGTCCCACAGATTCCCACATGGTTGTGCCCTCCCCAAGCTGGCAGGCATGCCCTGGGAGTAAATCCCCAAATCCCTTTGGCTCCATCCCTGAGGCAGAGCCCAGGCCCCCTCCCAGCACCCCACAGCGGGGAGCAGCAGATGCCCACCTGGTACGAAGGCAGCGGCGTGTACTGGACCATCAGACCTTGCATCTGGCTCCCCATGCCACTCCTCTGGCTGCTGAGGAGCCCGGGGGGCTGTGCCTGCTGCACCCCCATCACGCTCTGCATCTGGCCCCCCATGTTGTTCCTCTGGCTGTTGAGGAGCCCGGGGGGCTGCGCCTGCTGCACCCCCATCACACCTTGGTATGTTTGCTGCTGGTTGGACATCATTGGCTGTAAACCTGCCAGAACAGGGTTTCAATGGAGCAGCTGCCCAGCTGGACACAGGAAACAACCCCAGATTTGGGATTTAGGGGCTCAAATCCTGCTTTTCCCCCACATCCTGCTAAAGAACCGGGGAAAAGGGCAGGTGTAAACACACCCAAGGGAAGCTCCTGGCTTTAAATCCCCCTGGCAGCCCCTCCGTGGGGCTTAAATCCAAGCTGAAGGAGAGGGAGGGGAAGGACTCAACAGCCTGTGCAGACAGAAGCTTCCCAACTTCTCAGCCAAGAGGAAAAGAGGCAGATGGGGAAGAGGGACCTGGCCCCAAACAGCACATGGGAAATCTTTGGAGGCAACAAAAGCAGCAGGAAAGGGAAAGCTGCCCCCTTCCCCCCTTTCCACGCCCTTACCTGGCTGCTGAGACTGCTGGGGGAGCTGCTGCGGGCGCTGGGAGCTGTAGGCCACTGGGTGACTGAGGGGTCGGTATTGCTGGCTGGAGTTCGGGTACTGCCCGGGGGGGTAGTAAGAAACCTGAATCTATCGGGGCAAGAAAACACAGTGGTGAGAACACAGCAGGGAGCAGGACCAAGAAAGCTGGTCCCCCAGGACCAGTTTTCTCTCTCACCTGGCCTGGCTTCTGCCGAAGGGAACCACCCAGGGCTTTGGCTCTGGCCAGCTGATGGCTCCTCGGGGAACCGCAGCCCTTTCCCGCGCCTCCCAGCCTCCTCATCCAAGCCTTTCCCAGCACAGTAGTGCAAGAGAACTCTCCTCACAGCTCAGGGGACAATCCCAGAGGTCATAAAGCCCTGCAGGACCCCAAAGAGAGCTTAGAGGTGTCAGCCCTGAGTCCGGCCACTGTCCCTCCCCCACCACTGAGAGCCAGGAGGGGCCTGGGGTGTCCCAGGTGAGAGCCTTGTGGGCTCAGAGGGACATGGGGATCATCCTGTGCCTATCAGGGGAGTGTGAGACCCAGCGTTGGACCCTGTAGATGGATCCATCACCAACAAGCAGCAGAAAAAGAGGGACCCTCTCCCCAGAAGCCCCTGGCCTGCCAGCTCTGGGGACATCCCCTCGTGTCCTTACTTGCTGGGGAGGCTGAATGTAGCCCTGGGGCTGCAGCACCTGCTGAGTGGGGGCCGTGTGCCCCGAGGCGGAGTAGCTGGAAGTGGGAATGGGCTGCCCAGGGGTTGCCATGATGAATCCTGTCTGCTGAGGGTGCTGGGAGATGAGGGATGACTGGAACATCGCCGAGGAAGGATCCGGGGCTTCCGTCGAGCCCTGTCGGCTGAGGCTGATCTGCCCGAAGGGGCTGCTGAGCTCGTCGGCCTGAAGTGGGATAAGGGGAAGGATGGAGGAGGACGGCACGTGGGACAACAGCACGCAGGACACAGCTCTGCCGGTAAATGCAGGCCCCTTCTCCCTGCTCTGTCAGGAGCCCCCCAAAAAGGCCCCCACACATGAGCCACAGACCCAGAGCAGGACGGGGGACATGCGAGCTGGGGGGGCCGAATGCTCAGCAGACACTGGGGACATGTGGGGTCCCACGCAGGCAGGGGTGATTCCAGCCCAGCGGCCACGTCCCATGGGGCACACCATTCCCAAAAGATCCCGGTGGAGACAACACAGGGGCTTGGCTGAGCCCCCAGACCCCAGCACTGAGCACAGGCATCGCTGGGGAGCTCTGGGCTTGGAATTTGCTCTTCCCAGGCTTTTTCCAAGACCCCCACTCCAGCAGTGGTGGTCCCATGGCCTCAGGCATCCCGCAGCAGCGCAGAGCTCTGTGAATCCCAACCCCAGGGCGTCAGTGTCCGGGACATACCTGATCAGCACAAGCTCACACAACACAAACACAGCACAGAGCACAACAGACAGTGCAGAAGAGGAACTGGGGTTTATACCAGGTTGTACTGCTGGGGTGGAGAGACTGGCAAGAGGACTTGGGGGCAGGAGCTTGGAGAGTACGGAACAGGCTGCAGCGCCGGGACCGGCTACGACCAGCGGAGAAGGGAATGGAGAGAGATCCGGGGGGAAAGGGGAGGGAGGAGGAAGAAGGAAGGAAGGAAAAAGGAAGGAAGGAAAAAGGAAGGAAGGAAGGAAAAAGAAGGAAGGAAAAAGAAGGAAGGAAAAAGAAGGAAGGAAAAAGGAAGGAAGGAAGGAAAAAGAAGGAAGGAAGGAAGGAAGGAAGGAAGGAATGGTGCGGAAGGAAGGAAGGAAGGAATGGTGCGGAAGGAAGGAAGGAAGGAAGGAAGGAATGGTGGAGAAGGAAGGAAGGAAGGAAGGAAGGAGAGAAAGAAGGAACAACAAGGTTAGTCAAGTGAGCCAACTGCAAACACACAGAGGGGCATTGCAGGGTTGGGAAGCACAGAGACCATTCCAGGGCAGCATCCGTCCCATCAGACACAGCCCAGCCGGAGGCTCTGCGGAGCTGGGGAGGAGTGACCTACCCCAAAGCAGCTCCTGCCTGGCAGGAAGAGTGACATGAGTTCACCAGGGCCAGCAGCAGCAGGAGAGCCATGTCTCCCAGCAAAACCCTTGCCTCTCCCATTTCCAGCATTCCCTGCAGTGCTCCTTGGCCATTCCTGTCAGGAATGCCTTTCCTGAATGTTCACTTCCACAGGGACCCCAGTTTGTCACTTGGAGCAGCTCCTTTATGACAAGCCCTCACTCAAACCCCACACACTGCGCTTTGGGCACCGACCCTGTGATGGTCAGCGCTGGACAGGGGGGTTGATCCTTTAACTTGACTTTTGGTGACATGGAAGGGACACAGACATGGGGATGGTGCATTTCCAGACCCTTCACCAACAGTCAGACACCTGAAATCAGTTTTTCCAGGATCTAATCCATTGGATGAGACAGCAGAAGATACAAACTGAAAGCCCAGCACAACCCAGTGATCCTGCATGAGACCCAACTTTGCTATTCCAGGTCCTGCCCCAGCTCCAGACAGCCACCTCGGGGAGACAGCTCCTCCTTTGAGTCCCAGAATCCTCCCCCAACACATCCACAACCCTGGAGCCACTCCAGGGCCCCGGAACTACCAGCTTCCCCATCTCCTACAGCTGGGAACAGCCAGCAAGGAGCTGTGAAAAAGCACTAAAAGCTTTTCAAGGAGGTTCTTCCCTCCTCTCATCCCAGTCTAGTGAAAACTGAGAATCATGGAACAGCCCAAGTTGGAAGGAACCTCAGAAGAACACCTGGCTATGAACTTTTCATGGGAAAGGGAGCCTTGGTATGGTTACCCAGCCACCTCCCCGCCCTGTTGCACCTTGAACCCCTCCAGGGTAACTCCAGGAGCTGTAGGAGACACCACGAGCCCAAGGTGATGCCAGAGGATCTCCATGGAGCCCCAGAGCAGGATGAGGTCCAGCACCACCGTGTGGGACAGGGAGGTGCTGTGGGACCCCCACACCACCATCCACTCCACATGGATTTGTGGATGCACTATTCTAAAAGGTTTTCTCCTCTTTCTCATGGGGAATAGAGATGAATTGAATTCTTTGCTCTTTCTCATCTTTTGTTTTGGTACTGGGTGCTGTAGGACTCCGACCAATCCTCTTGGGGGGTGGAAAATTGTCAGCCAGTAATTGTTAGACTATTAATGCATATATAGGAAAGAACTGTAAATAAATCTCTCTCTGCCATCTTGTGTGTGCTGGCTGCCTGATTTACCTACGAGCTTCCACAACATCTCAGCGACACGGATTTGCTCCCCGAACCCCGCACTGGGATGGCTCCCACCCCATCCCCACTCCTGCAGAAGGACAGGGCCGGGCTGTGGTTTGTCACAGTCTCAGGGGCAGAACAAGCACATGGGAATGTCACCCGTGGGTGCTTCCTGGAGGCTTCCATCCCTGGAAACAGCACAGCAGGCTGTGGAATGTGAAACATCCCTCAGCTCTAACTCAGGGAGGGATGGTCTGGAGAACAAAACTTCTCCAGGACTTCAGAAGAGCTCAAATCCAGTAGCCACTGAGGATGGTCCTGAGGGGAACTGGTTCCAGTTTGCCACTCATCCAAGAGCTGTGGACCCTTTTCCTGCCCTGAGTAGTTCGAAGGAGCTGGGAAAATGGGATATCCCACGGAACCATTCAGGCTCAGCAAAGCCCAACCTTCTGCTCCCAAAACCCAGAGCACCCCGGGTTTCCTCTGGCCCTGTTTGACTCACCTGGGACATCATAGGGCTGCTCATGGCCGGCTGCTGCTGGCTGGGGGGGAGGCCGGGGGCCTGCGGGGGTGGCTGCGGGGGCGGCTGTGGGGCCGTGCAGGGCAGGAGGCCACGGCTGGGCTGCGAGGACGGGGACTGGCTGCAGGCCTCAGGGGCACCTAGCACCAAACCTGCAACAGAGAGAGGCATGGAGGATCCTGGAGAAAAGGGCATCAGCTCAGCGGGGAGGGCACAGGGGGATCCTGGCACCGCTGGAGATTCCACGGGGGCACGCGAGTGGGCAGTGGGGTAGGGCCCAGTTTGTCTCTGATCACAGAAAACCGAGGTGCTGACACTCCAGGGGGTTCTACCTCCCTCCTCCACGTGTCCAGGTGCACACAGACCCTCCAAAGCTGATCCTGGCATCTCCAACACAGCAGTGACTGCTTGGTGGAGGCTCCTCACCCCTGCATGAGGCAGGGATCCCAAAACCTGGGAGCTGCCAGGCACATCTGTGTCAGCCCAATGCCACGAGAGACTGTGGGAAGGAACTGGAGAGCTGCTCCCAGACCCAGCTGAGCCTGGACACCGTCATCACCTGTGTGGGGATCCCATTATCCCATTCCATGGCCTCACAGAGCTCCTTTTCTCCCAGGAAAAGGCTGGGAGATGGCAGGCTGAAAGCAATCCCTTCCCATGGCGGAAAAAGCTGGGAAGGAGCACGATACACACCGCTGGCACCCAGCTGGGAAGCGTCTCCTCAGTATTCTGGTCTCACATCCAGAAATAAAAAGGTTGTGAAACTCTTGCTTCAAGCCCAGTGGCTGCTGTTTAACCAATTCTGCCTCTGATCTCCCACATTTCCATGGCTGATCCCCAGGGATTCTGCTGAGGAGCTCTGTCAGCAGCCACACGCTGCAAAGGAGGGAATATTCCACTGCCAGTCGCTCAGGGACTGGATGGGAAAAGAGCCCCTGAGTCCCAAGCACTTCCACCCCCATGGAATAAACATGAGGATATGGAAGAAGGTAGGCTTGGTGTTTTTTCCCTCAAGTGACAATTCCTTCACCTTCTTTTCCTTTTTTCTCAAGACGTTTCTAATCACTTGCCATGATATAAAGCGTGGAAAGCAATGGTTCTGTTCCCAGGGGCGACCTGGAGGGAAAATTACAGGAAGAGCCAGAAAACGCTTCTCTCTCACTCTGCTCTGCACACATTGGGACAGATCTTCAACTAAGTACTCCCAGCACTCCGTGAATCAGTCCTGGAGGTGGCTGCAACTCCCAGAGCGAGCACAGCCCTGCACACGATGGGAACAGATCCCGGGAGGTGCCGTGGGCACCTCTAAACTGGGAGATGGAGATGTGGTTTCAAAGCCAGGCTGGGTGCTGGGATCCAGCCCTGAAAGGATTCTGGTGCAGCAGTTATTGCCCACAAGCACCAACCTGTCTCTCCTTCCCACAAAAATGATGGTTCCCAAGGATTTGGGACCTGACCAGAGGGAATGGAGGACAGTGGGACACCAGCAGGTTCTGCTCACTGACACCACACAATCCACCACTACGGCTCCTCAGATGTCACAGGATTAAATGGGAGCAAAACCCAGGCTGCCTCTTCCACAAACACCTTTCAGGTGTTTCAACCTGAAATAAGGGATTCTGGTTGGAAATAAGGGATTCTGCTCCTCCCTGACCAAGGGGATGTGTCCTGAATGTGTTCTGTGGTACCTGGATGGACAAGGGCTGAGCTGAAGCAGCAGAGAGATTTGGGATCCTAATTCCCTTTGGCTCCAGCCAAATTCCCCTTGGCTCCCAGCAGCTCTGGAGCTCAAGGCTGCTGTTTGCTCCCAAGAGTTCTGTGAATCACTTTGAGAGAACACTGTGGGCAGATCCCAATTACGGAATCTTTGACGAGGTAAGTGCATGTCTGATGAGATTAATGGGTGACACCTTTCCAGGCCCTCCTCCTTGGAAAGCAAGACACAGTCTCAGGAGGTTCATCCTGAGGATCCTCAGGTTTGGGAGGAATCTTGGGAGCGGAAGGGAATGGCAATGCAATTTGGAGCACAGCAGAGGACAGGAAACAACACAAATTGGGAGTTTGAGTTGCAAGGGCTGGGAGGAAACACTGTCCTTTCCCCCAGGTAACTCTGCTGACAGGATGGCAGAGGTGATGGTGAGCTCTGCAAAAGCGGGTGATGAACCAGCTGGCACAACCAGATGGCACATCCATGCCAGGGTACCGAAATCGTGGTGCCACCCATGTCCTGTTTCAACCAGAGCATCACAAACCCCAAGTTCCCCAACCCAAAACCTGCCAGGTGCCCTTCGGCTGGGAGAGAGCCCCACACCCACCTGGAAGCAGCTCCACACCTGCCCCGTACCTGCCCGTGACGTCCTGCTGGCAGTGCTGCCCTTGCTGCTCCCGATGCTGTCCCCCCTGGTCAGGATGGAGATGCCGCTGAAGCTGCTGGCTTTGGTGACGGGCGGCCGCAGGCTGCGGATGGAGCCGTCGGAATCCGTGCTGCTCCAGGGCCGCGGCTCCAGGGACTTGATCTCGCTCTCGGTGCTGCTCTGGCGGCTGCCCGAGGCCCGGCTCAGCCCGTCCCGGTTGCCCCTGCAGAGAGCAGAGAGTCAAACCAAACTCCAGTGAAGGGACAGCGGCAGAGCTGCTGGTGCAGCACCAGTAAAGCCAGTGCAGGGTGGTGGGGACAGTCAGCAGATGGGTTTGGGACCCTCTTGGGACCCTTTTGGTGATGGTGGTGGGGGTCCAACAGCAAAATTCCCCCCAGAGCACAGCTTTTTATGTTGACCCAGCCACTGCGGCTGTTTCCTGGTCAGAGCTGGCTCCTGGCCCCTTCCCCAGCCTGGAAGAGACCCCAGCAGGGTCAGAGTAAGATCCTGTGCTAAAGACATCCCTGTCTGAGAACACAGAGCTTTTAAAGGCCTGGAGACAAGGCTGATGGAGATCTCGGAGACCACTTCCCACTCCAGCCCTGGTGAGGATTTCTGCCCGTTTGCCCAAAGTTGTGGCTGCCCCATCCCTGGAAGTGTCCAAGGTCAGGTTGGGCAGGGTTTGGAGCAACCTGGGATAGTGGAAGGTGTCCCTGCCCAAGGCAGGGGGGTGGAAAGGGATGAGTTTTAAGGTCTCTTGCAACCCAAACCATCCCAGGATTTTGGGATATCACTACACTGACCACCCTCCCTTAGCCCAGGCCAGTTCAGGACTTTATGGAACATCAGCACCTCACCCCAAGTAGTGAGCCTGCTGTATCAGCCCAGTTAAGACTAGAAGCCTGGGCATGAAGCTCCTGGGCTTTCCCTGGGGAGGGATGGTGAGGGAGAGCTGCTGAGCCTGGCTAAGAAAAAGAGGCTTGGAAGGAACTCCTGAGGTGATGTCCTGAGCTGCTGGGAGCCAAAAATGCATCTCTTGGAAAAGCAGCACAATGGTTATGTCCCTAAAGAGCTCAAAATGGGTCCAAGGCCCACATATCCTCCCTCTCCTATCCAGGGGAACCCCAAAAACAGGTTGGGGTTCCAAAGAGCTCTTTGGGGCCTGGGCACCACAGGGAGGGAAGCTCTTGGCACAGCCCTGGCTGCAGCTCAGCTCTCAAAGCTCCAGCCGTGTCAGCAATGGCATTTCTGCTCCTTTCTGGGAGTTTTACTCCAACCCCACGGATCTGAGAACTGTCCTGAACACCCCTGACGCAGGCAGACCCCAGGACACTGCTGAGGACATTCTCCAGGACAGCCTGAGGCAGGTGACAGCCCAAGGGGAGGGACAAAGCTGCTCCTGCCTGGCTCAGATCCTCCTGTCCTGTCCCACACAGAGCTGCCCCATGTCCAGAGCTTTGGCTGTGAGAGCAGAGCACAGCAGGGATGAGGCTCTCTCCCATTTTTGATCCCCACACCTCGGTCTGTGCCCGTGACTCACGAACCTCACTCCAGCCCTCTCATCCATGGCAAAACTGCTTAATAAGAAAATGCTGCTCAAACATGTTCCCAGTGCCCTCGGCAGCTCCTGTGGCTGAAATGGAGCCTGAGACACTTCACTGTCACCATTAAGTCATCCAGCCTCGATAATCAGGGATTAGGGACAGCCCTGCCTGATCCTAATGCTGATCCTGGCACTGTAAGGGCAGGGATTTCCTATCCTTTTGGGGAACAAGAGGTGGAATGGTTTGAAAACTGCTGGAGTTCCTCCCTGCCATCCCCTCCCTTTTTCTAATTGATGAACCAGCCAAAAAAGGACTCGAAATCGATGTTGCAAAGAAAATATCTTCAGTAACTCCACAAGCAGCTGCACATGGGGGGACTGAGTAGGACACGGCACAAAATAAATCAGAGATCCCTACAAGTCTGCCTGTGTGTGTGAGAGCTACAAGTAAAGCCTTCTGTGGAGAGTTTGAGGAGGGAAAATCATCATTTTAGAGTCATTCAGGGCTCTGGAGACACACTAGGGGCTGCAGGGCTGCACTCACCTGCTGTCCGTGAGGTATCCGTTCTGGCCAGACTGGGAGCATGAACACGGAGATGGGGAGGAAAGAAAAGGGAGACTTAGTAACTCTGAAAGAACAAACCCAGGGGATTCTAAAGTGTGTGTTTAGGTGTGGTGTTGAGCCTCCTGCACACCTCCTGCATCTCCATCCAGGCCCCTGGGAACCTTTCCTGATCCCTGTCATGCTGAGATCTCTGAGTCCTCAGCTCCCTCCTCCACTGAGGCAGCTTTGATGATACCTCTGTCCATGTGACAATCAGGGCCAGGCATACAAGAGTCTTTCTGTACTAAATGCAGCATTTGGAGCTGGCTCCAGCTGGGAGAGCTCCCCAGAGCAAACTCTGAGCCAGACGTGAGTGTGGGACATAGCTCCACACAAAGAGCAGGGATTTCAGGAGGCAATATCCAAGCTGGACGCTTCATGAGACAGACAATAAACACTCTGGGATGGTCCAAATTCCTCCTAGGAAGGCTCAATTCCTCCTGGAAAGGCAGAGCTCTGCACTGCTGGGTCAGGAGGTGGAAGCTGCAGCATGGGGAAGAAATTGGGAGATGCAGTTGCTGCTCCCTTTTGGTCAGCAATTGGTCTTTTGGTCACCCCAAAAATGCCACTGCCATTATAAATTTATAATCTTTTGGGCAGCAAGGAACAGGACTGTATCCATTGCTCCCGGAAATTTTAGGGAAGGAGCAGATTGGAGGGTGCAGGTGTGGCTCCTCTACCCCAGTATCTCAGACATCTTTGTTGGGAGCTGGAATTCACTGGCACATCCCCAAAATTCTGGGAAATTGGTAGAAAAGGCAACAAGATCCGACCTCTTGGCATATTCAAGGTCACCTTCAGCCCCAAAGCTCCAGGAGGATCCTGGCAGGTGAGAAATCCGAACTTACCTCTCGTGCAAATATCCGCTCCCTGACCCGCTGATATTCCTCCTCTCGCTCTTCTATGGATTTGCTCCTTCTCCCATCCTGCAAGGGGAGTCTGATCTGAAGGGACAAACACAGCTCAGGGGTCAGCAGTTGCCAGCGGGAGCAGTCAGCTGCTGGGAATTTTGGGTGGGATGTGGATTAGGTGTCTGGATTCTGTGATCCTTTGGACCCATCTTCGGGGCACCTGTGTCCAGGGATGAACATCCCAGAGGTGGCAGGATGTTCATTATTCCTGGACATCCATCCACCTCCTGCCCCAAGCACAGCCACCCTGCCTGAGCCAGAGGTCAGAATATCACCAGAGCTTGTTCCCGGGGGGAAAGCTAAGGGTCATTTTTTTGGAGTGTGTATAAATTTCCTGTTCCCTCCTCTTCCTTCATGGATTCTGTGCTCCATGGGCAGCCACACTCCCGAGTGCCACTGCAGGGAAATCAAAACTGGGATTGACTGCAACACCCAACTTCTCATCCTGACTGGAATTCAGGAACAGGTCCCAGAGCACAGGACAGCGCTGGGGCGATGTGGCTTTGGGTTTAGATGGGATATTGGGGAAAAATTCCATCCTGTGAGGATGGGGAGGGCCCAGAGAAGCTGTGGCTGCTCCTGGATCCCTGGAAGTGTCCAAGGCCAGACCTTGGAGCAGCCTGGGATAGTGGAAGGTGGCCCTGCCCATGGCAGGGGTGGAACTGGATGAGCTTTAAGGTCTTTTCCAACCCAAACCATTCCACGTTTCTCTGAAGATGGGAGCTACAAGAGCCCTGGGGAAGGGCACCACTCATGGCAAGCCCCAGGAAGAGAGGGGAGAAAGACATTTGGCAACACTCAGCTGAGGGGTACTCCCAAAAGGCTTCGCCTTAAAACCTGGCCTAGCCTGCAGCTGATTTCAGGGTTTGGAGAAATCCACCCATAGAACCCACACCAATTCTTCATCCATTTCCATAGTATTTGGAGAAGTTTTCATGGAATTCAGATGCTGCCGCTTGGGTGGAGTGGGAGTTTCTATTAAATGTTAATTCAGGAAACTCAAGGGAATTTTGGAGGTATTCTGGTCTCGTGACCACTCACTTTGGACTTTCCCAAAGGCTGCCCCACTGCCACCCCTCACCTGGTTATCATCCCGATCCATGCTGGTGTCATCCCGTTTTAGGATAAACCTCTGCGGGAACTCTGCATTCTTCTCATCCTTGATGTGCTCGGAGAACCTCTGCTCGGGGCTGCAGGAAAACCAGCCCTGGTTAGGAGGGGAAAACAGGCCCAGAGCATGCCAAGGTGTGTGTTGTGGGAAATCTTGGCTCTGGCTGACGGCAACAAGTGCTCCTGAGCCTTCTCCAGGACTATGGAGAGACAGGGAAGGGAAAGATTCTTCCCTATTCCTTCATTCCATGACTCTGATTCTTCTGGAGAGGGATCTCCCCTTCTTATGAGGCAAAAATAAATTGTGGTGTGGAACCCATCCTGCTATGGAGCATTCCTGGGCTGTGGGGATGGGAAAGGAGAAAGGAAAGGGGAAAGGAAAGGAAAAAGGAAAGGGGAAAAGGAAAGGGGAAAAGGAAAGGGGAAAGAGGAAAAGGAAAGGGGAAAAGGAAAGGAGAAAGGAAAGGAGAAAGGAAAGGAGAAAAGGAAAGGAGAAAGGAAAGGAGAAAAGGAAA
>VZRL01001453.1:0-22551 GCA_013397895.1 Origma solitaria | reverse complement strand
GGAAAGGAAAGGAAAGGAAAGGAAAGGAAAGGAAAGGAAAGGAAAGGAAAGGAACCTTACATTCGTGTGTTACTGGTCTTGTTGATGATCACGGCCTTCCCAGTCTGATCCACATTGTGATCCATCCCGAAATAGGCTGCGACTCGGTGGAGCAGCATCCGGTGGTACGAGGTCATCTGGGGGAACTTCTTGAACTGATTGCTGGGAAGAGGAAAAAGGGTTAGAATTCCAAGCAATCAGTCACATCAGGATGTCCCAAGGACATTCCCTCCTCCCCTGAGGGCCCAAATTCCTAAACTCTACATTACAAAACCTCCCTTGCTTGACACAAACTCCAAGACCACTTACTTGTTATCACTAATGAACTCCAGAATCTCCTGTTCCAACTTGAGCAGCATCATTCTATCCCTGTCAAGACAAAAGAAAGGAAAAGGCCACTTTAGGGACAGTGGAATAGCTTTCCCTGCTCCCAAGCCCTCTCCTGCAGCAGAAAAAGTCACAAACTCCCAGAGCAGGTGACACCATTGACCTGATTTCACACATTCATCATGGGAAATGGGCTAAAAAACTCCCTACTTTTCAAATACACTAAATCAATCACCAGATTTTCTCCAGTTTAAGGTTGTTTTGCTAACAGTGCTTGGCTTTGGAACGCCTGAATCCCTGCTCTGCTGGAAGCTCCACTGGTGGAGCTCCAGCTTTGCTATTCCCATGCCAGCCTTTCCCTCAATTCCACTGATTATTCCCACAGGCTTCCTTTACAGGCTGATTTTTGACAATCAGTTACAGAAAAGGGTTTAAAGCAATCAAAATTATTTCTTCCCATTCAAACGAATTATTTGTCCCTCTCTCTCTCCATCACACATGATTCCATGTTTGGAATCAGACAGGATATAAAATTCCAATCGTGTTTTTTTGTTTCTACACCATCCCAGCTCTGGTAACTCCTGGAATTCCAAAGAGGAAAATATAAAAAGGAAAATACAAACACACTTGTAGGTGCTGCAATTCCCCAGGATACAGGAACACCCACGGACAGGGACACACAGACCCCAGAGGCGTCAGTGACCCCCTCCACCACCCCTCGAGGGAGTTGTTTTACTGAGCAGGACCTACCGTGGGTTTTTTTTCAGTGTATTTACTAAAAATTCATGCAAATCTATTCCAGTGGAGTCTGTGTATTCCTGGCTGGAATCTGAAAAAACAACAAGGGCAGCGGAACAAATTAACAAATCACTGAAACAGCACAGAGGGAAGGGAAGGGAGAAGGAGGAAGGGGAAAGGAAAGGGCACGAGGATGATGTTCCCACATTTCCCAGTCTAACCCAGGATTAAGAACCCTTTTCCCAGGCCAGCAGGACCCACACACCCAGAAAGGTTTGTGGAAGGACACTTTAGTCCCAAGACCAAGCCTTGGACACACTCTGGACACTCTGTGCTGTCCTTGCAGGTGTATATTCCATACTTTGGTCCAAGCAACTTCGGCCTTACAATCCTTAAATCCTGCAGGCCCTGGAAACTCTCCCTGGCCTGTGTTTCCCCTCTTCCCACACCTTTTTTAATTTAAAAATAATTGCAGAATAGAGCAATGAAACTGAATCAGCACCGGTGCAGAGCTGCCCTATGAGGATTTTGGGTGGAATTTGTTCCCCAGATCCACTGTGTCTCTTTTAGCCATTTTTATGCCCCAGGAACCTGTGAGTCTGTGGGGAATGTGTCAGCCTGGAGAATCCCTCCCTCCCTTTCTCCATGCTCTGCTCTGGAAGGATGTGGATGAACCATGAACCATCCGTGGAAGTGTCCAAGGCCAGGCTGGACAGGGCTCGGAGCACCCTGGGACAGTGAGAGCTGTGGCAGGAAGTGGAATGGGATGAGTCTCAACCTGGAGAAGGATCCAGGGAGACTTCAGACCCCTTCCAGATCCTAAAGGGGCTCCAGGAGAGCTGGAGAGGGACTTGGGACAAGGGATGGAAGGACAGGACACAGGGAATGGCTTTCCACTGCCAGAAGGCAGGGATAGATGGGATTTTGGGAAGGAATTCCTCCCTGTGAGGGTGGGGAGGACGTGGAATGGATTTCCCAGAGCAGCTGTGGCTGCCCCTGGATCCCTGGAAGTGTCCAAGGCCAGGCTGGACAGGGCTTGGAGCAGCCTGGGACAGTGGAAGGTGTGCCTGCCCATGGCAGGGGTGGGATGGGATGAGCTTTAAGCTCCCTTCCCACCCAAACCATTCCAGGATTCCAAAATATTATCAACGCCACAGCCCTGCACAGACCACCAAACCCCTGTCCAAGACCTGCCCCACTTCCAGAGGATTCTCAGAGCAGGTGAGCAGCACCTGTCCAGTTCAAACCAGCACCTGACCTCGAGAGAGCATCTTCCTTGGTGTTTTTTCTTTATTCTTGTCTTTTTCTTCTTTCTCCACCCCATCTTTCGTGGATTTCTCCTCTTCCTTGTCAGAGGGGCAGCTCACATGCAGCTGGATGATGTCCTGGGACAAAACAAAGGAGGCTGAAGTCCCCTGGATGTTCCCTGAGCCACAGCCACGGCTGGAGAAGCACCACAGGAAGGTGTCAGCCAGCTCTTGTGGGAATTTCTTGGCTCCCCAAGGCACAGGAGAGCAAGATACGGATCATTTCTAGCAAGACATGGATTTCCTGGCCTTCCACACTCCCAAATTTGTCTCATTCTGGGCCTACCTGAGACTCCAGCAGCCCATCCACAAAGGGGCCCGAGGATTCCTCACACACAGCCAAACTCCTGACCAGTTTAAGCTTTGAGTTAGACTGAAAAAGGTAAAGAAAAAGAATGGTTATGACACCTCAGCCAAAGCACACACCTGAATTCCTGCAGCTGCATTCTCATGGCACCTGCGCAGCCATTCCCAATTAAACTGCTCCACAAGAGGGATATTCCCCTCAATATAAAACATTCAATGACTTGGAATCCCTGAACAATGAGTTATTTTATTCCTTCAGCCTTTGAACCAAATTTTACATGAGAATTTCCCTGCCTTAATTCCTGCATTCCCTGACTTCCAGACAGATCCATTCCAGTCTTTATCCTGTTAGAAAGGAGCACTTGTGCAGGAAATTCCTGTCCTGAACCATTATCTGCTGCTTCTGGAGATGAGAAAGGCTCAGGACTCAGCTCAGAACAGCCAAAGGACATTGGGATGTCAGCAGAGCTCCTACCTTGGCTCTTTTCCTGGCATGTCCATGACTTGATGTTCGCTTCTGTGGAGAGAGAAAAGGCGAGAAGCTTAACCTGGACGTTTTCTACTTCCAGGGGTCATGACAGAGACACTGCTGCTCTGTCTGGAGAGCCACCGAGTCACCTGTAGCCCAAAAATCTCCCCCACTCCATTCCAAAGTGCTCTCCCTGCACAGCTCCGGGTCTGCCCATGCAGCTGTGAGCACATCTGGCAGATGTGCCAGCTGGAACGGCAGCAGCAGCCAGCAGGCAGCTGAGGGTGGGAACTGCTTCAAGCTCCACAAGGAGCCAAAAGCACAGGTGGCAGGAGAGCAGAGCAGTGGGAATGAGTCCCAGCGCCCGCGAATGATGCTTGCACAGAGGTTTTTTTCCTTATTGAAATGAAATCCCAAAACATTCCCGTCCTATTTTTAACTGAAGCGCAGCAATAGTCGAGCAGCATTCCTGAAACCAAGCTCTCCCTGGATGCCTTCACTTGACATGAAGTCATTAACTCATCCTTAGATCAAAGAAAGGAGCAGGAGGGAGGTGACAGCCCTGGCACCAGAACCTGGGGACGGAGCACGAGCATCCCCAGGGAATATTTCAGTTATTCCACTCCCAGGCTCAGGGAATATTTCAATCGCTCTGGCCAGGAGAGATTCAGCTAAAGAGGAAGGGAGCAGGCTGGGAAGGCTGCACAGTGGGGTGTCCCTGTGGAAAATGGGATCCTTTGGGAAGGGATGGGAGCAGCAGGTGAGGGCCCAGCTCTCCCCACCCACACTCACCTGAGATTCCTGGCGCACGCTGACCTCCTCCCCCCCATCCTTCTCCACCTCCTCCTTGCTTGGCGACCTGGATACATATTTGGTTTTGTTCACAGATTCCTCAACCACCTTTTTTTCTGATTCCTTCATAATTTCCAGGGACTCCTGTGCCGTGTTGCTGTTGGACATCTTCAGAGCCCTCCGACGCAGCGAGGGGCACCTGCAGGACAGGGGACAAGGGACAGGGACAGCTCAGGGGGTGCACAGAGGTTCTCTCTGGACACAAAGTGTTCCACATCAGGTTGTAACTTCCTTGGAACGCAGAGATCCCAAACCAAGCACTCAGATCGAGCCCACCCAACTCATCCCTGGGTGCAGCCCCAGCTCGAGGGGACCTGGCAGGAGCTCTGTGGTTCTCACCAGGATTTTGGAGCCACCAGGGCTGGGCACAGTCCCTGAAGTAGACAGAGTAAGTGATGGAGAGGGAGACTGAGGGCAGCTCTAAACAAGCAAATACCCCACAGGTGAAATGAATTCCAGCAACCAGAGCTGTGCTCTGCCCCAGGGCAAACCACCACCAAAAATCTGCATTTCCCCAAATCCCAGCCCAGCTGTTTCTGGAATTACTCAAACCTTCAGTGAGAAAGTAGCCTTGTACCCCAAACATGTTCTGTGAGAAAAGGCAACCCCGAGATCTCCTCTTCTTCTGATCAGACACTTCAGGAAAAGTCGGACATTAAGACAAAAATTCCGGATAAAGTTGCATTTAATTGCTTCCCTTTGATTAGCAAGAACCAGGCCTGGCACAGGTTGCCCAGAGAAGCTGTGGCTGCCCATCACTGGTCCAAGACCAGCTTGGACAGGGCTTGGAGCACCCTGGGACAGTGGAAGGTGTCCCTACCCATGGCAGGGGGTGGCACTGGGTGGGCTTTTAAGGTCCCTCCCAACCCAAACCATTCCACGATTTTATGATTCCAATCACCGAGAGTCTGAGCAAGGACTAAACCAGCTCCACGTGGATGTGGCACTGAGAAACACCTCTGGAGGGACAAGCTTCCAAAAAGAAAATGGGAGCCTAAATCTGAGCAAGGCTCAAACAAAACCCCGCGTAGCAGAAAATGTATCTGATGTTTAACAACTCATTTTCAATTCCTTTGGCGGAACGTGGCAGAAACAAAGTCAGACCTCAAGGAGATTTATCGACTTCTGACTCTGCACGGGAACAGCTGATATTCCTGGACTATTCCCCTTTAATTTGTGGAGCTGCTGAACACAAAATGTGTGTTTGACATTTATGCAGTTCCTGGAATTGGTTCCAGACACAGAAAGCAGGAGAATGCAGTGAACTGCCTCTGTTTCATGGATTCTTGTGGGGGTTTGTGACAAATTTGCTAAGACAGGGAGGGCAGGTGCCCTGGGGTGACTGGAAAATGCCACATCCAGGGGGAGAATGGGACAGGACTGACACAGGGTGGCAGCTCGGCCACCTCAGCTCCCTGCACTCCATCACCACCTGCCAGTCCAGAACCACAGATGGGACAACCAGGAAAGGGAAAACTTACTTAACTCAAGGTTAAGCAGCACTCTAAGTGGGTGGGAAAAAAAAATTCATTGGGAAAAAGTGCAGGGAAAGCATCCATCCTCCAGCTGCAAGGGCCTGTCCTCACCCCAGCAGGCTGATATCCAGCAGGGGTGTTCCCAGGGATGCTGCACAGGGTGACGAGCCCCACACGAGGGAATCCCACGCTGCTCCGACAGGAATTAGGTCACGAAGGGAAAAGGGAACACTTGTCTGATGTGCCTCATTCGTGGGAGGATTGTGCAGGGGGTGAAGGTGGCAAACTCTGCCTCTCCCCGCCCCAAAACATTCCACGCTGGAGGAAACTGCTCCGGGCTCATGCCCAGGCTGGGGGCTTAAACATTCCAAGAGGATCTGGAGCAGATTTGGGGAAGGGAGGGAGGAGGCAGCACCGGAACTGCACACATGACACTTAAATAAAGGAGCAGGTTTTGTACAGCTCATTCCCCTTGCACCACCCACCTTCCAACAAGTTTTCCCCCCAAGCCAAACATCTCAGCCAAATTTAAGAAGGATAACAGGATCTTTTCCTATCACGCTGCAATGTAACTTCAGCATCACACAGAGAGTATTATCAGATTTCCCAGAAAAGACAACTCAGAGCCACAGAACTGACATTTATCAGCTGCCCCCTCCTGTTACAGCTTCCGTCCCTGCCAGCCAGCCTCCAGGACATTTCTCTGCATACAGAATTCAGGGAAGAGCTGTGCACTGCTGCTTTCCAGAGGAGGATTCCTTGCGGGATGAATGAATCAGCCCCGCTCCCTCGGGCAGCCGTGGGATGCAGCGAGGGGGTGGCAGACACGAGTGACGGTGACAGACAGGGTTTGTGGAGAGTGTGGAAGTTCAGGGGACTCGGGGGGGTGGGTGGCATCGAGCTGGGCCTTGGGAGATAAAAAATCACACGGATGCAACACAAAATCTGTGTCAGAAAGAGAACGAAACAAAGGTGGGAGAAGGTGGAAGGGAGGAGGTGGGTGAGGTGTTGTTGCTGTTTTGGTTTGGGGATGGGGATTGGCAAAGCAAATGGGCCAGTGACAGCAGTGACTGGGCATACTGGGAATGCTGGCCAAGGGCCAGGGAGTCGGGACACATTTACATCCTCCTCCTCACTCCAGAAAGGAACACGGAATTCCACCTCTGCTGCCTTCTTGCCACCCGCAGTTTGCAGCTGCCGAGCCCCGGGAATGCTGCAGCAGCAGCTCCTGGTTGGGCAGGGAATAAAAGCAAGAAAGTTCTGCATTTCCAGTTCAGATGGATCCGGCAGCAAATCTGGAAAAGGCAGGAAGCTCCTGCTAAATAAACTCTCTTCCTGGCCTTGTTTCTCAGGGAACAGACCCGCTCCTGAGCTAAATGAGGGTGCAAAGGAGACATATGGCTGCCGGGTGCAGCTGCCCACACACAGCTCCGGTGGTGCAGCAGGATGGAGGGATCTGAGGTGGGGATGGAGGGATCTGAGGTGCCTCAGCCTCTACCTTTCAGGTTTCAGGGCTGAGGAAATGGGTGCTGAAGGAGGGGATTGTCCTGCCCTGCTCTGGGGCAGCCTCACCTCGAGTCCTGTGGGGGCAGTTTTGGGTACCACAATGTAAGAAGCTGTTGGGGAGCATCCAAAAGAAAGACATGGAGATAGGGAAGGATCTGGAAGGGCCATACAAGTGAGGGCACTTGGCTTCTTCATCCCGATCTCAGCTTCCTCATGAGCACCAATTGCTGCTCTCTGGTGACCCAGGACTCAAGGGAACAGCTGGAGCTGTGCCAGGGGAGGTTTAGGTTGGATATCAGGAAAAAGTTTTCCCCCAGAGGGTGGTGGGGCACTGAACAGGCCCCACAGGGAATGGACCTGGCCCAAAGGCTGCCAGAGCTCCAGGAGCGTTTGGACAATGCTCTCCGTCACAGGGTGGGACTGTTGGGGTGTCTGTGCAGGGCTGGGAGTTGGACTCAACGATCCTTGGGGTCCCTTGCAAATCAGGACATTCCATGATTCCAGCTGGGCTGTCAGTGCTACAGCATTCCCACCTAGCTTCCAAGACAAGACTCCTGACTCCCTTCCCTCCATTTCCCTTGGTTATTAACCAGGTCTGGTTCGCCTTTCCCAGACTCACTCCCCAGGACATTCAACAGGGCCGCGTTCCCACAGCGGGGATGGGACAGAACGGCCTTTACAGTCCCTCCCAGCCCAAAGCATTCCATGATTTCCCCAGCACGGCAGTGTTCCCCTCTGCCGGTGTTTGGGGGCAGCAGCACCCACCACCCACCACCCATCACCGCCCTCCCGCTGGGTACCAGTGATGCTCTGGCGAGCAATTCGCTGATTGGCTGCCCGGCGGCCAATGGGGAGCCGAGCTCCATGGCAACGGGCCCTGTCGCCAGGAGCAACAGGGCGGGGGTGACTCAGGTCCTCCCTCCCCAGCGCGGCAGAGGCTGCAGGAAAGGCTTCGCACAGGAAAAAGTGGAGGCGGTGGGGTGGGGAGGGGGCTGCGACTCCAGGTACGAAGCCCCTCAGGCTCTGCCGGGCCCTCTCCGTGCCCAGGGATCATCCCAGCGGCTCCTCCTCGGCCAGGGAAGAGCGGCTGGGACGATCCTGGCAATCGGGGGCACCTGCCAGGTGCAACAAGAGGCTGGGATGGAGGGATTTGTTAATGCAACCAAAGCTCCTGAAATATGTCCATCCTGGGCTCCACTCAGGCAAAACATCACAGCTGCCCGGGGCAGCCCCAGCACCCCAGGAAAAGCCTGCAGGCTCGGCTGGAATTCCGACAGCTAAAGAGCTTTTGGAGCTCTCTGCCCTACCCTCCTGCCGGAGAAAGCAGTGCCCAGTCAGGTAACAGCTCCCACTAGGACAAGCACCTGGTTCAGTGAGAAACCCCAAAACCAGCAGCACTCATAAACTCCAGCTTCAAAGCCACTTCTCCTGAATTTTCTCCTTTTTCCTTATTATCAGTTGGAGAGGGATTTGATTCCTCCCTACCTTAGAGTTCCTACAAAACTCAGCAAAATTCCCCACAGGAGGCCAGACGTCTTTGCCTGCATAGTTCCCGTGCTTAGTCATTGCTTTAAATCCTAATCTCCACCCCCACATGACATCAAATTCTGAAATTATGATGCAGATGGAAAGGTTTGACTCCAGGTGAAAAGGGGGGAAATAACCTTATGTGAAAAAGAAGAGAGGAAATGCAGGTGAGTCCGACTGAATTCTGGAAAATCAGGAGGTTTCCTTGTGGAAAACATCTCCAAGCACAACATAATTACAGGGAGAGTAAAATACTCTGATATTTTGTTACCTCCCTCCATCAAGGTAAGGACTAAACTCAGGAGAGGTTTCAACTTATTCCCACTGTATTCCAGGAGCATGCCCAGTATCAGGACTGCCAAAATCATTTCCATGTGACACCCAGGAATCACATAAAAGTGCATAAAAGTTTTATAAACATCAATATTTCTTCTTTTAGGCAGAAATTCCTCCCTGTGAGGGTGGGGAGACCCCGGCACAGGGTGCCCAGAGAAGCTATGGATCCCTGGAAGTGTCCAAGGCCAGGTTGGAGCAATGTGGTTTAGTGGAAGGTGTCCCTCCATGGCAAGGGGGTGGAAGGAGATGAGCTTTAAGGTCCCTTCCCACCCAAACCACTCCATGATTCCATATTCAGGTCCTTTCTTTCACTTTCCTCACCTTTCAAGCCCTCTCATGTCCCACCTGGGCACACCTGAGCCACAGCCCCAGCTGTTCTTTGCTGCTCTCCAGCACTTCTGGGTACTAAAATCTCTTAAATACTCTGACCTGGATGTGAAAACTTTGCTTACACCTAATTTCCACATGTGGAGAAGGAAACACAGAGAATTCCTGCTACAATTAGCTTGTGCCACAGCTCTACATGTCCCAGACAGTGACAGGTTAACACTGCGAGAAAGGAACCTGCTGCACAAACAGCCCAGGAGTTAAATGGTCCTAAGGAACATTTCCCTAAGGAAAGTGGGATTAAACAGTTTTAATTCCAAGAACCTGGAGCTCCCAGCACCAAGGGCCACTCTCAGCCCTGCTCTCCCCTTGGGTAGGAAAACGGACATTATCGGTTTGATGTTAAAAAGAAAGGAAACAGTGATCCTGTTGTTTTTTTTCCTTTGATTTTTGGGAGCTGCTCCAGGCTGAGCAATAACTTTCTCACCCCTCTGGGGGAGGAAAAAAGCCCAAAACCAACACCAAAAAAACCCCTGAACCCAGAACAGTTAAAAAGTGAAAGATCATCAGTGACACAGCCCTGGAGAACGAAGGGTTTCCTGCAGAAGGAAGTGCTGCTCCCAATGCAGCACTGAAGGTTTGTGGACAGTTCCTGAGGGTTCCTGGGCAGAACTATGGGAGAGAGGAAAGAAATCCAGGATGAGAATCCCCTGTCAGAGCTGCCTGCTCCATTTCACACCACTTCCCACTTCCTCATCACGAGCTATTCCTGTATGCATCCAAAGAGCAGGGAACTGCTCTGGTGACGTCAAAGCAGTTTCCCAGCAACAATTAATGAGGGCTGTCCACCACAGGGGTTTCCTGAAAAGCGAGCAAGGAATTATCCACCTACTTTCGACAGTGTCAGGATGCAATAGGACAGCATTGAACAGGGATTTCTGTTAACCCTTCCGTGGCTCAGCGGGAATCCCTGGTTCAGCTCCCACCAACACACCCCCGATTGTTTCAGAGAACCCCGAGCAGAATTCCTTCCATCTGAGCCCATCCATAATGAGGTACCTGTGCTTGAGGTACCAACCAGGCTCAGGAAAACATGGAAAAGAGTTTTTCTCCTGCTGGCACCCGTGCTGAGCCTGCACCAGGCAGGAGCATTAAAAATCTGGATGAGGGAACAAGGAATTCCCTCATCTCCCCAAGCTGACCCGGCTGGCAAAGCACATCCCACTTTGTTTATCAGCCCCAGAGCACCCCAGCTAGCAGAAAACCTCCATGGGAGGAAGGCACAAGGCAGGAAGGTTATCTGTATCCCTCCTCCTGCTGCTCCTGCTTTTCCCCACACAGAGGACATGGAATCACACATCACAGAGGGGGACACGGCAGACACTGGATGTTCTCATGGGGGGATGCAGAAATGGGTCTGAACATAGAAAAAAAAGGGGAAATAATGATTCAAAGAAAAAACTCAACTTTATCTGCTGGCTGCCAGCGGCAAAAGTTGGGATTGAGTGTGAAATCTGAGGAGACTGAGGAGCAGGTAGAGAGATCATGAGATCCCAAAGTACAGTAACCACAAGCTCAATCCCAGGAAAAGCAGCTCCCAGTATGAAGAGAGCATAACTTCTTGGGTGTTAGGCAAAACTGAGAGATGGACATGTGTGAGGAGGGGGAAAAGTCAATCCAACCTCCTGATTCCACTGAACTCAACTCAGTGAGAGGTTTAAATTAATTTTAAAATGGGGTTAATGTATCAGTGAGCACAAGCACTGTCCTACAGAACACCAAATTGCATAAGCCACCCTGAAAACGTCATATGGCACACAGCCAACTGAGTAGCCAACATTCCCCATCAACTAGCCATCTCCAAATAACTAAATCCGTTAAAATATAACCCAGCAAAAGAGCTGGGAAGGTTCTGCCTTTGAAAAACAAAAGGAATTACCCAGGAGCAAGCTGCAGACGCTTGGAGCACAAGGAGATTCCATGATGCTGTCAGGGGAACTCCTTAATGACATGGCAGAGCACAGGATGCCGACCGGGGATTCCCTCTCTCCGTAGGTGCATCCCCGGCAGCACAAAAGGAGGAAGAGGAGAGCTCATCTCACGCTCCCAAGTCCTGACTGGGATCCCAGAGCCACATATTTATTTAGTCCAGCTCCATTTTAAATTAACCCCATCCCAGCAGCAGAAATCCTGGCACTTACCAACTGGAGAGGGACACTGTCAGGTCCCCATCCCTGAAATATTCGCCCGTATTTACGCCGCATTTTGCACCGGGGAGGGGAAAAGTCTGATCAATCTTTCTTTTCTCAAGCCCCAAACAATTAAAACCTCATTCTAAAAATAAACTCACCGTGGTGGTTCTGCACTCTGAGCACGTCAGCTGTTTCCCGATTTCAACGGAGACTCCATGGCCATGACCAGTTCAAGAGGAATTCTGCCAAGATAATATCGCTCCCGGGAAGCCCCCGCCAGCTCTCCCGAATAAAACGCTCGCGATCTTTGCGGCTGCTCCGGCGAGCTCGGGGCTCTGACAAGCGGCTCGGCAGCGGAGCAGATCCCAGCTGTTCCCGGGGATGTCAGCACAGCTCTGCCAATAGCCACATCCACACCCCCCTCCTGCTCTCCTGCAAATCTTCAATGGAGCTGCCTCCGCGCAGCCCGAGACGCCGTTAAAGACGCAGCATCCGTCCCCTGCCAGCCCCGGAGGCACAAGGGAAGGGACCTGGGGGTCCTGGTGGATGGGGAGTTGGATGTGAGTCAGCAGCGTGTCCTGGAGCCAGCAGGGTCACCACATCCTGGGGGCAGCAGGTCCAGCATCATTGGGCAGTGAGGGAGGGGATTGTGCCACTCTGCTCTGCTCTGGGGCAGCCTCAGCTCCAGTCCTGAGGGCAGTTTGGGCACCAAAATAGGAAAAAGACTTAAAGATATCGGAGAGTCAGCTGGAGGAGACTGAGGGGAGACTTCTCAGAGGCTGCAGTTGCAGTGTCTGCTCTGTGACCAGGGACAGGGCCCTAGGGAATGGCTGGAGCTGTGCCAGGGGAGGGTTAGGTTGGAGATCAGGGAAAGGTTTTCCCCCAGAGGGTGGTGGGGCACTGAACAGACCCCCCAGGGAATGGTCACAGCCCAAAGGTTGCCAGAGCTCCGGGAGAGTTTGGACAACACTCTCAGGCACAGGGTGGGATTGTTGGGGTGACCTGTGCAGGGCTCAACGATCCTTGGGGGTCCCTTCCTACCCAGGATCCTCCATGATTCCATAAAAGAAAGGATGGCAGATACCACCCAAGACATCAGCAGCCTCCAGAAGGATTCGCATGCATGGAGAGCACCCAGCACAGCACCCCACACCTGCCCAGGTAGGTCACAGCCAGCCTTGCTTTGCTCCTGTCACTGCTCCCATAACTCTTCTGAGGGATCACTTTGTTAATGGTTTCATTTCAATTCAGTTATTTGTTTTTCTCGCTCATTTATTGGTGATTAAATGTGGAGAGATAGAAAACAAGAAATGCAAATGGCCCCAGGGAAGCTTGAAACCTTTCACTTGCTTGAGTTTTCCCCAGAAAGAGTTTTTCCACCCCAGACCTGGCAAATCTGCAGGCACAGAGGCCACAGACAAGTCTCCTCTCCACATCTCATGGATAGAAAATGGGAGAGAAAGGAATTATGAGGGATAAGAAGACCAAAGTCACCCACAATGCTATTACAGTGTCAAAGGTCTCAATTAATCAATCCCCACCTTGGCCAAACGCAAAGGCTCCAGGGATGCTGTACAAGATTTTCCCATCAGAAGGTGCAAGGAAGACAGATCCAAAGGATCCAAGTTCCTTTTATGTCTCCCATTTCTGGGCACTTCAAGTTTTTTTCCTCTGAATTCTGCAAAGAACTTTTACAATGAAGGTACTTGGACAAGAAAATCAAACCGTGATCTCACAGGCTCTGAGAAATGGGCACCAGTGCCTGAGCAGGCTGAGGGCTTCAGCTGAGCTCCATCTAAGGAGGATGAGAGGCCTCAGCTGAGCTCAGTCTAAGGAGGATGAGGGGCTTCAGCTGAGCTCAGTCTAAGGAGGATGAGAGGCTTCAGCTGAGTTCAGTCTAAGGAGGATGAGAGGCTTCAGCTGAGTTCAGTCTAAGGAGGATGAGGGGCTTCAGCTGAGCTCAGTCTAAGGAGGATGAGAGGCTTCAGCTGAGTTCAGTCTAAGGAGGATGAGGGGCTTCAGCTGAGCTCAGTCTAAGGAGGATGAGAGGCCTCAGCTGAGTTCAGGGTGAGGAGGATGAGGGGCCTCAGCTGAGCTCAGTCTAAGGAGGATGAGAGGCTTCAGCTGAGTTCAGGGTGAGGAGGACGTTGGGCTTCAGCTGAGCTCAGTCTAAGGAGGATGAGGGGCTTCAGCTGAGCTCAGAGTGAGGAGGACAAGGAGTCTCAGCTGAGCTCAGTCTAAGGAGGACAAGGAGTCTCAGCTGAGCTCAGGTTCTGCTGCTGCACAGGAGCTCCAGAGGCAGCGACTGCGGTTGCAGGAGCCCCAGGGTTGCTCGGCAGGAGCCAGGGCCCGGCAGCGCGTGCTCAGAGTGACTCCCTGTGGCAGCCCCGCCAGCAGGATCCAGCCAAATAGCTCAGCATCAGCTTTTACCCCCTTTTTATTTCATCTCTTTGGGGGCTGATTATTCCTGGCACCCAGGAGTAGGGCCCTGGAGTGTGAAACCTGGAGTTCTGAGCCCTAAAGCAGCTCCAGGAGATACTTTGCAAGTGAAGAAGTGGCAGAAAGGAGCAGAGGAAGCATTCCCAGGGCAAGGATCACTGCTCTGCACAGAGCCTTCAAATTCCCCCAAATCCAGTGAAGCCAACAGCTTTATTTTGCTAAGGAGTATCCTGTGGTCAGAAGCAGCCTCAGGATCATTAAGGATGCATGCAGTGGCAGGATCAGTGCTGCACAGGGAGAAAACTCGGCCAGATCTCGCTGTTTTCAAAGAATGTCCCATTGGCTTCACACCCTCTGTCGAGGCCCCACAGGCTGTGGTTAAAGGAGGAAGACAAGCAGCTCCATGAGAGCCTGCAGACCTGATCTCTGGCATTTGGGCAGGTGGATCAGCAGATTTTGGAATGTGAAAGCCTCCAGCCTCAGGACAGGAGCACCTGCCCCAGACAGCACAGGTGCAGTCTCCTGCAGGCTCATCCAGCTCTTCCCAAAATCCCTGTCCATCACTGCGAGCTGGCAGCATTTCATCCTCACGGAGCACAGTGCGTGTGAGAGGATTTCCTGAGCTGCAGCCCTGTCCTTACATGGGAGACAGCAAATCCTGGCTGGAAGGAGGAGGAGGAGGAAGAGTGAATCAGCCCCAGCAGTCTGGACAAGGCCCCACGGAGCAGGTTCCTGCCTCTCAGCTCTGGAATTGCAGCCACACAGCGAAACTGGGTCAGGGAAAGCAGGGACGGGAAGGATGTAGCAGTTCCAGGTATTGCCGGTGCTCCCGGCTGGCAGGGAAGCTTCCAGTGCCCAACAGCCACATCGAGGAGGAAACAAAGGGAAAAGCAACAAGACATTCCCTCACAGACACGTATGGATGAGACCAGGCTCTCCCAGCCCAGCTTCCATGGAGAGGAGACATGTCAGTTAGGAAGTGGATAAATTCCACTGGAAAGGGGAAAAGTCGGGACTTGTGACACTAAATCAGTGGGGTGGCACTGGTGCGTGTCCCCACCAGCAGCCAGGACTGGGATCTCCCAGAGACAGACAGTGACTGGAAAGGGAGAAGAGCTTTGCCAAGAGAATTCCACGCATCCCTGTATCCACCCCAGAGCAGAGAACTCCCTGTCCCCTCGGAAAGGGGGAAAGCCCCAAATCTGTGACAGGCTCATGTCTCACTCCTGCCAGCCTCAGCCCCCAGAGCACCATGGGCAGGAGGGAGAGGAAAATCCTCACAGATGTTCTTTGGGATGGAGCTGACCTTGCTCAGGATCCAGCAGCAGCCATTCCCAGCATTAATTACTGGAACGCACAGGTAGAGCCACGCTCCAGCCAGCATCTGCTTCCAAGGACACGAGGAGCACACGGACTGCAGGGAAGAGCTGGAGATGGAGAGGCTGCCTGGGGTGACTCAACGTCAGGTGCTGCCAGGTGCCGCCAGCAGCCGAGCGCAGGGATCAGCGAGGACACCGAACTCCTGGACAGACACCACAGACCACATGGCCACTCAAAGACCTTCCCAAGTCCTCCACGCCCACAGTCTGATTCCGTGTTTTCCACGGCACGTGCGTGGAGGTGACACCTCCTGGGTTGGAATCGCTCTCCAGGCAGTACAAAGAATTTTAATTCTCTGTTTTAAAAACGGCCTTTCCATTCAAACCTGGCTCGGCCGCATTATCACGGCAACCACTCCCTCCCTGTCTGTCCCATCACACACACAGAGATCCGGAGGGTCCAGGCCTGGCCTGTGACCCCTCGACCCCTCCAGCCCCTCTGCGAGCCGGGCCCGGCATGGTTTGACATGAACCAAATCTGTCAATGGCTCAAGACAGACACGTGGGCAGCACCAAGCAGGGAAAACGTAGCACGCTCCATTCAGCTCCAATCCCTGATAAATAATTCAGGAAGAGAAATGCCGCAATACAGAGCCCAGTAAGATTTAAAAATAGACCATGCGCCGCTCGACAGGAATGGAGGGAAGGAGAGGGGTGGCATCGACGGGAGCACGAGGGGTGCCAGCAGCCCGGGGTTGCTCCATACCCCGACCCCAGCATGCGTGGGGTCATTAAATTCCCCTTTTTAACTGGGAATTTAACCCAATTCTTGTTGACACCGCAGCAGCATTCCGGGCTGGATTCAGTCCTGGATTGGAGCCCTGCAAGGAGGCAGAGTCCCAAAAAATAAGCCCCAGCAGGAGGAAGGATGGAGGTGGGTACTGTCCCAAATCCAGCTGCCAGCAACCCAGGTACTTCCATTCAACACTTGTAACACAAGCTGCTGGACAACTGTTCCAACATTTATACCCTAAATAACACCTAAATATAGATAATATACAAAAATATATAAATATGCAATGTATCTATCAAAACCATATAAATATTATCACGCAAATGCCATTCCCAGTTAGGCAACAAGCAGGAAACTGTTGTCTCAGGATTCCATCACCCTTCCTGCATCCTAAAAAAACCCCAAAACAACCCAACTTCGTGCTACCCTAAAATATCCAACTCTCTGAACAGTGTAGGTGTCACCTGTACTTTCATGGTGGGAATTAGAACACAGAAGGGATGTAGGAAGATCATTATCCGCTCCTTCCACCTGTACAAAACACTTCCCATTCCCTATTAATTATTAATTAGCCCCGGTCAAAGGTAGAGCCCCTTTATCCCAGTTTGCCACTGGGATGCTCTAAAGGAAAAAATTAGGCTTTCCAGGTTTTGCAGGAATACTTTGCCAGATGGCTGCATTCTCCCCTCCTCTCCCAGTGTCAAAAATAGCTCCAGAAAGACACGGATTTTTCCCTGCTTCCTCGTGAGCAACGATCCCAGCTTCCCAAGGACGTGTGAGATGGGGAACTGCCACTAATAAGAAAATACAGAGCGAGTTTCTATAAGGAAAAATAAAATTGTATCATGTATAGGTAATTAAAAACCTAATAACTCTGGACTCAGAGTTATTTATTTCCACGAATATTTTGGAGTTTTCCCAACAAATATGAAAATAAATATATTGAAGACACGGCTGCAGCTACTGTGAGGAGAGACTGACAGGACACCAAAACTCCCAAAAAAGCTGCTGGTCAGTGAGGAGATGGAGGAGAAGCTCCCAACACTCCCACTAGTGGCAAGACAAGACTCCTGCGATCCAGAATCCACACAGAATCTGTCCACAGACTGTTCAGAAGCTGGGAGTACTCTAAGGATGACAGGGGTTGGAATGAGATGAGCTTTAAGGTCCCTCCCAACCCAAACCCAAACCATCCCGGGATTCCAAAATTCCCTGATAAAAGGGAGTTGCTCTCACCAGCCTAGCATATCCGCTGCTGAACCCTCCCAGTCACATCCTGGTGGGAAATTAAAAGATTTTTTTCTAGTTCTGGGAAGCTCTGTGCGGTCAGAATCACGCCTTGAACACACTCAAGAGTGAGGGGTTCATGTCCATCCAGGCAGTGCCGAGGAGACCAACTGCTTCCATAAATTCCAAGTTCCTGTTTGAAGGCAACAATTCTGGTCCCAGCTGAACCCTCCCAGTCACATCCTGGTGGGAAATTAAGGATTTTTCCTAGTTCTGGGAAGCTCTGTGCTGTTGGGATCGTGCCTGGAACACACTCAAGAGTGAGGGGTTCATCTCCATCCAGGCAGTGCCAAGGAGACCAACTGCTTCCACAAATTCCGAGTTCCTGTTGGAAGGGAACAATTTTGATCCCAGCCTGTTTGAAACCAACCTGGGAGTGAGCCGGGAAGGGAAAACCCCCAAATTTTCGGATACAGACATTTTTAAAGGGAGAGAGCAGGTTGAGGCTGGAGCAGTCGGAGGCAGGGCACAAACACCTCAGCATTCCCCACATTCTGGATCTTCCTTTTCCCTGCTCTCTTCTTTCCCCCCTCCACAGTCAAATTCAAAAAGGATTTGATTTTGAGCATGAAATGATTTTTGCCTTAAATGATTTGAGCCTTAAAGCTCAGGGTTGTTTGGACATAGGGAAGCAGGCAGGATGGGAAGGACACAAGCACCTCTCTGCATCCCCCACATTCCAGATCTTCATTTTCCATGTTCCCTGCTTTCCCTCCATCCAGGGTCAAATCCCAACAGGATTGGGCTCAAAGCTCGTGGTCATTTGGGTTTGGACATGGGGAAACAGGCAGGACAGGATCCTACGGGGCAGAACAGAAGCATCACTGCATTCCTCACGTTCCAGATCTTCCTCTCCTGACCACGCTCCCTCCTTTCCCCCCATCCAAGTAAAATCCCACCAGGATTGGGCTCAGAGCTCCTGGTCCTTTGCACACGGGGAAGCAGGCAGCACAGGATCCCATTTCCTCATGGAATTTCCTGCCTGAAGCCTCCCCAGAGAGGTCAGCTTCCGGGATAACACCTTCCCAAACAAAGTGGATTTTGTGTCTAAACTCAGCTCAGGAGAAATTAATTCCTCAAAGAAAAAGATGTCAAAGCAAGAGCAAAATTTAAAAACTTCATTAAAAAACCTAAACGAGCTGCTCTGCTGAGTGGGCTGGGCCTGCCCACACTCAATCATCCCCGAAATTCTCTGGGAAGCAGTGGTGACTCAGCCTGCGGCACACAGACAGCTTGTGCTCCCGATCCCGAATGGAATGGCCTCACCAGGAACCCCTCAATCCGCACACTCCCCATCCCAGAGCACGTGCTGGGGAATCCCGGAGCCACCGGGCACCAGGGAGACCCCAGAGGGTCTTCCCCCTGTGCCCACACCTCTCACCTGGGCTGCAATCCAGGTCAGGATGTCCCCCAGCTGGGGTCACTGGGATTGAAGGGAAGGTGCGAGGAAAGATGGAGGAGAGTTGGAGGGGAAGGAAACTCACTCAGGTCCTTTATGTTTGAGGTTCAACAAGTGCTAGGTCCTGCCTGGGGTCACGACAGCCCCATGGGAAGGTCCCTCCCAACCCAGAGGGGCTGGAAGCTGGGAAAGGCCCTGGGGTGCTGGTGCCAGCAGCTGGACACAAGCCCAGGTGTGCCCAGGTGGGCAAGAGGCCAATGGCACCTGAGCTGGGATTGTCCACACCACAGCCCCAGGGCAGGGACTGTCCCCCTGTGCTGGCACTGCTGAGGTCCCTCCAGTGCTGGCTCCAGTTCTGGGCCCTCATGGCCACACTGAGGGGCTGGAGCATGGCCAGAGCTGGGGAGGGGCTGGAGCAGCAGGAGAAGGGTCTGGAGAACTCCTGAGGGAGCTGGGGGGGCTCAGCCTGGAGAGAAGGAGGCTCAGGAGGGAACTTTTCCCTCTCCACAGCTCCCTGACAAGAAGTGGAGCCGGGTGGGTTCAGGATCTGCTCCCAGGGAACAACAGGACAAGAGGAAACGGCTTCAAACTGCACCAGGGGAGGTTCAGGTTGGAAATCAGGAGGAATTCATTCATGGAAAGAGTGGCCAAGCATTGTCAGGTTGTCAAGGACCATCAGGTGTGCCACTTGCTGCACAGAGTCATGGAATCACTGATGTTGGAAAAGCCCTCCAAGACCATCGAGTCCAACCTGTGACCGATTCCCACCAGAGTCCTGAGTGCCACCTCCAGTCACTCCTTGGACACCTCCAGGGATGGGGATCCACCACCTCCCAGGGCAGCCCCTTCCAATGTCTGACCACTCTTTCCATGGAAAAACTCCTCCTGATGTCCATCCTGAACCTCCCCATGTGCAGCTTGAGGTCATTGTCCCTTGTGCTGTCCTTGTTCCCTGGGAGCAGAGCCTGACCCCCACCTGGCTGCACTCTCCTGTCAGGAGCTGAGCAGAGCCAGAAGGTCTCCTCTGATCCCCCTTTTCTCCAGGCTGAGCCCCCACAGCTCCCTCAGGAGTTCTCCAGACCCTTCTCCTTGCGCTCCAGCCCCTTCCCAGACTCCCTGTCCTACTCCAGATACACTCCAGGCACCTGGAGGTCTCTGACCTCTCTAAATCTTTACCAAACACCAACGGGCACTTCCAAAATCCATCCTTGAAATGAAAGATTCAGACCAAGGGAGGAGTTGAATCACCTGTCCCATGCCTCTGTTTCCTCCCAACATCCCCTTTTCCCTGCCAGGGCTGCAACAAGCACAGAGACACCAACATCTCCTGCTCTTTATTCCCTTGAGGAATGAATCCGCTGGGAGTTCTGCCCCTGCAGCCATGGTGAGAGGCTCAGGATCATCTCAACAGGCACAAAATAATTTTAACGTGGGTTTCAACCTCTGCTGGAGCCTTTGGATCCAGCCACAAATGGGTATTTGGGAAGAATTTAAGGCAAGAAAAGCATTTTGGCACAGAAACGCAGGGGAAGCACCAAAAGCACCGAGTATTGGCAAGATCAGTTTATTTTCTCTTTAGCCAAAAAAAAAAGCCCTTTGAAAAGTCTTCAAGGTGCCAAGCTGCATTCCCTGCCTCTGGCTGCACCTCCTGCTCCAAATAACTCAGGAATAACTTAGTGAGTGACCCAAACCTGCACTGGAGTGACTGAGGTGGGAGAAGAGCTCCCAAAGCTGCTCTGAAAGTTTTGACACAGATCCCTCTGTGTTGCCTCTGGGGCAGCCACCTCCTCCTTGAAAACAATTTTAAAATAACCAATTTATTCAAATGAGCGTGGATCTGGCTCTAATTTAATATCAAATGAGATAATGAGGTGAAGAAGTGCAGAGAAAGCCACAAAGAGCAGGGCTGGGAGCGGTGTTTGCTGAGAGGGGTGGTTTAGTCACCCTCAAAGGGGTGATTTAGGCACCTTCTCCCCAAAATCGGGGGTTTGGAATAGCAGCACTGACACAACCTTAAATTTAGCAACACAAATGGCATCACAGCTATAAGGGGAACTCGACTCCAACGGGGGATCCGGTGTCACAGCCAGCAAGAGGGGTCCTGCGGAACAGCTGGAAGGAGGGATTGGACACGGATATTCTCCACTGCTCCAAGGCAGCGCTGAGCCAGAGGGGCTGCTTCTCCCACGGGAATTAACCCATCAGCACAGCAGTTTCCTTTCCCCTTCAGTTCAGTGCACCAGGCCCCTCTATTCAGGGAATCATGGAACGGTTTGGGCGGAAAAGACCTTAAAGCTCATCCAGTTCCACCCCCTACCATGGGCAGGGACATCTTCCACTGTCCCAGGTTGCTCCAAGGTCTGTCCAACCTGGCCTTGGACACTGCCAGGGATGGGGCATTCCTTCCAGTCCCTTTTCCAGCCAGGTCAGACAACCAGTGACAAAAACCAATTCCTGTGAGACTGAGCACAGCCGCCCCTTCTCCCAACACTCCAGGAATCAGCAGAATCCCAAGTCTTTAGTCCATAGTTTCCCACACACAGGGAGAACAGCCGTGTGGAGTTCCCACTCTGGACCTGGTTTGCTGCATGTTCCGCAAATATGGCCAAAAATCCACCTTGTTCTTCCCAGCACCTTTTGCCAATACTGCAGAATCACAAAAGTATTCCAGGAACAGTGATCATGGAAAAGCTCCTGTGCCCCTGAGCTCATCCATGCCGGCTTTAAGAGGATCCCTACAGCAACAGGTCACTGGGATTTGGCAGAGGTAAATCAGCTCCCAGGATTAGGAACCACCACAGAGAGATCTTGGACGCGGGGAAGGAGGTGGGGCCCACGTCAGGTTTGAGCCAAGACACCAAACTGGAAGCCAGGAATTTTAAATTCTCCAAGAGCCAAAGTGTTCAGGAATGAACAACAAGGATTCTGGGGATGTTCCTTCCTGCAACCCACCAGCTGCATCTGTTTCCATCAGGAGCTCAGAAGCACAAACTTCTACCCATTTCAAACATTGAATGAACATCAACCCACCTATGACACCTCCTGCCAGGAGAAAAAAGCAACTCTGACCCTCAGCCCAAATTTCTACACGTACCAAAAAAAACCCAAAAAAAACAAAACCAAAAAAGCTCTGGGAGGAATTAAACAGCTTCAGGGCCAGGAACATGGAAAAAGGAGCAACAAAACCACCTTCCCATGCATCCCATCAGCGCAGACCCTCTGGACCCCTCCAAACCAGCACCTTCCCACCTGTTGGGAAGTCCCAGGACTAGGAATTATTTCCAGGAAAAGCATTTCGAAGCAAAGACGTTGTCCATGAGGACATCAGAACATCGCACGGTGCTTCCCAGCCCCTGGAAGGGCCCCAGGCTTCTCTCCCACCTGTGGCTCTCGACCTCCGGAGATCCTGCGAGCCGAGCCCGGGCACTGCCGGCTCTCAGCGGATCCGCCGTGCCTCCGGTGCACGGAGCTCCCGCTCCCACGTGCTCCGCCAACGTGCCCGGGGAAGCGGCTCCACGAGACCCTCCGAGCAGCGGCACCGCAAGGCCCGGAGACCCCGCCGGGAGCCACCCCCGAGAGGGGCAGCCCCGGAGCCGGACCCCGAGAGGGGCAGCCCGGGAACCGTAATGAGAGACCCCCGAGAGGGGAGAGCAGGAACCGACCCCCGAGGGCAGGAGCCGGACCCCGCAGCGAGCGACCCCCGAGAGAGGCAGCCCCGGGCCGGATCCCGTAGCGAGCGACCCCCGAGAGGAGCAGCCCCGGGACGGGAACCACCTCCGGGAGCGCCCCGGCGGGAGCAGCCCCGGGACACGCCGCCCCCGCGGGGGAAGGACCGGGGATATCGTGGGAGGGTCCCCACGGCGGCCGCTGTCCCCCGTGCACCGCGATCGCCGCGTTGCCCCCAGCCCTGATC
>VZRL01001451.1:137204-184664 GCA_013397895.1 Origma solitaria | reverse complement strand
TTTATTTTATATTATTATAAAATAAAATAGGAGAGGGGTGGGATATTTATGGAAAGTTTGTGAAATGTTTTATACTTTAGAAAGCCATTATGTATCTATTGTATGGGTTTAACACGTTAAAATCAGTATAAAATTACTTTCTCTGTTACCTTCATTATTTTAAGCATGAAATTATTACCTGCAATAAATAAATTTCGTATATTTTCAAGGATTTTAACAGCTGGCAATTGCAGAGGCATTTCAGTGATTATCTTTATCTTCTAAGAGCTGAGTCAGCCTCGGCATTTGTGTTGTAAAAGTGACTAAGTGTGTTTAGAAAATAGACTTGGCCAAACAGAAATACTCCAGATTTTGTGTTGATTATGGAAAATGTCTGGATAATGAGGCATAAGTGATCACAAGGAGGTGCCGTGTCAGTGATTTGTTATTGAAACTCTTACAAACAAGTCAGAATATGATTTACAGTGAACATTATCAAATGTAAATTATTTCTCTGTTTCTGGGCTCCACATCTAAAGAGGTTTTGCATAAGCTGTGCAATGCCCCTGGGTTATGCATTTTGGGTCTGTAATTCTAATTTAACTGCTAGAGAGAGGAAGATACAGACATTTGAACAACTTCTTAGCTGTTAATGCAAGATTATTCAAAACTAAATGCATTTCTTCAGAGTATCTTATCATCTGCATGCTGAGAAAATCACCTGTTTTAGATGACAGAGTGGAACCTTTTAATTTAAAAAAAATTACTTATGGATGGCCCTTTCCTGGAAATTCCAGCCCAATTTCCTGGGTGCAGTATTGGGCTGGGAGGGGTGTGATGATCCTTGCAGTGAGAGATTCAGTAGTGCTTGGTTGAAAAATCTCATTTTAAGCCAGAGAGAGACTTTTTGTGTCCCAGGCAGTCTGTGGGACAAACCTTGGGAGCATTCCTTGCCAAAATATGGACACAGAAGGGCAACAAATAGAGCAGGAGCACAGGAATTTCTGAGAAAATCACCTGTTTTAGATGACAGAGTGGAACCTTTTAATTTAAAAAAAATTACTTATGGATGGCCCTTTCCTGGAAATTCCAGCCCAATTTCCTGGGTGCAGTATTGGGCTGGGAGGGGTGTGATGATCCTTGCAGTGAGAGATTCAGTAGTGCTTGGTTGAAAAATCTCATTTTAAGCCAGAGAGAGACTTTTTGTGTCCCAGGCAGTCTGTGGGACAAACCTTGGGAGCATTCCTTGCCAAAATATGGACACAGAAGGGCAACAAATAGAGCAGGAGCACAGGAATTTCTGAGAAAATCACCTGTTTTAGATGACAGAGTGGAACCTTTTAATTTAAAAAAGATTGCTTATGGATGTCCCTTTCCTGGGGGCAATATTGGGCTGGGAGGGGTGTGATGATCCTTGCAGTGAGAGATTCAGTAGTGCTTGGTTGAAAAATCTCATTTTAAGCCAGAGAGAGACTTTTTGTGTCCCAGGCAGTCTGTGGGACAAACCTTGGGAGCATTCCTTGCCAAAATATGGACACAGAAGGCCAAAAAAATACAGCAAGAACACAGGAATTTCAGTGGGGAAGGGCAGGAATTGGAGCAGAAGGAAGCATTTCACTCTCCTGGGTGATATTACCTATTTTTGCCTGAAAACAGCACTGATAATAAACTTTTGGAGAGAGGAACAGAGACTTTGAGGTGTCTTGAATTTCTTCCTTGTGTGGGTTTCACTCAGGTTGCTGAGGGTGGAGCTGTGACCTTCACCTGGTTAAGCTTTGCATCATCTGGTGCAACATGAAATATTTTCATTGTTTATGTTATTGCTAGTGCAGTAGTAACCCAAAATATTAATTATTACAGCTTATCCATTTTAATCTTGTTTACAGAACAGCTCAGTGAACTGATTTCGTTGTTGTTTCAGGCTGATCTATTTTGGGGGCTATGGCTGCAGGAAGCACAATGAGCTGAGTGATTGTTTCGATGTTCACGATGCATTTTGGGTAAGAGATTTGTCCCCGTTCCCACTGATTTGTCCTTCCTGATTGGGAAAAAAGAAGATCCTTTTTACTACCCTTGATGAGTAGGAAAATCTGTCTGATTTTCCTTTTATTCTTAGCATCAGCAGAAATGCAAATTTGGAATCTTTTTAAGATTTGAAGTTCCAGATACTGCATGTTGGGAGTGGTGATTGTTCCACATATTCCAAGTTCCCAGTGCTGGGCTTGGAGTGCAATAAATTAATTCTGTCAAAGGAGGAAAAAGGAAAGATTTTAATCTGAGGACATATTTTAAAGGTGAAACTCCCAGAAAATTTTAGAATTTATTTCTTTGAAGTAAGAATACAGAATTTACAGCTTCCCAAGCCTAACTGATAAATGCTTTCAGTTAATTTATTGAATTTGTCCTCCAGAAAGATGCCTGGATTATCTACTTTCCTACAGTAATTTCTTATAATTAACACCAAGATGACTGATCAGAGTGTTGACGGGAAGCTCCTGACATCAAATATTAAAGATTGACACACAGGAATTAATTTAATACAATATTTCTCAGTGTGTTTCATTAAAATTTCGAAGGTGAAATCTGTCTGCTGCAGTGTCTGATAGTGGGGCTCAAAGCCAATTTTCAGGTGTCATCAGCCTGAACATCCCTGGGTGCTGCTGACCTTCAAGCAGAGCTTAAAAATATTACCACACCTTTTAAAGAAATTAGAACTACTTTAGTTTATTTTCTGTTTTGACAGATCCCTTCCAGGGTTGTATCCTTCAATAAGCAGAAAGAATTAAAAAGAAAATATATATTTTTAGTTTCTTCTCTTTTTTAGGAAGGACAAATATTCTGGGGATGGCATAATGATGTTCATGTGTTTGATACAACCACACAGACTTGGTCTCAACCAGCAATTCGAGTGAGTGGTTTTTAGTCTCATCTCTTGACAAAACTGTGATTTTACTGCGTTTTGAGTAATTATTGCACTGTAGAAATTGATGTTGGCAAAAGTAATTTGAAGGGACACCTCCTACTGTCCCAGGCTGCTCCAAGCCCCAATGTCCAGCCTGGCCTGGGACACTGCCAGGGATCCAGGGGCAGCCACAGCTGCTCTGGCAATTCCAGCCCAGCCCTCCCCACCCTCCCAGACAGCAATTCCTAATTCCCGAAATCCCATCTATCCCTGTCCTCTGGCAGTGGGAGCCATTCCCTGTGTGCTGTCCCTCCATGCCTTGTCCCCAGTCCCTCTGCAGCTCTCCTGGAGCCCTTCAGGCCCTGCCAGGGGCTCTGAGCTCTCCCTGGAGCCTTCTGCTCTCCAGGTGAACACCCCCAGCTCCCCCAGCCTGGCCCCATCCCTTTGGAACACTGTATCCATGTATAATTAACATGGCTAACCTGTCACAGCTAACAGGAGAGGTCTGCCTTATTGAGATGAAAATATTCTATAAAGTTCCTAAAATCCAGGTGAGTTTATGTAAGAGCTCAGTAGAAGTTGTATATTTTAAAGAGTGTCTGACAGTATTTTATGATCTTTATAAGATGTTCTAAAATTCCTATAAAACCAAATGCAAAAACTAAAATTACCATTGCAAAGTAAAAGCCACTTTTGCCAGCTTTAGCTCTGATTTACACAGGGAGGACTTTCTTGCATGTGGATATAACATCAAATTTTAAGATGTGATTTCCAGAGGATTTAGTAGCAGTTCCTGATGATTTGTACATCAGAAAATAAAGGTGTCCAGGAGACTTGCTAATGTTCTGAAGGATTATTTTGATTCTTTCAGGGTGATCCACCTCAGCCTCGAGCAGCTCATACATGTGCTGTGCTGGGAAATAAAGGTTACATCTTTGGAGGACGAGTGCTGGTAATTCAATATTTTCTTGGCAGTCATATTATTTTCCTGGCAGGTTTTTTTTTTCATTTTGTAGTAGGAAAAAAATCCTAAATGTCTTTGGCCTAACCTGTATGTTAAAGGCTCTGAGTCCAGGATGCTGCTTGTCATCACCCTCTACAAAAAGAAGAATATTTCTGTCTGTAATATTAATGATTGTCCCAAAAAAAAGGTAAAACACAGATGAATGTGTGGTAAATAACAGATTTAAGCTGGCTTTATAATTTAATTTTGCCCTTTTTTGCACATCAGTGACTGAAATACAGATGTCTGGAAGAGGTAATAGACAAAAGGATGCAATCTGTGCATATTTAATTTAGGGCTGGATTGTGGCTGTGTGATTTTAACTCTTCCTGACTTTTTTTAACTTAAAAAAAATCATAGGCATCACCCCCTTGATTATCTGTACCTAAAAACCATGAAGCCACCCCTGGTAAGCAAGGAGATGCTAAAACCTCTCAGCAATTTCTCCAGTGCTAATTAAAGGAGATTTTCTACTCAGTTCTTCTCTGCTGAAGCAGTAATATCAGAAGAGATTCTGTAAGGCAAGTCTAAAACCCTCCCAATTGAAGTTACTGTGCACTCTTGTATTTTATTTTTAATTTAAGTTTTTAGCTCTTTTTACTACAGCTGATTTAGAGCCTTTAATCCTACTCAGCTAGAGGATGAGCCTGGATGTTTTCTATCTCTGCTCCAAAAAGTGACAGTGAAGAAGCTTTTGAAAGCCCCCAGTGCTGAGTTCCTATAGTTCTGTTCTAGAAAAGAGAAGGAATTAGTTTGGGAATGCCCTCCAGTGAGCACATGCCAACTCCACCCTGGAAATCTGCCACAGCCTCACCCCTGTGTTCCCAAGAAGTGGCAAACAAAGCAGTGGAGAGCTGCACTTTGTTCCCCATTCCCTGTTTTTCCTGCTGTGACATTCCTCTGGCAAATCTGCACTCCTGTTCCCATGGGTTCCACTCCTGCTCAGAGAGAAACCAGCCCCTCACACGATGGCCAGTCTGAATTGCCTCCCACAGCTGCAGGAAAAGGTTTATTTCAGTGCCTTTCCAGAGCAAACAGAAAAAAGAAAATAACCCAAATTGATCCTGTTTGTTCTTGCCATTACGTGACCTTTGATTCAGGATCTCTGGAATTGTTGCTCAAGCCTGAGAGAGTTGCACTCGGCACCTTCCAGAGCTGTAGGTTTGGACAAAGTGGGTTTACAAATATCTGATTGATGGATATAAAGAGATTTGAGAAGAGATTGAAAAATCAGAATTATCCATGCCCTAAGTGAGCCCTGTGCCTGTGCCATGGACTCGCTCTGTCCTGTGTGCTCATAACTGAGCCCTTGCTGACCACAGCCAAATCCTGCTCCTCGCTCAGGGAGCCCGAGAGGGAAAAAACCACAGATGTGAAGATGCAAAGGTGCAGCCCAGCCCCTCCTGCCCTGCCCTTTATTCCTGAGCACTTCCAAAGCCTCCTTCCCTCAGGGTTGTGCCAGTGAGGGCTGTGTGCTCACCCCAGGGCTGCTGCACTCTTGCGCTGCTCTGTAACTCAAGCTGGGGTTTCAGGCAGCCTCTGCAAGTGAAATGATGATTTAGCTGGAGCTCACCTGTCATTTCTGCATGATAAGATCTGCCCTCAGAGGATTTGCCCTCAGGCTTCTGTTTAACTCTGTTTGACTACAGGATTCAGAAGGCTCTGATCTGAAAAGGTTTTTCTCTTCAGTTTCCTTTAAAAACTTGTTAAATTTCAGTGAAACCACTTGGGAAACGGTATCAGAGAAGAGTGAAATTGTGGAAAGCTGTATTTAATTCTGTAGGAGAGCAGCAAGTGTAATTTTCACCTTGGTGATTATTATTGATCCATTTTCTATCCTAGAAATAAATGGAAGGAAACATAAAAAGGTGAGGGAATATTCAGTGGGGCTTGAGGAATTAATGTAAGTCGTGGAACAAGAAAGCTAAAGGCAGCAGAAAAACACTAAATTTCCTGACACCAGGAGTAATTCCTCCCCAAAGGATGAAGTTTTGATTTTCTCCAGAAATTAAGGAGCAAATACGGGGTTGCTCTGCTCCTCCTTCTCCTTCTAGTTCACCATAATACAAATCTTCCCAGGGAAAAGGCTCTGCAAGGAACCAGAAAGGGCCAGGAAGTGTCATGAGGCTTCTCCTATTCATCTTTCTGGGAGGAAAGGGCACCTTTTTCCAAACTTGGAGCTAGAACTGGTAAAAGAAGATGATGATGATGGTGATGATGATGAGAATCAGTTGTACCAGGAATCATTTGAAAACAGGCTCAGAAGTGTTATGTGGACTCTGTTCCTTCAGGTAAGCCCCTGGAAAAACAGGAGTGGGAGCAAGTGGGAAGGAAGGAGAGTTAGTCCAGAAGTCAATGCAAGTCTTATGTTTGATTTAAGTGGAAAATTTTCATGTTGAGAGTGAAGTAATAAACCCAAATCTTTGCAGCAGCTCTTCACACATCTGGTGCCTTAATGTAAGCATGTTTATATTTCCTGTTACCCCTCCTGTCAGCAAAGATCAGAAGATTCGTGGAGCTACAATCCTTCCCTTGGCAAAGCTCGGAGCTGAAATAGCAGTTTGATTGTAAATCCAGAAGGGAGAGCTGCAGAATTCCCTGTCCCAGCAGTGAGCTGTGAATAATGTCACCCTTAAAGCCTTTCATCGTGCTGCAGAGCTAATCCTGAGACAAAGCAGCTCCTGCTTAATGTGCACTGGGCTGCTAAGAAATGAACTTGCCAGAGAGAAGCAGAATGGCTCAGGAGCCCTTGTAGCTCAAAGGGAAATGCAAACCCTCTTAGGAGGCTTGGTGCTCTTAAGCCAATTAAGAATCATTTTAGGATTGTCAGCAGAATGATTAAATACGACAGGAAAGAGTTAGAAATGCATGAGAAACTGCCGGGAAGCTGTGGCAAGTGATGATCCTATAAACTTGTGTGCTTTCCAGCCACCCAAAGAAGGGTTGGGTAGAAAGGTGCATTTATTTGTTAAAGGACCGAATCTTGGACAGAAGTGTCCAGCTGGTGGTGTTTTGAATTTGCTGTAATTATGCATCTGTCCAGCTGTTGAATCATGAGAATGTAAAGATTGTAACACATTGATTTCCCAGGGACCAGGAAACTGAGAACTCCTCCATCTTCTGCCTAATGCCTAGGAAAGGAAAGTCAGCGAGGAGGTCTTGAACAGGATCCTCTTGAAACCTTAATATTCAACATAACAGCAACTTTCTTCCCTTGCTTTGATAAGATATCCTTCATATCAAATTGTGTTATTCCAACAGGATTAATTATTTTCAGTTGTAGAGGCAGGCTGTTGGGTTTTCCCCAAGTGTACAGAAGATGCCAACTGCATTTTGCTTTCTGCTCAGATGATTTGGGTCTGATCCCCTTCAAAGGCACCAGAAGGAGCAGGAAACTGGATAGACTTGTCCTGGAAGACAGATGTGTCCCCCTGGCTGTCAGCTGGACCACACTTATTGTTATACTCACCCTCTTGAGGGATAAAATGTCTCAGGCAATGCCCCAAACCCTCACAATCTGCTTTGCTTTATCCTATTGCCCTCTCCAAAGGCATCCCAAAATGACCATTCTCTTCCCAGGACAGCAAAGGGTTAGCAGGACTCGGGCAGAGGAGGCCATAGCATTCCTGAAAACCTTGCTGCTCCCTGAAATCCCTGAGAGACTTCCCAGAGCTCTGCTGGACAGCTTGGGAAGTCCTTCAGACTCACTCCCTGGCCGAGTTCTCGGGGGTAAAACCACTAATTTCAGCCTAGTTCTGCCTCAGAGGATCTGCAAGCTGGAGAAAGGCTTATTCTAATAGATCTATGGACTACCCAGGGAGAGAAGGAGTTGGAAGGTAAGGCAAGATACATTTCCCTACTCCCCAGATGTTTGTTGTAGTGCCCAGGGGAATCTCAGCCACCAGTGAAGCAGAGAAATCCTTCCTCACCTTCTCCGCCACCCTAAGGCAGGCAGGGACCTCCTCCATCTCAAATCACAGGCAGATAAGCAAGTGGAATGATTTCCCGTTTTATTTATGGCAAATGCTAAAGGGTCCTGAAGCGTTGTCCCTGCTAGTGGTCACTATGTGAAAGGGAAAGAGAAAAGCACAATAATGGAATTTTATGGGAATTTACTGAGTACAGCAGCTACCCGGATACTCCAAGGAGTAGCGACCAGACAGGAGGATACAAACTTCTGATCAGAATGTCAAGGAAAATAACGTGAGGCAACAATAGGAGAGTAAAACACCTGCATTCCCCTGCCATGAGTTCTGTGGATGGAAGGTAAATACATTTGCAGGAACTGGATAAATATCACAAAGTTCTTCACCATTAAAAGCTAAAATTGGCCCCATAGTGCTGTTGCATGGCTGGAAATATTCCTGACAGGCACTTTCCTGAGAGTTGCATGGTTTTTGTGAGGAGAAGAGCTTTTCATCTACCACATAATTCAGATTTATATTAAGGCACAAGGGTAGAAATCTCTTCAGAATATTGGTACTTGGAATATTCTGTCCCAGGAAGGCCTCACTGAAATACTTTGTTGATTGTTTGCTTAAAATAACCCAACTGGGATTTTATTTCTTTGTTTTAGCAAACCAGAATGAATGATTTGCACTGCCTGAATTTAGACACTTGGACTTGGTCTGGAAGGTAGGTTTGCGTCTGTAACATTTAAAACCGAATTTAGAAGATGGAAACATATTGTTAAATAGTTCCAGAGCTGTTCCTGCAGCTTTTCCGAGAGGAGAAGGAGGGTTTGGGGACTGTTTAACAGTTGCTACATTGTGATTTCAATTGAATTTAATTTGCTGGTGGTTACTGTGCTTCTCCTGTTCTGCACCAAAGCGTTGATGATGCTGTTTAAAGCACAGCATGGAGTGATTTAACACTCTCATTTTCAGGCTGGCTACATTTATCCATATGGAACTCCAGGTTTGATGGCTTTTTGAATGCTGCTTTTACTGTCTATAGTTGGGCTAATTACAGCACAAATTGAGGAAAGGTCTCTTTCATAAAAGTCCATGAAATCCTAAAAAATGAAGACTTCCAAAATTCAATTTATTTCTATGTTGTGATCCAAGAATACCTCATAAGATTTATCCATGATTTAGTATAGACTTGGATCATTGTAAATTTAGGAATCTTCTATTCAGCTGTTGCAGCACCTCTGCAAAGAGTCTTTGAGAGACTGAAAAAAGAGATTGAAGACTAAAAAAAAAATTTAAGATATTGGGGGGAAAAGAGAGTCTTTTCACAGTGTCTGCTGCTGTTGGCAGTGTTAAGTGTTCATATTTATTCCTTATTTATTTCATCTCCCAATCACAAAGGGAGCCAATAGTTATTTATTAGTAAATAATGATTTTATCTACTAAACAGTCAAGTTTTTTTCTTACTCAACTCTACACAGCTTTCTTAAGGAATTGCATGATATGAACTCACTAACTCAGAATTATCATCCAGCAGGAGATTGTAAGATTTATTTCACCTGCCACTACTCAGAGGTTGCCTTCCATACCTTGAGCTCTACTAAATTGTCATTCAGTATTAAGTTATGTCTGGTACTGGGGTCATTTCTTGTACACAAAATTTGAAATTTTATAACTTATCAGTATCTGTTTGATACTTTTTTTAACCATCAAAGCCCTGGCTGCCCCTTGTCCGATTTCAGATTTTTTTTTTCCCCACGAGTTGTGGCAAAGCACACTTGGCTACAAACTAACATTGCAACTTGGCCTCAACTTCAGTGCCAAATTTAGCAGGGCAGTGTTGCAATCCCTCTTTAATTATCTCTGATCCTTCAGCCTTTGCTTCCAGATGGAGAACTCAACAGTTCCCAGCAGGGAGATCCCTCCATTCTCTTCTCAGTGGAAAGAGGCACTTCCTGGGGGGAGGAGCTGCTCCTGGGGGAGCCATGGACAATAAATCCCTGCATTTGTCAGGATTTCTTCACTGGGGACAAAGGAAATTCAGCTGAGTGTCTGCACTGAGCTCACTCTGTGTGTGTTACAAAGTGGAGTGATAAAACCAACCCAAACTGGGTTTTTTTGGGATATCCTATTTGTTCAGGATCTTTATTGTTCGTGTTCTCAAGCAAACCCAACTAAAATCAATTTCAGTGCAGCTCAACTGTAACAGATTTCAAATTACATTTTTATAGCATGAGATTTTAGCAATAATAAACCTACATCTGTTTTGTACTTAGGAAATCCGCTTTTTATTTGCATTTCTTTCAAAGTTTGGGTAACCACCTGCTTGGAGAGGTGGTGGCTTTGGGATCAAAGGCGAAGCCACAATCCTTGTGTCATATAAAATCATTTTCCTAGCAGTGGAGAGGCTGTAACCCTTCAGGATTCATTAAATTTTGTCTCAATTAACTGTTTCCCTACATGTGCATGCAGTTTATTTGGATATTTAGTCTATGTTTTTTCACAGGGAAAATACCCAAGGTGGTTCTAGGACAAACTCTGAAATTTTCTGCCAAGTTAATTTTCAGCACTGTTTGAAAATTTGGGTTTTTTGTTTCTTTGTTTCACCCAGGATTAATATCACTGGAGAGAAACCCAGAGATCGCTCCTGGCACACGCTGACTCCAATAGGGGATGACAGACTTTTCCTTTTTGGTGGTCTAAGCTCTGATAATGTTCCTTTGAGTAAGTAATTTTGAGGTTATCATTTCGTTGTGCACTTCAAATCACAGAGACAGCCTGTGGGATAGTCCTAGAGGAGTTCCTTTTGTAGGAAAGGCAGCTAGTTTTCATTAAAAACACTGAAATTAGCAAAAATAATTTAAAGATTAATAAAAATAATAATCATTTTACAGGTAAATCCACTGGGAGGGGGTGATTTTCTCAATTTGCCCAAAAGAAAGAGATGAAGTGTGTTTTAATTCCAGATTTCAGTGCAGTGAGGGTTCTGTGACAACATTAAATTACACAGAGTGAGAAGATGCAGTTCATGAAGTGGTGATGTCACTGCTATCTAAATATAACATGCTCTTAGAACACAGAGCTGCTCGTGGGAATAAAAAAGGGAATTCTCTGTCCCAAAAACCCCCACTAACCAATGTTCCTCCGTTGCAGGTGATGGTTGGATCCACAGCATTGCAACAAATGGATGGAAACAGCTCACCCATCTGCCTAAGAGCAGGCCTAGGTAGAGAAACATCAATCACGTGTGCTGAAATCGAACAATTTTTAAAAATTAACCCATTCTTAAGTTATTGAACAGTATTCTTAAAGAATATTTTTGAATATTAATGCAGAGTGATTGAATATTTTGCTCTAACACCTTATTTGCCTTCATGCCTCATACAGCATTTTGTAATTTGTGTATTTGTTATCACTGATGCTTATTTGAATGAAAAGATGTTTTTGTGATGAAGGTTCTGGGTGTCCCAACTAACCTGATGTTCTCTACCAAATTATTGTTCTACAAACAAATACACAGAACTTTTGAGGAATCAATAACCAAGGAGAATAATAAAAGCTCATAGATATTGATGCATTTTTAGAAACGGGAGGAAAGAGCCAGGAAAAAGTTGGGGTTTTTTTGGTTCATCTTTAAGGATTCAAAAGCAAAATTGAGTTTTAACACACTGTTTGAAGCATATCTGTGTTTATAAGTTAAATACTATTGAACTGATTTGCAGTAGATAGTAAATATTCAGTTTTTCATTGAATTTGTTCTCTCCATTCACCCAGGAACTCTCAGCACAATTTTATATCATTCTTTTATACATAAATTTGTCCAGTCCTGGTCTGCTTCCTGCCTTGTGTCTGTTACTGAAATAGCTTCACCTCCATTAATTTTCTTCTTGTTTTATCCTATTCTGGGCTATGTTTTAAATACAACAGCCACAGCTGAACCAACATTTCTGCTTTCTTACTCTTCAAACTCTTTCAAGCCCAAACAAACTCAGACCGCAGCCTCACCAAATATTTTCTTTTTCTGATTAGTGATATTTTCTTTTTGTGATCTTTTTATGATATTTAAGGACCGAGGAGTCCTTAAATACAGCCCAGCAGTAGCAGCCAGGGGTCTGTCTCCACCACCTGAGGAGTTTGGGATTTGGGTTGTAGAGCTGAGGACCTTTCATTGACCTAAACCTTTATAGCAGTAAAGGACCTCCCCTCCTTCAACCAAACCCCAAAACTTCATTAACCTTTTTCAGGAAGTCACAGAATCTTAGGGTTGGGACCTCTGGAGATCATCCAGTCCAACCCTAAGGCTGGCCCTGGATGTCACCCTGGAGCAGGTGGCACAGGGTTGTGTCCAGGTGGGTTTGGAATGGCTCCTGGAAATGTGGGTGAAAGGAGCCATACCAAAACCCTGTCTTGAACTATTGAACTGTCAAGTATTTGTACCATAATTGTATTTACTGCAGGATCTCTGCAGCTGGAAAAGGTTGAAGTGAGTTCAATTCCTCTTATGATTTAGAATGCAGGGCAGTAATGCATATGTGTATACTTCTTTATATATTTCTCTTATTTTATAAAAAAATTCATTAGTGAGTTTTCCTGATGCTTATGCGATTCTGATTCCCTCCGTAAATTCTGTAAAGAATAATTTTCTTCAACCTTCAGTTTTAGTGATTTCTAAAAAATTGTCTTCTCAGGTGATTCTGACTTGATAGAAAACACTGCTCCTCTTTCTGTCCATCAGTTGTACTTCAGCCAATGTTTTGTATGCTGGGTTAAAATCGAGAACAAACTGTTTAACTCCTAGATTCCCAATGTTTTCATTCCCATGCAATGCTGTCACTGTAGCTGGAAGAGCCCTGTGTGATTTCAATAACGTGCTTTGTCAGAATGTTTAGGTGATAAGTTAGAGCAGCCCATGGGAGGACAGGAGCTCTCAGGCAGTAGGAAAAGCCTCAGGTTGCAAGCTAGGATGTCACCAGAGTCAAGGCAGGAAAGGCTTCCCAGTGTTCTCCGTGACCAAGCCCAGGCCAGAGTTTCCCTAAGACAGATCAGGCAGAGACAGATCTATCCACAGGTACGAGGAAGGGAAAAGGTGAGGTACATCCTAAGGACTGATGTGAATGGAGTAAGAAATTGGGAACGTTGATTTTTGCATGAAACTTCAGTGGTGTGTTTTATTTCGGTCCAGTAGCTCTAAAGTCCAGCATCTCATGATCATCAGTGGTGATAGACCAGCAGAAAAATCAAATAAAAATTCAATCTGCTGAAGGAGCAGAATCTTTGTGAGAGCAAGATTATGAAGTCAGGCTTTGCTTTTGTGGGGTCTTTATCATGTATTTTTATATGCACGGCACAAAATGTGGTTTGATGTAAGTTATTGACTCAGAAAATAATCCCAGGAATCTTTGGGGGAAGTGTAAGACTGGAATAGGATAACCAATGATCCAAGTGCTCAGGGATCCGTCAGTACTGAACCCCCAGTCCCAAAGCCACAAGAATTGTACTTGTGAGCCAAAGAAAGTGGAAAATTGAAAACGAAAAGCTTGGCAAAAGCTTGGTCTGTAGAGTTGTCTAAAAATTTTCCACTGTGGTGATAAATAAGACAAAGTTTATATGACCAGAGTACAGGAGAGTCGAATAATGACAAAATATATTGGTCTCTATGAAAATAACTCTCATGAGGTGGGGAGTCACATTGCTCTCTCCTTTTATATTATTAAACAAACTATTAATACATTTAAAGGTATTATTTTTTACCTCTGAAATAATGTCTTTGTCTTGCTGATAAGACAACTCCTTGTTTCTTGGACACTCAGAGTATTTCTGGTTTTATTTCCAGGTTGTGGCACACAGCCTGCCTTGGGCAGGAAGGAGAAGTGATGGTGTTTGGTGGCAGCAAAGATGATTTGCTTTTTATGGACACGGTCAGTAAATGGAACAATAAATCCCATCACTAGGATAATTAGAATTGATTTAAAATCATGGAATGGTTTGAGTTGGAAAGGACTTTAAAGTCTGTCTAATCCACCCCCTGCCATGGGCAGCGACCTTTCACTATCCCAGGTTGCTCCAAGCCCTGTCCAGCCTGGCCTGGAACTCTTCCAGGGAATGGGGAGTCCAAAACGTCTCTGAGGAAATAAATTAATAAATATATTTTTATATAAGATTTAAAAAACCAAAAAAACCAACAACAAAACCCAAACAAACAAACCCAAAAACCAACCAAACAACCCACAAAAAAACCAAACCAACCAACCAAGAAACAACCCCCAAAAAACAAATTAAAAAAATTTTAAAAACCCACAATAAACCAACCAACCAAGAAAAAAAAAACAACAAAAAACCCCCCAAAAAACAAAAAAACAAACAAAAACCCCCCCCAAACAAACAAACAAAAAAACCAAAAAGCTCCATCACCTGGTTGAGACCTTGGCTCAGATTGGTAACTGAAACCATTATAAATTACACACCACTGAGGAAATTATTATGATTTACACACCACTGATTCCACTGAGGAATCCCCACTTGAGGCTTTCTTGACCAACAGAATAAAAAGGAATTTGTAATTCAAATTCCTTATAAGTAGTTAGGTATAATCAGTTTTAAATCCTACACGTGGTAATAAACGTGTCATTAATCCAGAAAACAGCAGTGTTACTGAGAAAAGCTGTTTGCCATTTTAATGATTCTTTTCTTTCTCTTGTTCAGGGTCACTGCAGTGACTTGCTGATATTTCAGACTCAGCCTTATTCCCTCCTCAGGTGAGTTGGAGTTACAGATCACTAAATCCCAGAACGCTTTGGGTTGGGAGGGACATTAAATCCCATCTTGTTCCGTGGCCAGGGACACCATCCACTACCCCAGCTTGCTCCAAGTGTTATTTTAGCCCCACGCTCGTGCAGAAATTGGGTAAAATACCCCATTACCTCCTCAGGAAATCCTTAACCCTTCAGTGTGTGATGCACAGCAGTTTAATCACGGGTGCTGTGTAACTCCCTGCACGTGCACCCACAACACCTGTAATTAACACCTGTAATTAACACACCTCACCAGCTTCTATTAGGAGTCATTTGCTAGAATATAAACCATTTGCTTAAATATTTTATTTCCATTTTCCTTCCTCAGGCTGTGTCTTGACTTCATTGGGAAAAACGTATCTCTGTTGGAGAACCAAATTCCCTGCTTGCCATCCAAACTTCTGCAGGAAGTGCTGAAAAAAATCACCTTCTGGGCTGCCATGAGCCACAGGCAGGAGAGGAAAGCTGAGACTGAAAGACAAAACCAGCTCCACTCCACATGAAGCAGGGCAGGGAAAGGCTGGGACACCTCCGAGTGGTTTGTTAGTGAACTTTGCTGCTGTTCCACAGCAGCTCTGTGTTAAGCTGAGTTTCTAAGTGAAGTTTGACAACAAATCCTTTTTATGGGAATCTCTTGGTTCCTGCGTTATGGAAAACTGATACAATTTCATTTCTAGGTTTTGTTCACCTCTGCTGTCGTGGTCTTGACCATACAGCCCACACAACTTGTTCTTTTGGGACATGATCCATTTCAGTTGGATAAAACATGGTTTAAGTCTAAAAATCCTCCTTCGCCTTACCCCGTCAGCCTTCCCAAAAAGATAAATTCAACTCAGTGTCTTGGGGACATTCACACTTTTTCAGTCTTAAAGGCAACAAATTTGCCACCACCACCACCACCAAATGTTGATTCCACCAGCCGCAGTCAAACCATGGAGCTCCACACCTCACGCTCCAAGTAGGAAAATCCATCAGGGAATTGTGGAACTTGAAGAAAAAGCTGCAATGAGCAACATCACCTGGTCTCTATAGGAAAACTTCAGTTCATCACCTGGTTTTACTGTTTCTGTCATCAGGAAGTCCTTTTGGAAATAAGTTGTATATTGTATTTTGGATGTGCAAAGTTTATATTTCATTCTTGTTTAAAAAAAAAACCAAACAATGAAGTTGCTTATTTATTGTTTTAAAAAAAAGCAGATGTAGTACTGGTTATTTTTCTGTTTCAAATATTTAGTTAACAGGAGCACAGTCATTAAAATTTTATAGAGTTGAATCAAGAGCCATTTTAACAAGTTTTTGATGTTTTTACAATTATTTGGGGAAAAGAGGTTTGGGGGAGCAAATTTGTATCAAAAAGGAAGTTTCACGACTGGTATTTTAACAGCCTAATTTTATGTGCTGAACTCTCTCCCCTCCTTTTTTGGGGGAGGGGGAGTTCAGATGCCCCTCACAGCCCCAAGATGTGATTTTGGGGAGCCTCAGCTGCCCCTCAAAGTCCGATTTGGGAGATTTGGGATTGATTTGGTGGGCTTAGATGTCCCCAAGACTAATTTGCAGGGGCTGAGGTGCCCCCCAGGGTTAGTTTTGTTGGGTTCAGATGCCCCCAAGGTTAATTTTGGGAGGGCTGAGGTACCCCCTGAGGTTAATTTGGGGTTGTTCAGATGCCCCCAATGTTAATTTGGGGGGGTTCAAATGTCACTAGTGTGACTTTGGGGTGGTTCAGATGCCCTCAATGTTAATTTGGGGGGTTTCAGATGCCTCCAGGGTTGATTTTGGGGTTGTTCGGGTGCCCCCAATGTTAATTTTGGGGTGTTCAGATGCCTTTAGTGTGAATTTTGGGGTTGCTCAGGTCCCCTCAGGGTTAAGTTTATGGGTTCAGGTGCCCCCAGTGTGAAGTACCCCCAGTGTGAATTTTGGGGTTGTTCAGGAGTCCCCATTGTGAATTTTGGGGGCTCGGGTGCCCTCAGGGTTAATTTAGCAGGTTCAGGTGCCCCCAGTGCGAATTTTGTGGCTGCTCAGGTGCCCTCAGCATTAACTTTGGGGTTGTGCAGGAGTCCCCGTTGTGAATTTTGGGGTGGTTCAGGTGCCCTCAGCGTTAATTTTGGGGTGGTTCAGGTGCCCTCAGGGTTAATTTCCGGGCTGCCCAGGTGCCCTCAGTGTGAATTTTGGAGTTGCTCAGGTGCCTTCAGCGTTAATTTTGGGGTTGCCCAGGTGCCCTCAGCGTTTATTTTAGGCTTGTGCAGGAGTCCCCGTTGTGAATTTTGGGGTTGCCCAGGTGCCTTTAGCGTTAATCTTGAGGCTGGCCAGGTGCCCTCAGCGCTAATTTCGGGGTTGCCCAGGTGCCCTCAGCGTTAATTTCGGGGTTGCCCAGGTGCCCTCAGTGTGAATTTCGGGGTTGCCCAGGTGCCCTCAGCGTGAATTTCGGGGTTGCCCAGGTGCCCTCAGCGCTAATTTCGGGGCCGCCCAGGTGCCCTCAGCGCTAATTTCGGGGCCGCCCAGGTGCCNATGTTGCGGCGCGGCCGCGGCTGAGGCTGAGGCTGAGGCTGAGGGAGGGACGGCGGAGCGGCAGCGCCGGGGCCGCGGTAGGAGCGGGCCGGGGCCGGGGGGGCTCTGAGGGCTCCGCTGGGCGGGCTCGGGCCGGGCCGCTAACGGCGCCGGGCAGCGCTCCGTGCGCGATGTCGCGACAGTTGAGCGTGTCGTGAGGAGCCCCCCGGGCCGCCGGGTGCGCCCTGCGCTCGGCCATGTCGCGACAGGAGAACGTGTCGTGAGGAGCCGCCGCCGCCTGCTCGCCGCGGTGTGTGAGGGGGGCGGGCAGAGCGCTCGGGGGCTGCAGGGAGCTGAGGGGAAATGGCTGCAGGGGACACGGCCCAGCGTGTCCGAGGGGTAAAACCAATCATATAATCATAATATAGTACAATGCATATATTATATGTATTTTTAATATGTATTATCTCTCTGAGGCGGTGAGGACGCCGCTAGCTCGAGGCAGGCGGGTTGCACGGAGCTGTGGGCAAGGCTCGCTAATCTAAATTAGAAATCGTAATTAAAGCACAGAGATAACCCCCCGAAGGTAGTGCAGCGTCTCCGTCGTGGGAGTGATTAAAATTAAACAGCTAAAATCCCTCAGGAGAGGCGTAGGAGCATATCAAAGCTGGAATATCCAACCCCGGAGTGCAGGGTGTGATTGTCCCATTAAGGTCCTTTTTCCTGGCTTTGGATGCACAAACTTGGGCTGTTTGGCTTCCCTGAGCTTTGGATCTGTGCCTTGCCAGGACAATCTGGGATTTGGCATTGCGCTGATGGGATTTGGAGAGTTGGCGCTGTGGAATTTCGTGTAGGATAGATGGTGTGTCCTGCACTGTGGGAAGGTTTGTGTGGGGGACGCTGAAAAGTTCCAGGAGTTACCACTATTGTAGGCAAAGCTGCTAAATTTATTCCCCTGAGGATTCGTTTTTTGACATTGNCAGGTGCCCTCAGCGTTAATTTTGGGGTGGTTCAGGTGCCCTCAGGGTTAATTTCCGGGCTGCCCAGGTGCCCTCAGTGTGAATTTTGGAGTTGCTCAGGTGCCTTCAGCGTTAATTTTGGGGTTGCCCAGGTGCCCTCAGCGTTTATTTTAGGCTTGTGCAGGAGTCCCCGTTGTGAATTTTGGGGTTGCCCAGGTGCCTTTAGCGTTAATCTTGAGGCTGGCCAGGTGCCCTCAGCGCTAATTTCGGGGCCGCCCAGGTGCCCTCAGCGCTAATGTCGGGGCCGTTCCGGCGTTTTCAGCCCCGGCCCTGTCCCCGCGCCTGCGCGGCCCCGCCGGAAGGCGCCGCCCGCCCTCCCTCAGGCCCGGCGGATGTTGCGGCGCGGCCGCGGCTGAGGCTGAGGCTGAGGCTGAGGGAGGGACGGCGGAGCGGCAGCGCCGGGGCCGCGGTAGGAGCGGGCCGGGGCCGGGGGGGCTCTGAGGGCTCCGCTGGGCGGGCTCGGGCCGGGCCGCTAACGGCGCCGGGCAGCGCTCCGTGCGCGATGTCGCGACAGTTGAGCGTGTCGTGAGGAGCCCCCCGGGCCGCCGGGTGCGCCCTGCGCTCGGCCATGTCGCGACAGGAGAACGTGTCGTGAGGAGCCGCCGCCGCCTGCTCGCCGCGGTGTGTGAGGGGGGCGGGCAGAGCGCTCGGGGGCTGCAGGGAGCTGAGGGGAAATGGCTGCAGGGGACACGGCCCAGCGTGTCCGAGGGGTAAAACCAATCATATAATCATAATATAGTACAATGCATATATTATATGTATTTTTAATATGTATTATCTCTCTGAGGCGGTGAGGACGCCGCTAGCTCGAGGCAGGCGGGTTGCACGGAGCTGTGGGCAAGGCTCGCTAATCTAAATTAGAAATCGTAATTAAAGCACAGAGATAACCCCCCGAAGGTAGTGCAGCGTCTCCGTCGTGGGAGTGATTAAAATTAAACAGCTAAAATCCCTCAGGAGAGGCGTAGGAGCATATCAAAGCTGGAATATCCAACCCCGGAGTGCAGGGTGTGATTGTCCCATTAAGGTCCTTTTTCCTGGCTTTGGATGCACAAACTTGGGCTGTTTGGCTTCCCTGAGCTTTGGATCTGTGCCTTGCCAGGACAATCTGGGATTTGGCATTGCGCTGATGGGATTTGGAGAGTTGGCGCTGTGGAATTTCGTGTAGGATAGATGGTGTGTCCTGCACTGTGGGAAGGTTTGTGTGGGGGACGCTGAAAAGTTCCAGGAGTTACCACTATTGTAGGCAAAGCTGCTAAATTTATTCCCCTGAGGATTCGTTTTTTGACATTGTGAAATGGTTTGGATTGGAAGGGACCTTAAAGCCCATCCAGTGCCGCGCCTGCCATGGGCAGGGAGACCTCCCACTGTCCCAGGCTGCTGCAACCCCCAGGGTCCAACCTGGCCTTGGACGCTGCCAGGAATGGGGCTGCCGCAGCTTCTCTGGGCAAATCAATTAATGTATTTATAGATAAGATTTTATTTTTTTTTAAACTGAGACTTTGGCTCAGATTGGCAACTGAAACCATTATAGATCATGCTCCACTGAGGAATCCCCACCTGGAACTTCCTTGACTCATGGAATAACCTTTCCTGCTGAAACATCAGCGTGAAAGAAACAACAATGTGTAGTTTCTCCTGGTTTTTCCCTCTTTTCCCAAGCCCCGCACTGTGTTGGGTGAGGTTTAGGTTGGATATCAGGCAAAGGTTCTGTCCCCAGAGGGTGCTGGGGCACTGACCAGGCTCCCCAGGGAAGGGTCAGAGCTACAGGAGCATTTGGACAACATTCTCAGGGGCAGGGTGGGATTGTTGGGGTGTCTGTGCAGGGCCAGGGGCTGTGCTGGCCGATCCAGCTGAGGGAATTCCTGTCCCTGTGTCTGTGCAGGGCCAGGGGCTGTGCTGGCCGATCCAGCTGAGGGAATTCCTGTCCCTGTGTCTGTGCAGGGCCAGGGGCTGTGCTGGCCGATCCAGCTGAGGGAATTCCTGTCCCTGTGTCTGTGCAGGGCCAGGGGCTGTGCTGGCCGATCCAGCTGAGGGAATTCCCTGTGTGTGTGCAGGGCCGGGGGCTGGGCTGATCAGCTGAGGGAATTCCCTGTCCCTGTCCCTGTGTGTGCAGCACGTCCCGAGATGGCCGATGAGAACGAGGAGCTGCCAGCGGATGAGGAGCTGCCGGCGCCAGCCGAGGATGGCTTTGAGCAGCTGGAGAACGACAGCCCCGCCGAGCGCAGCGGGCACGTGGCCGTCACCGATGGGCACTGCATGTACGTCTGGGGAGGATACAAGGTACTGCCCCGCTGGAACAGCCACCCACTGCACTGGGAATGGTGTCCCATCAATCTGGGAGTGACTCTGGGAAATTATTCCTCCCCCAGAACACAGCAGCTCTGGTGAACAATTTGTAATGTGACATCGGTGTGTTTTGCAACGCTGGAATAAATCACGAGCGTTAAACCTTGGCAGATACATGGATTTTGGGGTGTTGTTTGCCTTTGGCAAAGGGTGAAGGGAATATTGTGTGCTTAGAATTGTGCACCATGGGAATGGTGATTTTATTTACACAGCTGGTTTTTGGGTGTTAAGGATCCCGGGCTGGTGGTTGTCACACTGGGGGTGTGTGTGCTGCAGCACAACAAAATCATTTTCGTGACAAAATCATTGTCAGCGAACTCAGCAAATAAACTCCTGTCATGCAGGGCATGGAGGAAAGAAAAAGGTACTTTTGGCTCATTTCTGCTCCCCGGCTTGGGCTATAAAACAGGGGTTTAACTTCCATTTACCCCTGTCTGGCTCTGCTGGGAGCTGATTGTCCCCAGCAGATGCTAAATTAGGCTGATTCCTGCTCTCCATGCAGGTGGGAGCTACAGGAGGGTGGGAAGTACAGGCACAGCTCCTGCTGTGACCTGTCCTGTGGTTAGGTGCCAGAGGGAGTGTAAACATTCCCAGGAGTCTGTCATTCCATGTGTCAAACATCCTTCTAACACTGCCTCTCCTTCTCTGACCTGTCCTGCAGAACGCCCAAGTCCGGGGATTTTATGACTTCTACCTGCCTAGGGATGAAATATGGATCTACAACATGGAAACTGGAAGATGGTACAGTAAATCACTGATTTGGGGAAAAATTTACAGGAATCCTTAAATTGATGTGGAAAGCATGCTGAGGGGCTGAGCTGGGTGAGAATTCCTTGATCTCTCTGTTCACACCTACCAAACCATTGCAAAAATGTGTAAAATATTTCAGGTTTGGGGTTTTTTTTTCTATGAAAACATCCAATAAGTTTTCCCAGGGTGAAGTAGGAGAGGCAGCTTGGATAGGAGTGTGTGATCACCGGTGTAAAGTGTTTTGGGATTCCTGGGATAGGATAGAGCAGCTGGAAATTGTGTTTCCACCACTTTTGATTACAGTGGTGGCCAGGGAATCCCTGTAGAGTTTTTGTCCTTCCCAGGAGTTGTTTCTAAAGGTTGATGCAACCAAGGAAGCTCCTCAGTGCTTTGCAGGAAGTGGTATTTCAGCCGTGCTCCCAGCCCTCCCTGAGGTCAGGAACAACCTTGAACATGGGCTGGAATCTCCTCTTTGTGGTTATGATGTTTACAAACAGGAAAAATCCAGGAGCAAAGTAGAAACCTGCAGTTTACGCGGGTGAATCCTCTTTGCCTGAGGATTTTGAGCATTCCAAGCTCCTGAGCTGTGCAGATGGGATTCCTTCCCCCCCCCCAAAACCTCATGTATTAATTAAACAGCCTTTTCCCCACTCCCTCCATCACAACAGGGTAGTTTCGTGAATTGTTACACTGCAGAGGTGGGAGAAACTGAGATTTAAATATCCACAGTGACCTGTTGTAATTAAAACCCTCCAAGTAAAACCATCCATGTTCACTTTGATCAGCTGAAATATCTCACCCTGTTTTTCCAGGAAGAAGAGCAAGACCGAGGGAGATATTCCCCCCTCCATGTCTGGCAGCTGTGCCGTGTGTGTGGACAGAGTGGTTTATCTCTTCGGGGGGCACCACGCACGGGGCAACACAAACAAGGTCAGGAATTCCTTCTATCCGTCCTTTCCCGTGGGGATTGTGCCCTGGAAGCTTCACAGCACTGCAGGAACACCCTGACCTGGCATTGCTTCTGTTCTTGTGCAATTCTCCCTATCAATTGGATTGTGTCCCTGCCTCTGAGTTTGCTGACTTTCAAAGATGGGAATTGCCAGAGTTGCCTGAAGTAATATCAGGATCTGATCTGAAACTGGTCTGTGGTGGCTTGAAATGTTTCTCTTGCCTGGAGTCTGTGTTAATCCCGGAATCATTTATGTTGGAAAAGTCCTCCAAGATCCCTGAGTCCAACCTTTGACCAATGACTGCCCTGTCAACTGGAATTAATTAGTGATATTTTCTGATATTCTGGCAATTAAATAGTTTTGGCCTATATAAATGTGTAGTTTATGTATTTAAATGTAAGATTATGTATTTCGTATGTAAATATAAACTAGAAGGAGTTCGATGGGATTTTTGCAGACAGTTTAATACAAACCTCATTTGAAAGGTGTCATTTCTTCCCTTCCTGCTGTAGCATTCTTACATTTCCATTCTTTTATGTAAGTGTAGCAGCTATTTCACAGAATCACAGAATTAACCATGTTGGAAAAGACCTTTGAGATCATCAAGTCCAACCTATGACCTAACACCACCTTATCAACTAAACCAGGGCTCTGAGTGCCATGTCCAGTCTTTTTTTAAACACCTGTTCTCTTCTTGTAAAATGATAACAATGCAGAGAAGGGATAATGCTGTAAAAAAGCCCCACTTCGTAAAGTTTTTAACCTTTTTTAAATTGTAAGACAGTTGTACCCTGTACACACCTTCATTGTATCCCACATTAGCTTTTGGATGCTGGAACTCAATGTCCATTGCCCTGTTAGTTGTGTGAAATGAGTCTGCAAAAAGGTCAGGATTTGTGAATCCATATTTTGTTCCAAATGTTTCAGTGCTTTGGTTGTCAGCCGGGAAAAGAACTTTTCATTTATTATTATTTCTATACCACACACATTAACACATGTTAATTAGAAGTTACTATTTTAATACTAGGCTTAAGCTTTGAGCTGACCCACATGAGTTAAAAAGTTCTCTTTATTTTCTCCAGTTCTACATGTTAAATTCCAGATCCACGGACAAAGTGCTGCAGTGGGTGAGAGTGGAGTGCCAGGGGGTGCCCCCCTCGTCCAAGGACAAGCTGGGGGTGTGGGTGTACAAGAACAGGTGAGGCCCCAGCTGGAGAGGGACTGGGGACAAGGGCCTGGAGGGACAGGACACAGGGAATGGCTTCCCACTGCCAGAGGACAGGGATAGATGGGAATTTGGGAAGGAATTCTTCCTGTGAGGGTGGGCAGGCCCTGGCACAGGTGCCCTGAGAAGCTGTGGCTGCCCCTGGATCCCTGGCAGTGTTCCAGGCCAGGTTGGACAGAGCTTGGATCAGCCTGGGACAGTGGGAGGTGTCCCTGCCCGTGGCTGGGGTGGCACTGGATGGGCTTTAAGGTCCCTTCCAGCCCCAGCCTTGTGTGGTGATTTTGGAGTTTAACTCTTGTGCAGCTTTGGCCACTCCTTGGACGGAGCTCCCAGTCAGGCTGTTTGCTGTGGGATTTGCTGCAGAGCCTCAGGAAAGGCAGGAAAATCCTCATGTGTCCCTTCCAGCTGGGGACACTCTGCCGTTCTGTGGCATTGCCCTCAGTGCTGCTTTTCAGGTCCTTGATGTGGGCTGAGAGCTCATCACTACCACACCTGATAGGATCAGTTTAGATGGAAATCTGTGCAGGGCTGGAGTTGTGGGTGGTTAATTAGGTGGTGCAGATTTGTTTTCTGTTACTCTATAATCCTGTAGGAATTTCTGGCAAAGCCATGCCAGTTTCTAATACAGGCTAAACCCCAAAGACAAAACTTGAAGGTAATTCCCATTTAAACTCCAGGAGAGCAGTGTGGGAGCCCTGGAGGCAAAGGCTGAAGTGCAGTGACCAGGCAGCACAGCCTGGGAGCCTCACAAATTTGAAAGTGGAGCAAAGCTTGGAAGCCTGAGGCTGGAAAACAGCTCCAGAGGGATTTAGTGTGGGTGGGAGGGTCGATGAGGCAACAGAGCCCCACACCTGGAAAACCAAAGCCAAAGGAGCTTCCCTGGTCTTCCAGTATGCGCACAGTCTTTATTTTTATTTTTATGTGACAGAATTCCTGACAGCTCTTGATCCATGTTCTCTTCCAGGCTGATATTTTTTGGTGGCTATGGCTATTTTCCTGAAGGGAAACAACGCGGAACATTTGAATTCGATGAAACCTCTTTTTGGGTAAGTAACCCTGGAAGCCATTTCTGTTTCAACTTTTTAATATTTAATCAGTGCTTATTAAAACTTGTCGCTTATTGTTTTTTTTAAAGAATTCAGGTCTTCCTAGAGGGTGGAACGACCACGTGCATGTTCTGGACCTTGAAACTTTCACTTGGAGCCAGCCTGTAACTACGGTAATTAACAATCTGCTGTCAGTTAATTAAGTCACAGCTCAGTAATGTTATTTAGTGGTGTTCTTGGAGCCATTTACACTGAATTTAAACCATTCATTTATGCAGATCTACCCTCCAAAAAGAGGAAATTTGCCTTTTATTTTGATCTGTCTTCATCCATTTTTTCCTGCCGCTTGCTTTGGTTCATGCTTGAGTTGCTCTGTGCTCCTGGGGAGCTCGGGACAATGAAATGTGTGCTTTGCTGTCACCCTCACTGCCATGTGAGGGTTTGGTACATGTCCCTGGGCTGCTGAATTGTGGTCAGGAGAGAATTCAACACTCCTAATTGCAAATGCACACATTTGGAGTGTCCCAGGAGTGTTCAGGAGCAGGGAAATGGGGGGATTAAATACGAAACAAGTAACTCCAGATTGCCAAAGAATTGCTCTGATTGCTTCATACAGGTCTCAAATATTTCAGAAACTCAAAAAAAAATAGTGTTTAATGGAATCTCAGAATAGTTTGGGTGGGAAGAGACCTTAAAGCTCATCCAGTTCCAGCCCTCCCATGGGCAGGGACACCTTCCAGCCCCATCCAGCCTGGCCTTTGGACACTTCATGATTTATGAATATAATGATTTATTATGTCACTGTCTCATTTACAGCCTGTCTTCTGTGGCTGAACCCTGTGCTAAAAGCAAAATTTATACAAGAGGGAAAAAATAAACCCCATTTTTAATGAGTTCTCTGATCTTCCATCCATCAAAAAAGCAAGTCTGCACACAGCCTGATTTACTGGCTGTTTTTTTTCACTCTGTTCCTTGCTGGCGTTAAATCTGAGTTGAGTTGAGCCTCTCTTGTCCTCTGGTGACAGATTTATGATGTCCCTGTTCCTTTCCCAGGGTAAGACCCCGTCCCCTCGAGCCGCTCACGCCTGTGCCACAGTTGGGAACAGGGGTTATGTGTTTGGAGGCAGATACAGGGTAAGCCCAGCCCAGATTAACCCTGCGATACCCAAACCTCATCAGGAAATTTGAACCATGCTCTGCTTTCTTGTAGGAGTCCAGAATGAACGACTTTTACTACCTGAACTTGGACACGTGGGAGTGGAATGAAATGTGGGTACTCAGATTTGGTTCATGTGAAATTCTTTGTGTCTAAAGAAATTAAAGTTGTCCTTGGGTCACTGCGGTATCCTGCAGATACCTGAAAAATAATCAGAGCAGGAAAGAGCAGCAGGATTTCATTGTCCTCACAGTGATTTGGGATGTTTTTATTGCACTCCAGACTCACCCAAGGCATCTGCCCTGTCGGCCGATCGTGGCATTCCTTAACACCGATTTCCTCGGATCACCTCTTCCTCTTCGGAGGGTTCACCACTGACAAGCAGCCCCTGAGTAAGTCATTCCAGAGGGATTTGGTGGTGGCTTCATGCTCTTGAAAGCTGTGCACAGGAGCTTGAATGATTGCCTTGAATTCCTTCTGAATTCCTCCCGTGTGATCCAACTCCTCGTGGCCGACAGCTCATTCCACAGAGCAGGAGTTGCTGAGTGTGTGGAGACACCAGAGCTGTCAGCAGTTCTTCTGCTCTAAAAATGTATCTAATGCAAATTGCAATGAGTAACAGCTTTACAATTCTCCACCTTCACGCCCATAAACCTCTGCTACATTGAACACCTGTTGTCAAACAGGAGCCAATGCTTTATAAGGTTTTTCCTAAAATGTTTGATTTATTTGAGAACAGAAGTGGGCTGTGCTACACCAGAGTGTTTGTTTATTGCAGCAAACTTGCAGAACTAACAGAATCCTGTTTATATCTGGGATTTTGCTTGGTTTCAGGTGATGCCTGGATTTATTGTATCAGCAAGAATGAGTGGGTACAGTTTGAGCATAACTACTCCGAAAAACCAAGGTAAGGCAGACAATTCCCCAGAAAATTATTATAAAAGGGGTGTGGAAGCACTTGGAAGTGGCTGTGAGAGAGAGGACACACATTCATTCCTCCTAACAGCTCTCCTTTTCCATGTGTCCCAGAGGTGCAGATTGTTGTGTGCTCCCAGAATTCCAGGTGAGCGCCACACGGGGCAGGTGCTGCAGGCAGCCTGTCTGTGAAACAGCAGGAAACGTGGAATTTCGGGTTTGATCCTGGGATTTGGGGTTTGATCCTGGGATTTGGGGTTTGATCTGGCTGCAGAGGCCTCCGAGCTGTGCGTGGCAGCACCAGGGCTAACTGGAACCAGTGTCCTTGCTCTGCCAGCAAGGGCTGCTGTCACCAAGGTCCTGCCAGAGCCTCATCCTCTGCAGACCCAGGATGGCTTCTGCTTAGGAAATTGGAGTTGATGACGTGCAGTTTAAAGCCCCAAAACCTCTGTGATGCACGAGTGTGGCATGGAAAACACGAGTCTTCCTCATGTGCTTAGGGAAGTGATCTGAGTCAGGTTACTGAGCTAAAGCAGTGACACTTCCTGGTTTTTGCCCTTTGGCATGGCTGGGATGAGGAGGGATCTTCCCAGAGCTGGGATTTTGGTTAATGCAGAGCTGCTTTCTGTTCCCAGGCTGTGGCACACGGCCTGTGCCAGCGAGGAGGGCGAGGTGATCATCTTTGGGGGCTGTGCCAACAACCTTCTGGCCCATTCCAAAGCTGTGAGTTGCTTTTGAGCTTTCCCTTCCCATGGGATCTGCGGTGCTAGATCACTGCAGTGAGTGTGAGGTGATCTCGTGGGGATCACAAAGGTGCACAGACAAAGCCTGAGGGGGAAATGCTTTGCTCCTGTCCAAAGTCCCTCAGTGCAGATGCCTGAAGGCTCAGAAACCTGAAGGCTCCCTCCAGTGGAATGGAGGGATGTTGGAATGGGATGAGCTTTAAGGTCCTTCCAACTCCAACCATTCTGGGATTCCCTGATCCCGTGATTTGGTGCTGTGAGCCTGGGCTGCTTCGGCTCCTGCTGTGACCCCACAGAACCAACTCTCTCTCTCTCCCCCACCCTCCAGGCTCACAGCAACGAAATCCTTGTGTTCTCCCTACAACCAAGATCTCTCGTAAGGTAAGAAAGCAGCACTTCAGCATGGAACTGTCATGTTCCCAGCTCAGGGGGCAGGAGGAAATTCCTGTGAGGGTGGGGAGGCTCTGGCACAGGTGCCCAGAGCAGCTGTGGCTGCCCCTGGATCCCTGGCAGTGTCCACGGCCAGGTTGGGCCTGGAGCAGCCTGGGACAGTGAAAGGTGTCCCTGCCCATGGCCGGGGGGGGAATGGCTTTAAGGTCCTTCCACCCCAAACCATTCTGTGTTTCTAAGACAAGTGGGGTGGTTACCACTAGACTGATTTATGTTCCTAAAATACTGGAAAACATTCCTCCCTCTCCCAAAGGCTGCCCAAGCAGCAGCCAGGTGTGAGGACAGAGCATTCCCCTCAGCACCCTTGGCCCTGCTGACAGCACCCTCCCCCTCAGCTGTAAGGCACGAGCCCCCGTGCTGACAGCGCCGCTGTGTCCCCAGGCTGTGCCTCGAGGCAGTGATTTGCTTCAAGGAGATGCTGGCCAGTTCCTGGAACTGCCTGCCCAAGCACCTGCTGCACAGCGTGAACCAGCGCTTCGGCAGCAACAACACCTCGGGCTCCTGAGCGCCGCGGGCGCCGGGCCGGGCCATCTGCGGGCGGGGCGCTCCCACCCCGGGACAAAGAAACATTAAAGGTGTGTCGGTGAACCCTCTGTGTCGTAGGTAGTCGCTTCTCGCCTTCCCGTTGCATGTGAATGGCCTAGAGAGAACCTATTTTTGTGTCGAGATGTTTGCAATAAATGTATTTAATGGCAGAGGAGCCTGAGCTTAAGCTGCAACCAGGCCTGGGGTTGTGCGCCCCGAGGGTCTGAGGCCGACCCCGAGAGCAGGGGGTGTCCGTGGGGACAGGAGCTGGGGAGTTGTGCAGGGAATGCCGAGCACACCACGGCTCTGGAGTGCTGCTTTAGTGGGGGCTGCAGGTCGTGTTTAGCCCACAGCTTCACGTTTTGCCACAAACGCTTAAGGTCAGAGAAGCAGGATCTGGAACTTGTCCTGTTGTCGGTCGAGAAACTGTTGTGAACCTGGAGATGTTAAAGCACCACTACTCTCTGCTTGGCTGTAGTTTGGTTTTAATTTTGGAATTTTTATGTTGTGGAACTTCAGTTGTGAACCTTAGGTAGCAGATATTCTGCCCTGCGAGTGTAACTGAGAGTGCTTGTGCCTGTTCCTGTCCCTGGGGAGCTCCCCTGTACCTCGAGCGGCTCCAGGGCCATGAAGAGGGTCAGCCCTGCCCTGGCTGACCCAGCTCTGTGGGGACATGGGGGACAGGGACAGGCTGTGCTGCTGTGGGGAAGGGAGGGGATCATGTTTTAAGCTGTCTTCAAAAAACAATTAAAAACTTTGACTTCTAGAACAATTCCTGTGCTGTAATTCCTGCTAGATCCCGTGGGTTTATCCTTACTCCCAGCCCTGCTCTTCCTCCCCTCCCCAGGGTTCTGACACAACTGGGCTGGGGGATCTGGGCCTGCACCTTCCCTCTCTCCACAGCCAGGAAATGTTTGGGGGAATACAATTCCACCTTCCCAGAGGAGGCATTCTCCACTGGAACTGCCCTCCTGCCAGCTCCCTGCCAGAGGCACAGGGCAGGAAGGAACTGAACCCTGGAGTTTTCCTGCCCCAAATTCCAGACCCTTTGCCCAGCAGGTCAACGAGAGAAGCAGCAGCAGGGGAGGACATTCCTGACCAAATGCCAGCAATTTACTCCATGTTTATCTGCTATTGGTATCAGAGTCCAGCAGCCCTGGGTGTTGGAATCCAGTCCTGGCTGAGAGCTGTGGTCTGGCCCAGCCCCAGGTCCGGTTTGAGGGTGAGAACCCCCAGCATGGAATCACTTCTTCTTCATGTTCTGGAGGTGAGGTGCAGACACTTTCACCTTCCCAGGAATATTTCTTGACAAGTCAGTGTCCTAGGAAACACAAGAGGAGAAGGTGACCATGGCAGAAAAACATTTCTGGAGCACAGGGACGATCCCTTTCCTCTGGCCCTGGTGAGCACCTGGCTGGGAGAGAGGGCCACAGGACACACCTTAAACCTCAGCTCCCCCTGCAAGCACCTGCCCCTGCCCTAGGAATTCCCCCTCCCAAAACCACAGGGTTTCTCAGAAGATGCTGCTTTTGTCAGGCACGAGTGACACAATACAGAAACAAGAGGCCCAGTGCTACCACTGAGCTCAGTTTCTAATGATTCTTCCCAGCCTGAGCAGCACGGCTTTCCCAGAGAAGCTGGGAAATGCTCCTGATGAGGTTGGATGGGGCTTGGAACAACCCGGGATGGGGTGTCCCTGCCCACGGGATGGAGTGGTTTTTAAGATCCCTCTCAACCCCAACCATTCCAGAACTCTTCCCCAGCAGTACTGACAAACAGTACTGCAAAAAAAAACCAACAGCACACTCAGTTTTGGCAGCAATTTCCCCCAAAATGGCACTTGTGGACGTTTTGCTGCTGCTGTGCCTTTGTACAAGAGAAACTGCAGAGAAAGCATCACCTTGACGCTGCGGAACAGGTCCTTTTCTCTTGCACTGGCTTCTTTGGACTGCATAAAATTGTGCAAGGCGATCTTGGCAGCTGCAAAAACACAGGGAAGAGTGAAACAGCTTGGAAAACCATGCTGGCTTCAGCAGGCAGCGCACAGGAAAGGGTTCAGGGCTTTCAGACCATACCTTTGCCCTTCTTCTGGGTGCCTGGAGTGAGCTTGACTTTATACCTGCCCAAAGGAAAGGTTTCTGTAAGTAAAAAAAACTGGCACCAAGTCCCCTCCCGAGAAGTGCTGCCACTCACTTGTAGTTGGTCATGGCTGTGTAGGGAGCACAGATGGGGACAGCAAAGAGCAGGATGTCCTCGGGGTGGGGCTGCCCAGTCAGGGAGCCCAGCAGGGCCTCGCTGTCCTGGGGGACAAAGAGCTCCACTGGAATCTGTCCCCAGCCCTCCCTGCCGGGGTCACAGGGGACCGGAGCATCCCTGCCCATGGCAGGAGGTGGGGAGAGGTGGCCTTGAAGGTCCCTTCCAACAAAACCAGTCCATGGTTCCATGATCACTTCACTGGCATGGAATTACCAAGCCAGGATTCGTGACTGATCCTCTTTCATCACTAAAATCACATCCTTTGCTGGATCTTAGTTTTGGGCCCCCCATATGGAGTTACAGTCACCAAAAGCTTCCCCCAACAGACACCGTTATCCTCCTCCTTTAAGGAATTTAAAGGAATTCACTTATTCCCAGCCTTGGGCAACACCGACAGCTTGTAATTACAGAAAAGTTTGAAGCAATTTTACATGTAAATGAACTTCTAAACTAAAGAACAGCCTGCACTACTATTGTGTCATCCTCCAGCCCAGAGCCACCAAGGCTGGGGGTGCAAAAACCAGGGACAAACACCATGGAGCAGCTCCGGGTTTATGGAGGATGTGGAGATGAGCAGGGCAGGAAGAAAAGGAGGTTAATTTTTAAAAATACAATTAAGGTGGGTTCAGATTCCTGGAGGGCTCCCACATATCCCAATCCCAGCAGGAACACAGCCCCACCTCAGCACTCAGGGAGCTGCACACAAGCATTTACCTCCAGTCCTGGCTGCTCCTGATCCTGCTCCTCCTGCACACACAAACAAAGGACACGTCAGGGCTGCAGAAACCACACAGCTGCTTCCTCCTCCCCTCACCCCAATAAATTCTTTTGCCAGCAGCCCCCAGAAAGGCCCATTCTCCCTGCAAAGAGACTCCCTGCAAAGAACTTGTTTCACAGCAAAGGTAAGAGCAGCACTTCTCCGTGGGTGGGAGGGTGGAGTGTTTCTTTCCAACCTCTGATTTGCCTGGCACACGCCGAGCTGGGAGGAGGGAGATGAGGCTCAGAGATACCAAATCCCAACAGGGCTGGGAGGGAGATGGAGCTCAGAGATACCAAATCCCAACAGGAGCGCTGGGAGCTCGGTTAGTTTGGCTGAGGGGAGGTGAGGGACGAACAGGATCCTCGGGACTGCTCCGAGCCCCAGTTGTGGCTGTGCTGGGAACAGGATGAGCACAGGGATTGCTGCAGGGCTTTGGGCTGCTTTGGGAATCCAGTGAGTTTCCCCAGCCCTGGCAATAGGCACAGAGCTCTCCATAGTGCCCCAAATCCATGGGGAGCTGCTCAGCCTCACAGCTACAGAGAGCCAGGAGAGCCCCAGCAAGGGACAGACACAGGTGGGGAGAGGAGAGAGCTGCTCACCTTCCCCTCCTCCTGCTCCACCTTCCCCTCCTCCTGCTCCCCTTGCCCATCCCACTGCTCACCTTTTCATCCTGCAGCTCCTCTAGCTCCTGTGCCTCATGCAGCAGGATTCCTGCTGGGAGGGTCTCCTTGGCTGCTCGACGCAGGGGTTTTGTTTTCTGCTGTTGTTTCTTTGCTGCCTCTTCTTTTGTCTTGCCCTTCTTCCCTTTTTTCCCCTTGTCCTCCTTGTTGGAGCCTGCAGACTGTGGGGACACAGGGGGTCAGGGCTGCTGAGCAGAGCCACCACAGCCCAGGGAAGGACAACTCCCCAGGCTCACCCCCAGCAGCTTCATGATGAGCTCCCGGTCCTCCTCGTCCTGGTCCCTGTACTTCTCCTTCATCTTCTTCATTTTACTCTGCAGAAGGAAACACCAACACCTTCAGAAATGATGACTTTTTGCAGAGTTTTGCATCCACAGATGTGCTGCCTCAGGCACTTCCCTTCCCACTATCCCAAACTCTTTCAGAGCAGGTCACCAGTAACCAAGGGATTGGTTCCAGTGAGCTCCGTGGCTAACCCCCACCATCCTGAAACCACTTAAACACCACCACGAGCCTAAAACCACCAGGCAGCCATGGATGTCTGGGAAATTTGGGATTTCTGTCCACACTTCCACGCAAACAGCTCGGCCCATGGATCTCCCTGGTCCCTGCCCACCTTTTGGCCCCGCTTGATGGGCTGAGGGGCTGCCGCAGCCTTGTGGCTGTTGGGAGCAGCCGGAGCTTGGGTCTCCGTCTCCTTCTGCTTCTCTTCAGGCAGCTCTGAGTTCTCAGAGTTGTTCTGCTGCTTCTTTTTCTTCATTTCTCTGAGGAGAACAATCACAACATCCTGCTTTGTTGTGACAAGAGAGGCTGCTCTCTCCTGGCAGCATTCCCACCCTGCTTCCCTGCCATGGGAATCTGGAGGAACACGGGCACCAACCCCTTGTCAGAAAAACCTCTCCAGCCCACGAGTAAAACTGTTCACAGCCAGCATTCCCAAAAGAGAGGAGCAGGAGCCCACCCTGGAAATGCAGGATGGACAATGGGCATGGATCAGCCCAGAGTGGCAGTGGGTACAGATGTGCCCAGTGCCCAGGACCTGGGGAGGGAATGGGGAAGACGCACTGGCCCAGAGCAGCTGTGGCTGCCCCTGGATCCCTCCAAGAGTCCAAGGCCAGGCTGGACATTAGAGCTTGGAGCAGCCTGGGACAGTGGGAGGTGTCCCTGCCATGGCAGGGGTGGGATGGGATGGTCTTTAGGCTCCCTTCTAACCCAATCCACCCTAGGATTTTGGGATTCCCTGTACACCAAGTGACTCTCACCTCCTCTCCTTGGCAGAGAGATGCCTCCGGCCCTGGGCCTTGCTGTCACTCTGAGGAGGGAAAGGCAGTTTAGAGCGTGCCCTGCCCAGCAGCTCCCATGGCTCTGGGCCAGACACTGGAGCTGGGACCTTACCAAGGTGGGCTCTTCCTCTTTGGGGATGATTTTCTGCAAGGATCTGTGGGGAGATGGAAATAAAGCTCATCAGCAGCTCAGCCATGGACACATCAGCCACAGCCCAAACTTGAGCGGCTTGGCTCTAACCCTTTGAGCTTCCTAGTGCTTGGCAATGCCAGCTTTGGTGAATGGGAAAGGCAGGAATTCTGGGATTCACTTTACAAAACAAGTCTTAGCTCTCTGCCAGCTCCTCTCATGCCCACACAAGCAACAAACACAGCCTGGGCACTGAGGGAACCCCGATGTGCAGCTTCCCAGGCACACAGCCCCACGTCCACCGCTCCATCCCTCCTCCTTGCACCCTCTAAGGAGTCCCAGGGACAACAGGGACACAAGCTCATGCCCCAGCCTCATGCAGAGCAGCTGCTCTGCACCAGCTTGGCAGTGCAGCAGCAGCTCAGGGCTGTTTCTCAGGTGTGAGCAGCCCAGAAAGGAAAATGAAGCAGCATTCCCATTGCTAAGCATGGAAAGAAGGGATGGCAACTCATCCCAGCCTTGTCCTGGCAGTGTTTTAGGAGACCCTCAGGTGCCCCCCATCTGCTGCTTCTCTCACCTCTGGGACTGAAGGTGGGACAGGTCGATGGTGGTGTCTGGGTAATGCACCTCTTCCTCCTTCACTTCCCTCTTTGGCTCCGGATGTTCCTCCTCAGATTCTCCATCGTCCTCCTCAGAGTCAGCCTCTGGAGCAGGAGTGTTCCCTCCTCCCTGCTCCAGCTCAGCAATGCCCTCATCACGGGTGCTCTCAGCTGTGGCTTCCACATCCTCCAGAGCTTCCTCACCCTCTGGAGCTTCCTCACCCTCCGGAGCTTCCTCGCCCTCCGGAGCTTCCTCGCCCGCCGGAGCTTCCTCGCCCTCCGGAGCTTCCTCGCCCTCGGCTTTTTCCTCTTCACTGCTGCTGTCTCCTCCATCTGGGGCACAGAGGGTAGGAAAACAGAGTCAGGAACATCAAACTGATCCATCATAGAATCCCAGGGTGGTTTGGGTTAGGAGGGACCTTAAAAGACCAACTCGTTCCACCCCCTGTCACGGGCAGGGACACCTTCCACCATCCCAGGCTGCTCCAAGCCCTGTCCAACCTGGCCTTGGGCACTGCCAGGGATCCAGGGGCAGCCACAGCTTCTCTGGGCACCTGTGCCAGGGCCTGCCCACCCTCCCAGCCAAGAATTCCATCCCAATATCCCACCTACCCCTGTCCTCTGTCAGAGTGAAACCATTCCCCCTTGTCCCATCAGTAATCCAATCTGGGATCACCCAGACCCTGCAGGATGTCCCCAGCGCCCCCAGTCCCTCCCACTGTACCTAAAAGCTCCACTTCCTCAGCCGCCAGCTCACTGGCACTGCTGGAAACCGTGTCCAGATCCTCATCCTGGACTTTGACCTTCCTCTCTTCCCGGTGTCTCCAGACACAGCTCTCATCCACCTGAAAATGAGGAGCCTTTGTCAGGCCTGGACCAGCTCCAGTGACGTTCACAGAACACCTCGTTCAGCTTTTTCTTCCCTTTTTAACACTTTTTGCCATCAGAAGGCAAGAAAATCAACCCAGCCCCAAGTCTGCCAACCCCAAAAGTCAGGGTGACACACAGAGCTGCCCTCCCAGATTCCCTAAACATGCCATACCCCAAACAGGGCTGGGCTAAGAGCTCTGGCAGGGGCAGGAATGTCCAGAGTCTGTTTGAAATGCAGACACTGCACACTGGGCTGAGATGGAAACCAAAGCAGAGTCATTATCAGCAAGGAGCCTTTCATGGGATTTGTCCCAGTGGGAAAAGAAGTAATTGGGAATATACTGATAAGCAAGATGCAGAAAATAAACCTCCTACAGCTCAAAGCAAATTACAAAAGCCAGCAGGAGCTGCATGGGAAAAGCTGTACCTTAAACAAGAAGCTGAAGCCCATCATCAGATAAGAAGGTGGAAGGAAATTCTTTTTCCCTGAAAAACAAAGGCAGAGTCTCATGAGGAGGTTTAGCAGCCATGCCGCAGGATGTGCTTCCAAAATTCATTTTTATTACAGGCTTTAGGCTTCTGAAAAATTACATTGGGGCTTATTTTATCTCTGGGATGAGAACAGGAGAACTCAAAAGCAGCTGAGTTAATGAACTTCTGCCCAGGGCTCAGCTAGGAATGCTGCTGCAGCTGCCTGATACCCAGTCCAAGCCATTCCCAACAGATTTCTGGGAGAGGAGTGGGATCTGCTGGCTGTTCACAGGAAGGGGTGGCTGCCACTGCAGGGCAGCCCAGCACCTCTGAGGAAATCCCAAAATCCCATTGTTCCTTTGTGCCTCACCTCGGATCATGAAGCTCCCGGTAGTGAGATATTCTCCTGTGGGGGCAGTTTTAGAAACCTAAAAAAAAAAAAAAATCATGGTAAACTATAAAAAATTTCTGTGCCAGAAGGCCAGCATCAGGTTGTAGTAACAGCACCAAGGGAAACATGCTGAATTGAATTCCTGGGACAGCTCTGCAGGACTCCATACCCAAGGGGTTCTTCCTTTCCTCTGCAGGGAATATTCCTAAGGGATGTTTCAATCCAATTGCACCCTACCAGCACTGGATTTTAGGAATCCTGGGTGAATAATTCAGGAAATAAAACCAGGATATACCCAGGAGTATTCAGAGAATAAAACCACCATGACTTCGGTGTGATCTCTACACTCTTAAACAGAAGTCTGACCGGCACCCATCAGCTCCCAGCCAAAGCTGCTCTGACTGTCACCACATCCCAATTCCCTGGAAAGCTCCTCCTGAGAGTGCTCACCTGGTTGTGGGACACCCACCAGGCGCTGGTGACCACACGGGCGTCCCAGGCTGCGCTGTAGCACAGGGCCATGGTCCCAGCCTCCGTCAGCGTCCGGGGCGGGATGGGTTCACCTGGGGAACACCATGATCATGAAATCCTACACCGCCCTCATGCAGCCTGGGAGCTTCCCGGGAAGGACTGATTCGCCTCCCCAGGGTCCCCCCCGGTACCTGAGGGGTTCTTGATGACGCAGCTCGTGGCTCCGTGCAGATCCGCGTGCACGTAGATGTCCCCTGGGAAAAAGGAGACTGCAGTCAGAACCACGGAGCCCTAGAGCCAAGGGGAAGTGTCTAACATGAGCTGGAAATGGCTGCGAGGGGCAGGATGGGGACACAGAAGCCTTTTAGTCCATCCTCGTCCCAGGGTGAATCAGCTCCTTTGCTCCTGAGGGGAGCCCATCCAACCTGCTCTCAGAGGGACTCCCAGCACCAAAATCCCCTCTGATCCAAGGCCCAACTCCAGCACAAAGCACAGACACCTTCCCAGGGCACTCCTGGACATTCACAAAACTGCAGAACAAGAGGGAAACCCACACGCCCTCCATGGGCTCACCTGGTCTGAGGTAGCGCTTCACGATCAGCTCGTTCTGCTGCTGGTCCCTGCCAGCAATGACCAGGTAATTCTCGGAGCTAATGAACCACAGGAACTTCTCAAACCTGCCAAATTCCAGCAAATCCACGGTGTGAGAAACACCTGGAACTAACAGGACATTGCACAGGTGGTTTTTGATACCAAACTCAGGGAATATCCATCTCAGCATCTACAATTTATGACACTGCAAATATTTTCGCTTCCATTTGAGGCATAAAAACAAGGCATGGGACGACTGCAGCATCACTGCCAGTGAGAGCTGGAGATGAAACAAGAGGTACCATTAGCACAGTCCTCCTATTTATTTTTGTTTTAATAATTTGGTTAGTAGATGATGAAAGCTTTGGGGTTTTGTTTCATTTGGTTGTTGTTTTTTAAGATCACAGAAGCCCAGAATGGTTTGGGCTGAAGGGACTTTAAAGATCATCTCACTCCACCCCTGCCATGGGCAGGGACACCTTCCACTGTCCCAGGCTGCTCCAAGCCCCAGTGTCCAACCTGGCCTTGGACACTTCCAGGGATCCAGGGCCTTCTCTGGGCTATTAATCCTGGGAACCATTCTGGGATTCTCTGACTTTAAGAAGACTTCATCCAAAGTGCAGTGCTCAGAAATCATAATTAGCTCCAGTTCTAAGCCAGTGAAGATCCATCCTGACCTGGGACATGAGAGAAGGACAGGGAGCTGTACTTGCCAATAAACCTTTCGGGCTTTCTGGATGGTGGTGACTGTCTGAACTTCCCTCAGGGTTTGCTTCGTTTTCTTCTCAGCGGATTTAAAAGCCTATTTGGACAGAAAACACCATCACCATCCAGCAGGACTCACAAAATTCCCGACTGAACAGTGGCAAAGTCGGTAGGAAATGGCTCTGAGCTTTATCACATGCAGGCTCCACACAGAGCTGTGCACAGCCCTGTTTCTGTGAGACATTAACATTTAACATTCCTGCTCCTGTGCCCTCAACATTCCGCCCTGGAATTATCAGCTTTTTGATTCCAGGATTTCCACTGATTCTCCACTCTAAGTCCTGGTCTTTATCTCCACCTGCCTTGAGTATTCCCAATGCTACTGGTGGAAAAGTAGGATACATCAGGGATCTGCAATGCTCGCTGAGCTCAAAATGTGAAGAATAAAACAACCCTGGTGGGTTATTTTTCTTTTTCATGTCTTGTTAGGTCTGCCCAGACCAGGTCAGGATTTCTCACTTATCAGTGGCAGGGATTTTCCTTTTAAATGTCTTCTAAAAGCCAAGGAAAAAATACCTTTTCTGCAGCTTCCACTGTCTTCTGAGTTTTCTTGGCTGCGTGTCTTTTGTGATCGTAGTACCTGGGAAACACAAGGGTTTGTCCCTGAAATCCCAGCAGATCCACTCCTTTCTCCTCAGCCCACTTACCCCACGCCTCTACATTTTGTTCCATGTGCAGAAGTGGACTCAAAATTAAATCAAACTGACAGGTCTGGACCAGGGAAATGCCCATCCCAGAGCTCAGGGCAAGCTGCCATTTCAATTTTAAACTCTTATTTTTAACAAGATATCCCAAAGCCCTTCCTCCTGAAATATCACCACCAACAGTTGCAAACCCAGAGAATTTCTCCTACAAAAACACATATTTACTGAAAAAAATCTTACTTTTTGGCATTGGCATAGGCAGACAAATTGAGATCAACATCAACCAATGAGGGTTTGTTTTTCTGAGGTTTCTTCAATTGTTTGGTTTTATTCTTTTTCTTTTTTCCCTTTGGTTCTTCTGTTTCTTCCTTCTCGACATCAGCATCGTCCTCCTCTTCCTCTTCAGATAACACATATGGGTTCCTAAAAACACATGACATCAGATGATTAAGAGAACTGGTTAATTTTTAATCCTCAGTGCAATGTGCTCCTAATTGAATCCTCTCTGAAGTCTGGGAATGGCCTAAGGAGCCTCTAAACCCTTTCCACTGCGCAGACACACGAAGGGCCCTCATTCCAGCCCATTCATGTCTTGGAGTCAGCCAAATTTGGGGCGAAAAAGGAAAAGAAGGAGAAGATAAAGAGCCCAGCTTTCCCAATCCAAGGACCTGACTGAAACAAGTTTATTGTGTACACTGACATTTCTGAAAGTGAGGTAACTAAAAATTCATGGATTAACTTTGCCACGTCCCAGCTTTCACACCAAAACTTCTGGGTATAGAAAATACATTTCGGGGGCTTGTTTAATCGTAAATAATCCTGACCCAGTGTGAGCTGAGGTTTTGCCAGGCACTCACCTCAGCAGCATGGTGATGTGGTTGGTCTGCAGCTTTAACTCTTTGATTGCCATGGCCACAGGATCCCCCTGGGCTTGGGCCTCCTTCACGATGGCCCCGATCTCGGTCCAGTCGATCTGGTTGGCCAAGGCGCTCCGGACCACCTGGATGGCCCTGTCCACCACCTCCAGGTTCATCTCTATCAGCTCTCCTTTCAGCTTATCAGCTTCCTTAGGGAAAGGAGAAGGTTGTACCCATTGGAGCTAAACACGTGCTCAGAAATAGGCTAAAAATGGATGCAGTGGAGAAGAAATCCAAGAATGGATTGAAGTGGTGGCATAGGAGAACATCTAACTCCAGCCTTGCCAATCCCTGGAAGTGTTCCAGGCCAGGCTGCAGCAATCTGGGATAGTGGAAGGTGTCCCTGCCCATGGAACTGGATGGGATTGAAGCTCCCTCCCAACCAAACCATTCCATGACTGTGTGATTATGCATCTTCTTAATGAAAACCCCAAATCTGTCTTACCTGAGCCTGCTGGAGAGCTTCCAGTCTGTGCTCATGGTCCCTACGGACATTTTCAAGTTTCTTCAATGCTTGTTTTTCCTTTCAGAAACAAGATGGCAAAAAATATAAATATTAATATAAATATAAATATATAAATACAAATGGCATCAGGTAATCACTGCAAGAAGCAAGTGAAGCCTCTGGGAGCCATCTGTCCCAGCCCTGGATCAGGACACACCTGCTGCAAGGCCTTCAGATCAATCTTCTGCCCCTCCAGCTTGGAGTAGAACTCATCTGTTGCCTGCAAGAAATAATCAGGTTGGAGAATATCCAGGCTGGCCTGAGTTCGAGAAGGCAGAGGAGGTTCCTCACAGAAGTGGCTGCAAAGCACTAAAAGAGGTGACAGAGGCTGAAACATCCAGGGACTTTCTCCATTGCCCTTCCCCTGGGATGAGTTCAGCAAGACATTCAGGGCTGTGTATCACTGCAAACACACAGGGAAATAAGCGGCCAAACTCTGGCCCACCTTTTTTGCTAAGAAATGATGGAAAAGAAGCTGCTTTGGCTCAGATTAAATGGTTGCAAAGCCAGATCTGTCTGCCCTAAATTCCTGCTGCTTCACTGGGTCAGTTACAAACCCATGAAGAACCAGAATGCCTAAGAATTGCTCCTGGTGTTCCAGCTGTGCTTCAAACACAGGATGAGGAAGGTTTAAGTTGTTTAGATCATCTGAGGGACGTGGGACAAGGGTCTGGAGGGACAGGACACAGGGAATGGCTTCCCACTGCCAGAGGGCAGGGATGGATGGGATATTGGGAATTGGGAATTCCTGGCTGGGAGGGTGGGCAGGGGCTGGGCTGGAATTCCCAGAGCAGCTGTGGCTGCCCCTGGATCCCTGGCAGTGTCCCAGGCCAGGCTGGACATTGGGGCTTGGAGCAGCCTGGGACAGTGGGAGGTGTCCCTGCCATGGCAGGGGTGGCACTGGATGGGATTTAAGGTCCCTTCCAGGCCAAACCACTCTGGGATCCTGTGATCAGTGAAGGAGATGACAGAAATTCAGCCAGGAAGCAGAGCAGGAGTGTGAAGTGGGAAGTCTGGAGATCAAGGTCAGGAAAAGAGGCAATTAATGACTCCAGATGTTAATGAGCCAAGGAGCAGGAAGGGCAATGCTCAAGGAAACCCCAAATCACAGCAGTACCAGGAAAAGGTAAATGTGGTGAGTGTCACAACTCCAGAGTGTCACAGCTCTCCATAACAACACCTCTGGGATTCTCTGACTGGAACCATCGCCTTCCTCAGAGATTCCACACTCAGGACCTGAGCTCAGGACACAACACTGCCCAGCTGCAGCCCAAAGGCCCTGTTTGAGTTGGTCCTTTCTCAGCAAATACCTATCCATAAAATGAATCATCCCTTCCAAGGTCTAGGCTTTCATTAACAACCTCTGTACTATGTTTTAATTACTCTTTTTAGCAGCAGTCAATTAAAGCACTTAAGTACAGCATCAGCAAAAGCACTGTACCTTATTGAATGAGTCAAATTCCAAGTAGGGACATTTTGAATGTTGAGAAAACAAGAAAGGATGAAATTCCTCATATCTGTAAAATACACATTTGATATTATCACCTGAAAACTAATTCCTGTTATGCAGACTAGTAGAAAAAAAAAGGAAAAAATACTTCAAATATTTACGTGTAGATATCTTCTGCTGGTTTATCTGGTTCCAGACTTGGCTTTTTCTCCTTTTTCTGGATAACATAACCCTAAAAGAATATAAAAACGTAATTTATCTATGGAAAGAATCCCACTTCTAAATTTTAGGTGTAACCAACTGATCAGCATGAGACAGTAAATAATTTCAGCAGGGAACTGAGCAAATCCCTGACCCCCTGACTTGTCTTGACTCCAATTTCTTCTAGAAAAAGAGGTGAACTTTTTCTAACCCTCAGGACTATCCCATAAATGCAGAGTTTATGTGCAGGATTTACTACAGAACCTATTAAAGCCCAAGTGCAAATCTCCCAGGATTTATACAATCTGCTCGTGCATTATTTAATTGCTGCCCAGCCCGTGGAAAGAAGCAATTTTTATTCCACATCACCACCTGACACCCAGGAATAAAATCCACAGCTGGGAACAGCAGGAATGGCACATCCTGAGGAATTAACTCTGCAATTCCAAATAACTGATAACCCACCCCAGACCCACCTTTCCACTGAAGTTGTCAGTGAGGGCCATGTATTCTTCTGCTTTCTCTAGAGCTGAAAGCACCTTCTCAAGGTTTTCTAAAGAGAAAAATAAAACAGCAGAAATGTTTCATCCCTGGTGCTTCACTCCAGCAATTATTGCTTATTTTTAACAGAAGTCTAAGTTTACATCTGGGAAATTTTCAATATAAAGATTTATTTAGGTGCTTCCAAAACATAATTATTCGAGTTTCAGAGGGAAAAAAAAGACCCCACAAATACCAGCACTTTATAAAAACTAAGACTACAGAGGCAAAGCATAAATCAGAAGCTGTGAGAAGTTATTTTTTACAGCACCATAATGCAGGGGGAAGGAAAAAATCCTTCGGATTTATGGCAAATATAAAGCACACGAGAAAAATAAGACTGCAGGAAAATATATTCTGGCTTTACTACCAAATCCTTAATTTCCCAATAAATGTAAAGCTGCTACTTTATCAAATCTCCAATGTTTGCTATAAATAAAGATTTTGATGTTAATTCTTCTTGTCAAATATCCCTTTGCACAACCAGAATTCACCTCATGGGTGAGGCGGTGTCTCTTTATAAAACCATTCCTAATATATAAAACCTGATGCTTTCTCTCCCATAGATGCACAAATCAAGAGTTTGAATGTCAACACGGCTGGTCCTCAAGCTAAAAACATTAAAAAATATAACCAAGTGGTCAGAACTACAGGTTTACTCATCTCTTTGGAAAAAAATCACTACACAGACATAAAAATCACCATGTTTGTGACCTAGCCTTTAAACTATTCTACCTTTATTTTCCAGATGTTGATCTATTTTGACAGCTCCAGAAAATCCAGCTTCTATAAGGCAGTGCTCGATCAGAGTGGCCCCATAAGCTGTTAAAACAAGAAATAATGAAGGATCATCCGTAGAAAATATTCACAATTTGCATTTAAAAAAAAAAATCTGGACACAAGAGTGTGAGAAGTGTCAAAAATGAGAGAAGGATGGCTGAGTTTCATGGGTGGATAAGGAGGAGGGGGTGAGAAACAGCCAAATTCCCACAAAGGGAAAAATTGTGGGGATTTTAGAGTGGAGCAGCTGTGCCTGGTAATTGGATCAGTAACACCATGTGAGGCCAAGGTTTCCTACATGATGGGTTCAAAAATGCCCAATTCCCATATGGATACAGCAAAACTGGGATCAGTGGGGAACAGTAATTAGCAATTATACAATATTATACAGAACTACTACTACTACTACTATTATTATTATTGTTGTTGTTGTTGTTATTGTTATTATTATTGTTATTGTTATTATTATTATTTTATAGTAATATAAATTATTTAGGAGACATGGGTAGAGAAAGAGAAGGAAAAGGGTGGTGAGAAAGGAAATCAGGAGATGGGGAAAGTAATACTTAGTTCTGAAAATTGTGCGATTTGAGCTGTTTAAGAAATTCTCTGCTTGACCAGCACTGCCAGGTCAGGAGGAAAACCAAATTTATTCTGACCAAGTCACACAAGACAAATTTGGTTCCGTGCTCAGGAAAACCTGACTTTACACTTAGAGCTCCTATTTGGTACCAAGATGGTGCAAAATGCCCCAAGGCAGAGCTCTCCCAGAGCCACTCGCAGCTCTCATCACTGCAGCACCTTGGGCAGGCTCAGCTCTGTGCAGCTGGAATCAATAAATCTCTGTTTTCCAAGGCAACCTGGCCTAGTGGAAGGTGTCCCTGCACGTGGCAGGGGTGGAATGGGATGGGCTTTAAGGTCCCTTCCAACCCTAAACCATTCCAGGATTCCGTTATAAGTTATTCAGATTTTCAGCATGACATAACACACACGGATTGACCTCATTTCATTTTGTAACAAATTACTTACGAAGGAGTGGGTTAAGAACCCTCTTCAGCTGTTCCCCTTTGGGTGCATTTGATATGATTTCCGTTAACCTGCAGGAGACAAGGGAGAGCTGCAATTCCAAAGAATAATGTGTTTTACAACAAAACACTGCACTGCGTAGAAGCTACAGAACATTTCCAGCCTTAAAAAATGAACCTAAAAATGGCCTGTAACATGTGAAGAACTGCCCAAAGCTTTCCACAGCTCCAAGGAATTAGGGTTTATCCCAATAAACACCCCATTTAAGAGCTCTGAAATGTAAATTACCTGTCCAAGGTTGGCAGAGGCACAGGAGCTTTTGCACTGTCCACCGGGTAGCGCTCCCGGACCGCAAACCTGACGTCGTCCGCTTCATCCGTGCGGAACCTCAGGATGTTCAGGATGATGTACTCGTGGTCAGTGAGGACAATGTTCCCCTGGGAGCACAGGGACCCTCAGCAGAGCCACCCTGGTGTCCCTGCCCCGGGGGACAGTGCTGGAGCTGTGCACTCACCCTGTCGTAGAGCTCCACGATCAGGTGATACGCGGCCTCGTCGCTGCCGAACTGGAAGTCCACGATGCGGTCAATCCCCAGCTGGCTCACACTCACCAATCTCCTGGTCTTCAAATGCTTCCGGCACTGCCAGAGGTGGGAAAAATGTCTGAGATGTGCTGCAAACACCTGGAAATGGCTTGGCTATAGAGCCCTCCTGTGGCACCAACCACTTCCTATTTAACTCGAATATCGTAAGAGCAAAATGTTGGTTCTCAGCAAAATAACACCTTCATTTCTAGAATTACAAACATAATTGACCCTAATTCTTAACGTTAAAACATTTTTTCCATTGAAACCTGTTGTTTGTTTAGGCCAAGGGAGCAGCTAGTTCAGATCCAAAGGGTTTACTTTGTAAAGAGAGCTGGAATCCATCCATCTCAGCCATGAAAAGCCACCCCGGAGATCTGTGCTGAGTCATTTCCATGGGGCCACACCCAGAGGACAAACAGCTCCATGGGAGTCAGCACCCAGGCTGTATCCCCAAGGATCCACATATGGATCCACCTGCAGAGCCCAGCCTAACAGCCTGAGCCAGCTCTGAACCCCCAAAGCCCAGCAGAGGACTCTGGAGCATGGGGTGCTGCATCCAGCACCGACAAATTCAGACAATCCAACTGGAATGACAAGGATTTTGCTGGAGCAATGTTCCAGAAGGTCTGGGTAGTCCAGAAGACATCCAGTGATCCAGAAGGCATTCATATTTATAAATTTAAATATTCACTGTTTCAGGCACTGAATATCAATGATGTGATCCAAAGTCCGCACTTGCTCTTCCCTTGTCTTCAGCCCCCCACTGGATCAGGATTCACGGGGCAAATCCTTCCCTATTTTCTCATCTCCAAGGACAGAACATAAACACTCCTTCCTGATACCCAAACACTTTATTAAAAAAGAAACTTTGGTGAGTTTACCTTCATTGCAAAGCTGGACGGCATCATGTTCTTTGGCCACTCAAACTCCGTCATGTGGATGCGTATCCCAGATTCCAGCAGCAGCGTGGCCTTGCAGTCCGGCCTGTGGGCAAAACAAAGGAGCTGCACCCAAATTCCCTGTGGATCCCTTCCAAATGAGGATATCCTGCGATTCCATGTGGCCCAGGAGCAGCCACCCCTCACCACCCACCAGTCTGCAGAGTGTTTTCTGCAGTGTTTCACACTCCATATTCTATTTTCTGAAAACTTTTGGGGTAAAAATTACAGCATTTTTCCAAAAACCAGAAGAATTTCACTGAAAACAAGTCAGAAATTACTGTAGACAATAAAAAAAAAATCTAGTTTTCATACAGCACTTCTAAAGAATTGTGAAATAAAAATATTTAAAGCTCTTACTTTTGCAGGCGAATGAGATAGGTCTTGTTATCCACATCATAAACATTGTTCACTCTCATTCCCAACAAACTGCCAAATGGAAAACACAGAATGCTTTGGAGAATCCAAAACACAAGTGTCTGGAAAAATCCCAGTGGTAATCAATGTCCACAGAAGGGCAAGTGATGATAAATTACCAAGTTATGATAAACTACCAAGCAGTAACCGAAGAGGCTGCAAAGGAGGATTAATGGAATGAGCTGGAAACATCAACCATGGAGAGACAGAGAAACTGCTCTTAAGACACAGCAATTAAGGGATGGAGAAAATTAGATGGAGAAATTCAGATTAATGGATACAATGCAGAAAGCTGCCAGGTCCTGCCAGCCCTCCTCTTTGTGGTAAGGATGCAAAATGTACTGGTTATTATACTGGAGCACCTTTCCCAGCACAGGGCACCAGTAATCCCAGTATGAGCACTGAAATGGCCTGGGGGTGTCAGCCACTCCCTTCAGAGTGGGGCTGGACACGCAAATTGCCCCGGACACCAGGAATGTGTCAGAGCTCCGCAGGGATGTGAGGAGCTTCCCAGCCGGGCGGGATGTGTCCAGCCTGGAGAAGGCTTCAGAGAGAGCTCAGAGCCTCTGCCAGGACTTAAAGGGGCTCCAGGAGAGCTGGAAAGGGACTGGGGACAAGGGATGGAGAGACAGGACACAGGGAATGGCTTCCCATGGCAGAGGGCACGGTGACACAGGGTGGCACAAGGTGGCACAGGCCCTGGCACAGGTTGCCTGGAGCAGTTGTGGCTGCCCCTGGATCCCTGGCAGTGTCCCAGGCCAGGCTGGACACTGGGGCTTGGAGCAACGTGGGAGAGCGGAAGGTGTCCCTGCCCGTGGCAGGGGGTGGAACGGGACGGCAGACAGGGTGTGGGGGTTATGCAGAGCTCAGGCAGGGCAGGGCTGAGGGGCAGAGCGGGGCCGGGCAGAGCTGTGCGGGCAGGACACGATGGAGGAGCAGAGCCCTCACAGCCACAGAGTCCCCTGAGGCCACGGCGGGGCGGAGAAGCCTGGACAGGAGCAGGACTAGAAGGAGGGGCTGGGACAGAACCAGAACAAGGCCCAGGAGCAGGGGCAGGGGCAGGACCAGGACGCACCGGGCCAGGCCCCGCTCCCCGGGGCCACACGGGAGGGGGTTGCCGGTACCTCTGCCGCAGCTCGGCGAGCACCGCGCGGATATCGACAGTGCTGAAGCGGGACTTCATGNCACAGCTCCCGGCGCCGCGGGGCCGCGCCGCGCCTGTGCGCACGGGCGCTACGGGTCGCGCCCGGCGCCAATTCCCGGCGCTCCGCGGCCGCGCATGGGCCCCGACGGACCGGTGGTGCCGCACGCGAGCGACAGGAGGCGCTGTGAGCGCGGGGGCTCTGAGGGGCGGGGGTCGAGCCGGGAGCGGCGGTGAGCGGAAAGGGTCCGGGGATGAGAAAATAGGGTCCGGGGGTGAGAAAAAAGGGTCCGGGGGTGACCGAAAGGAGTCAGGGGGTGACAGAAAAGGGTCCGTGTGTGAGCAAAGGGCTCCGGGAGAGGGCAGCCAAAGGGGGCCAAAAGGGAGCCGTGAGGGTGAGCAGATGGTGCCGGGGCTGGGGGCGAGCGGCCGAGGGGTCCCGTGTGTGTCTGTGCTGAGCAGGGGAAAGGAGGCCAGGCGCGGTCATGCCGGGGCAGCAAAGGGATCCCCCGGGAGCCCTTTGAACGGTGTTTGTCCGCATTGATTATTTCAGGGCACGTTTGGCTTCGAAATTCGCCCGCGCTGTGGCTGTAGCGGGAAGCGTCAGTGTGTGCGCTGCGTGTGCGTGTCAGCAGGAGGCGGTGTTGTTGTTGTTGTGTGTGGGGTGAAAAAGGAGCGTTTTGGGGTGTTGGGGGTTGGGGAATGTTTCGGGGTGCGAAAAGGGGAGCCCGCGTGTCTCTGTGTTGCCCAGGCTGCGCTGGAGTGGCTATTCACAGGCGCGATCCCGCTACTGACCGCCACGGGAGCTTTGACCTGCTCCGTCTCCGACCTGGGCCGGTTCACCCCTCCTTAG